>AP027107.1:42115032-42715032 GCA_028142955.1 Pinctada fucata | reverse complement strand
AGTCATAGGTCACCCAAACTTGTGTGGGTGATGCATCTGAGGATGCTTACTACATTGCATTATTATTGATGTTGAATCTGACCTATATTTCTCGCTTAAGACCAGGTTTAGTAAATTGGGACAGGTCCACTGCAAGCCTATTTTAAGTCCAACATTAGCCAAACTTACATGGATGATGCATCTGAGGATGCTTACTGCAATGCATGGTGCAGATGCTGCATCTGACCCATATTTCACACTTGATCAACCAGGTTAAGTAAAATGGGACATGTCTATTTTAAACCTATTATAAGTACTAAGTCATCCAAACTTATGTGGGTGATGCATCTGAGGATGCAAACTACATTGCAAGTTGTGGATGCTGCATCTTACCTATACTTCATGCTTGCACGACCAGGTTTAGTAAATTGGGACAGGTCCATTGCAAGCCTATTTTAGGTCTTACATTAGCTAAATTTACATGGATTATGCATCTGAGGATGCTTGCTGCAATGCATGTTTCCCGCTTGAGTCAACAGGTCTTTTTGAGTCACGGTGGGACAGATCTACTTCCCGCTTATTATTGCGTAATATAAGTCCTAGGTCATCCGAACTCGTGTGGGATGCTTACTGCAATTCATGGTACAGATGCTGCATCTGACCCATATTTCCCGCTTGAGTCACCAGGTTAAGTAAATTTGGACAGGTCCATTTCAAGTCCTACATCTGCAAAACGAGCACGGATAATGCATCTGAGGATGCTTAGTGCAATGCATGTTACAGATGCTGTAATTTACAGGTCTATATTTCACGCTTGAGCAATCAGGTTAAGTAAAGTGGGACAAATCAAACTTGTGTTGTTGATGTATCTGAGGATGCTTACTGCAATGCATCGTACATCTGCTGATCTATATTTCACGCTTGAGCAGCCATGCAGGTAAGATTAAAGGAGCTGTTAAGATAAGGGCTTGATTTAGCCCTGAAATCACTCGATTATTTCTCGTTCGCTGTCCTTCTATTTCAGGTAAAAAGTGGTCGGGATTAAAATATAAAGTATTAGAAGATTCTTAGTAGGTATTTTATTCAAATAGATTTGATGAAAGATGTTATAATGATAACGGGTAGAAGAGGTAAGGGTACGGATGAGAGAAAACGTCATATATTGAGCGAAAACTCAAAAAAATGCATTAGTTTACACAAGTTTGATGTTTATTATACTTCTCTACCTTTTAATGTCAAACTTGGATAAGAAAAATTAACCTTGATGTTATTATATCAATATAATCGGCAAAAATCGCAATCCGGAAACTGAAAAACGGTTATATTTCGTATTTATCAGCCACATATGTAGCTTTCAGACGCGAAATACGCACAGTGTTGAAATAGACAACTTTCTCGTTCATTTCCATCCTAACGGTTAATCATCTGATCGGAACACACTCTGAATAGATTGTTACATGATATTAAAAGAAAAAATGGCAATTCTAATTTATTTTACCACTCTAAATACTGATTCTAAAATAGTCATCAATCCCCCCTTTTTTTCGTTTTTCGCCTGTGGGACATTGTTCCCCCCCCCCTCGGTTCAGAACCTCACTTGGCCACAAAATTTGTTTTATTGATATACACCTTTGGTAAAAGTGGCATTCTGAACCGAGGGGGGGGGGGGGGACTGTGTTGTAGAAAAACTTTTCCGTTTTCCATTGATTTCTATAGGAAAAATGCTTATTTTGACCCAAAAATCGGTCTTATTTTGAATAATTAATCCGACCTGACAGAAGATTCATATCTGGACCAAGTAACTTCTTATTTTTACCGAAAATTTTTCTCAATTTTTGCATTTTGAAATTTCGACTTTTCAGGGCAGATTTCACGCCTTATCTTAACAGCTCCTTATGAAGGTTCTCTTTCAAAACTGTACCATTGTTATCTGACAATATCTGCCATACAAGATAGCTTCCAATCATTGACCAATGGAGCAGTATTACTGTAATTAAGATGATTTTTCCTATGTTACTTTGAAGAATTTCAGTCAAAAGAAATTAAAAAACCTGAAAATGGAAATTGCATGATTTTAATTGAAAACAATCTGATGGGAAAAAAAACTGTAGACAAAATTTCGTTAAAGGGATGTACTCGGTGAAAACAAAATTACCCCTCAAACTCTTTCTCTTTCAATGTTGATGAACTTGGTATGGATATTTTGAATTAGATTTAGAATATCCTCATTGCGTTGACGTTCAAATCTCTAGGAAAACCTGATATATTATTAGTTTCATTGAATCGAATGTTTACCCCTCAAATCAATGTTATTGGAACTTGATACTAATATATTTATTGTAGAATGTCCTCTGTAACATATATGAATACGTACATATAACCTATGACGTTAAGAATCTCTTAGAAAACCTATAGTTTCTGGGGCTGAGTTTCACTGTACATATCCCTAAAACCATTTCAGTGTTGATGAAACTTATTATGTACATGATATTGATTAGAATGTTCTCTTTAAAATGACATACGTTTTATTATCCGTGGTAAATGTCTGAAGGGTGAACGTCCCCCTGAAAATTCTTTACGTTGATATTTATTAAAATATTTGGGAATTGTAAGGTAGTAGGAGAAGGGGGGCACATCCCCCCACTTAAAGATATTCTAATCAATATATACCATGTATGCACAGTTTTATTATCTAGCAACATAGTTGCAGGAGGGGTAGTATGAACGCAACCGTTCGTGTGATGGTGACTGTGAGTGTGTACGTCATTTTTTTTCTGATACAGCCTATATAGAGAGTGCTTTTCTTAATGGATCTCAAGGTGAAAGATTGGAAATGTTTTAAAAATCCTTGTATACAGCCCAGAAGGTACAGTTTTGATTGGATCTTCACTAAACTTCATACTCTTTTCGCATATGACAAGAGAAAGAACCCTTTTGGTTTTGAAGGTCAAAGGTGATCGAATGTCACAGATTGGAAATTAGTAAAATCCTTGTATACAGCCTACATTTTGATCTTGACCAAACTTCTACGTCTATGTCAAGGTTAAAGGTCATGAACCCTCTTGATTTTCAAGGTCAAAGGTCAAGGTCAATGATTGGAAAGGTTCAAAATCCATGTATACAGCATAGAGGGCACAGTTTTTATTGGATCTTGACCAAACTTCATACACTAATTACAAGAGGAAGAACCCTTTGGAGTTTCAAGGTCACGGGTAAAAGGTGAGGGTAACAATAACTTTATAGGTTTACGTCGGAAGTAAAATGTCCATTTCTTGACATATCTAAATTTTAATTTACGAGTGTTCAATGAATTTACTCAGTAGCGGCACATGCAAAGTATCATCAACATTAAATTTTAAAACGACCTGAAGAGTTGATCTTAGCCCCTGAATACTGAATTTTTGAACGTCTAATTCGTGACGTCATAGGTCAGATGCGCGAAACGTTAAAAATTGATACCTACGGTAATTTTTGACGTCACGATTTTCGGCTTACTTATTTTTAAATTGCTAAAATTGAAAGGGGTAGGGCCACGAGACCCCTAAATCGGCCCTTGATTTTTCTCTTAAAATAAATTTCATGAGGAATACTTGATATCTCTCATGAAAATACACGAATGTTTACCGCTTTTCATGAAAAGAATAATATCACCAAACAATGTGCCATTTAACTGTAATGACGTCATGAAGTGACGTCATTTTGACGTTATTGATAAAATATGACGAAAATTGCTGGGAATTTTGTCTTTTGTCGTAGAATTCAATGTGGCCGCATGCGTTAACTGAGATAAAACGTTTATGACAAAAGGATATAATGATTATCTTTCACATATAAATTTTCCATCATAGTTAATGCATGCGGCCATTGCTAATTTAATAGAAATATTGAGTTTTTGCATCAATTTCGCAGAATATGACCTATTTTGGTGTTTTCAAAGGGCTAAAAGGTGTTGATAAAAGCAATGTTTACATAAAGTAGATTCGTGAATCAGTAGAGAACGTTTCAAAATGTCAAATAACAGTTAAAAATTCTATGAAGTACAATGTTCAAAATTTATCAAAATTAGGGCCAATATCGGGCTTCGTGACCCTACCCCTTTCTCTAATTTTACTAAGTATAGGTTGTCGAATGCAGGATCAATGAAGACGGTTTCTTCAGATTCTTCACAAATAAGACGAGCAATTTCAGCCCAGGTAACACAAAACATTTTCGAAATATTTCATTTTTTGTTTGGTTTCAAACAGGTTCTGTTGAAACATTTCTGACAAAACGCTCCGAGAACATTTTTAAAACACTGTGCAGTTGTATAGAATGTTTTAAAACGTTTTTTAAACAACATTTAAGAGCGCTGAACAAAATGAAATGTTTCCAAAAATGTTTTATTGATATATTTCTGGAACGATACAAAATCAATCACGTTTCTTTAACATTTACTGCAATATTTTTGACATGTTTTTAAAACATGATTGTGTTAACTGGGAGAGCCTGTGATTGGCTTAGCACAAATGTTGCCATCTAAAACATGAAATGTTTCTAAAACTTTAAAATGTTGGTACATGTATTTACAAGTATAAATTTACATGATTTTGAAACTTCAAGCGACTTTTGTATCAAGTTTTTTTTTTACATAAACATCAAAACATCAGTAAAGCGTCCGAGAAAAATCTTACCCTCCTCCTCTGCCCTAGATACTTTTGTATTATAATTTACGGATCCAGGAGGATTCTTGTAAATGAGTTGGGGGGGGGGGGGGGGGGGGGCACAATACTCATTTAACTTTTATCCTCTAAACTATTTTTCTCTTTGTACATCTTAATTCTTCGTGCTAAAACGGTCGATATTGTAGACCACATCTTTTCTATTTTAATTTAAAGTATTTGCTCCATGCTCATGTTCTTTGTTTCTTTTTGTGTGTGTTAAGTTTATATTTATTCCCCGTTTCCTAGTAGCATTTTGATGTGTCACACTTGCATAAATGGGACTTCAAGCACGCAAAAGACATTGATTTAGGTCAAATCTTAGTCCTCTTTTTCAACGTACTGTCAACGAAGTGCGATGTTATAAGGGGCCCGCGGATTCCGATTGGTGAAAAAGTCATCCAATCAGTGACCATCTCATTTGCGCAGTGCCATCTCCGTTTCGAGGGGAAGAGGAGTCGAGCCGACCTAACTCTCCGATTTTTTATCGGAAAGAAGGGGATTGAAAACCATGTTTCAGAGAACAAGACGAAAACTACGTAGGACATCATCTTTCTTTTCAACAACGTAACTTCATTCTTCCTGATTTCTTCAGAGGTAAGAAGTTTTAGATAAATGTAGGTCAAATTGATGACTGATGCTTCTGTGTCTTGCGCGACCACGTCCGAACCGAAGGATGGGGATAATGAATCGATCTAGTTTATGACTAAACAAAACAAAGAGACCTTTTAATCTATGATATACTTCAAAGGAAATGAATGGACCATATTATGATATGCATGAAATCTCTAAAAATGGTGTGTGTATCTAATAAAAGCGAAACTTGTAAAGCATTTTCCCCAGTCGTGATGTTCTAAAAATAGAAGCTTTTGATCTTGAAATCGAGGCTAAAACTGTGTTTACGGCCTTCGACAAGGCCGAGGATGTTTACTGTTGATGTGATCTAGACATCTGAATTCACGTAAACATATTTACAATATACATGTACAGTACATTTGTCATTTCTATCATTCTGTTATTTCTTATCTTCAACTTCATCTTTTGTCCCCATCATACACAACAAACTAGAACTTCCTCATTGGCTTGGTTGGCAAGGTACTTGGAAATGGCCAGTCTAAATTTAGAGTCAACTAAGATTTTGGAAAGTCCCATTAAATATTGTAATTCATTGTGAAACATTGCCAAGATATTTTTTAAAAACTGCATTGAACAGTTTCCAGACAGTAACAGTTTCCGGACAGTCACACTTTTCGGGTACTTTATAGGAACTTATTTTTAAAATTATGTGACAATTTTGTAGATTCTTAAATAGAGGATTCAAATCATGGATCATATGAACAAAATTTTGCATCAAAGTCTTAAGTTGCTTTATCACACTTCCTTTTCACTCCTTTCTGCCCTGTTTAATATCGCGCACCGGGGGAAGTGGCCGAGAACCATACTTTTTTCATCTAAGTGATTTGAGAAGTTTCGGTCCTGTTTTCAAGATTATTTTACACAGTCATTTGTAGAAAAGATGAAAGAAAACAATGTCCAAAAATCATCCAGTTTGGGCTGAAATTGATTGAGATTGACAGCTTTAAAGTCAGGTGTCCTGAAATAGTTCCAGTGATTTGCAAAAAATGGCCAAAATATAGGGTCATAAAATCAGTCTAGAAACCATATTTCTTGATAGATATTTTTTTTTTCTTTCAACATGAATTTCTGTGGGAAGGGCATAGCATTATCTGAGAGAAATATGAATGTTTTCCATGAAAGGACAGAGGAGTTATCCCCGAAAAACCTTCAAAATCGAAGTATCCGTATATTAATCTGCTTTTGAATTCACCTTAAAGTGTATCAAATATATGTGACATAATGTGGTACATTACATGAAAATAAACGAAACTTCCACATGTTCAATAGACCCTTTCATATTAATTTTTTGTGCGGTTCATTTTTGTCTCTAGGTAAGACGATTTTCATTTGCCCCCCCAGAACAATCAAATGACATCATCCTTTACAGTGTACACTGCTACATACATGTACATGTATGTATTTGGTGATTTCTTTTGATTGGTGGGCAAAATTATTCTATGAAGAGACAAAAGTGAACTGAATGATCATTAACCTAAAAGGGACATTTTAAGATTATTCAACCAATAGAGTTATTTCTGTGACAGGCAGAGCCACTGACATGAATGATGATAGAATTATTGTTTGTTTTTATGTATTTGAGCTTTATAGACATCGTAAACAAGGCACTTTATTCCTTCTTTTCAATTTGAAGGGCTCATGTTTTATTGCACATGTTTATGTGCACTTTTACAAGCAAAGTATTTCTATTTCAGCTTCTACATTAAGATGAAAATGGGTGTTAAAAGAAAAGTAGACGTATTAGAAGAGGCAGAAAATTATGGGGGCCAACGGCAGTCAGTCCTGAACATTTCCATGTGTAAGTTACAAACACATTCCGTGAAGAAAGTAGAACCATCTCTGCTCAAATCTGTACTAATTTTGAATACTCTGAAGCATATTGAAACAGAGCTGAAAAAAGAGGGTGTGTGTAGTTGTTTCCCAGAATCTACGACTTTTTCTCTACAAGACAACACTGATGACCTGTCCATGGATGTACTACCAGAAAACCTAGATGGGGGCGAATATATAGAACAGGACTTCTCTGATCTAAATTTAGACAAGGAGAAAATGAAGCAGTGTGATGTAGAACCTGTTGTACCAGTAAAAGAGCCCGTATACAGCCCACTTCCTCCCATTGAATCATTTGTTGAGTTATCGAATGCAGTAGGCATGACCTCACCTTTCAGCCAAGACTCTAATTCACCTTCATTATCAGTCAAATTATCATCAAGTAGTGAGTCATTGCCTTGCAGAAATTCATTCATAACATCAAAAGAAAAGTGCTCGCCAGTCTTCACGCATCAAACCAGCTTGCCTTTAAAGGTAGAGGATCTCATTGGAGAAGTTGATCTTTCTCACTGTGACCTTGACTTCTTCAGCTCTTTGACCTCAAGTATGAAGTTGACCCCTCTAAGCGCAGATGAAGTTCTCCATTCCTTCCCAGGTCACCCCGGTGCAATTGTTGATAATTTACCTTCATTCATCGCTAGTAGCATCAACTCTACTTGTAAAGGAGAAGTTCTGCCGGATGAGATCGATAATATTATGCAAGTCCTGGTAGGAACATGATGAAACTTTGAAGATATCAAAATACAACTCATTCATTTACAGTGTAACTTGTATTGGAGATACAAAGCATTTCATTTTACGAATGTTCTTCATACATTTATTTCTTTTGTCATTTTGAATTTGAATTTTTTATTTACAATTTTCTAATTGTTGCAATGTCATTTTATAAAGAGTGGCCTACAACATTAACCAATTATTGATTGTGCAATGATTATAATATGTTACACGACACAGCAATTTATGTAATTGGTGCCGAAAAAATTATGGAATCAAATAATCGTCACCTTTGATGTACTTTTATGAGTTTGAAGATGAAGTATTTAATAACATGATATGTAATTTTATTGATACATGTACATTTGATAGAACAACACAAAGTTAAAGGTTTATTTTAGGGTTGGACACAAGCAGGTTATTGATTAAAGACTTCAATTTTTCTTTCATTTTTAGCCCATTTTACTCAGGTTCCGTACTAAATTAGGCTGTCTAATCACTATGCTAGTAAATGAGGTTTATTTCGAATTCATACAATCTGACAATGGTACGCAATTTACAAAATAAGAAATTTAAAATTCTACAGTATCTACAGCATTCAAGAAGACTTAATTAGCTTCATGTAGAAATAGAAATTAGTGTTGTAACGATTATCGCCGACAATCGATTGTCGGTCGCTGAATGGCCAGCGATGTTACTAATCGATGTTGAAAATCAAACTCGATTGTCGCCGACATCGCCGATTTCCGAATTTTCCGTATTTTCTGTCCGTTTCGGTATTTTGTTTTAGAAATCGCGCAATGCGAAAGTCATTGACGGATGCAAGTGCAGATTACATAACCCTCCCGAGGACAAAAATAACAATAACACCTTCAAAAGCTTATATTCCTCCTTGGATTACTTAGATAATTGAATTGATATTGTGGTTCAAACACCAAATTTCCTAATTTCCTCTGTCCCGAACCCTATTTAACCCAGGCGTTTCGTGGACTACGTTCTAACAGGGACGCATATACGTCCCTGGTTCTAACTGTATCGCATCAAGTAATTTTTCATATGCTATCAATCTAATTTACTTCAACATTTATATCAAACATTTATAAATATATAACACATAATAAATTAAATGGGGGGGGGGGGGGGGGGGGGGGGGGGGGGGGGGGGGGGGAGGGGGGGTGTTAATCATGGCATATTGTCATGTGGAATTTATTTTGTCTCATCAGTGATGTTCATAATCTTGTAGAGGCAATGTAAAGGTGTAAAATAAACTCTTTAAGATGATATACACAAAGTAGAACATTCAAATTTAATTAATTGGTCATAATTTCAATTGATTATGGATTGAAAATTTAAAAGATAGGAATATTTCAAATTTTTCGATTATAATCGATTAATAATCGATTATGCCCTTCCGATTATTTCCGATTATCGATTATGATTTAGTTTCCGATTGCCCAACACTAATAGAAATACGTAAAGCACTGAGTTTAATGCATCTTGGTAAAAAAATTTTAAATCTATACCACAAATAGTGTTTTAATTTAAGAGATCTGGCATGTACATGTAGCTATAGTGTATCCAACCTTCAAGTCCTTAGTTTACAATAATCTCTTTTAACTCGTGTTATTCAAATTTTAAAGTACTGAATTTATGATCTCAGAGAAGGGTATAAATTATAAAGTTTTCCATGTCTCATAATAGCATTGTTTAATAACATTAGTTCTTCTATATTGCTTTCTTCAGTCAGTGGTCCATCTTGTATGCGTTATAACACTTGTATATTATTGAAAATCAACTCTCTTGATCTGAGCTTCATTCTTTTGATAATAATACTGTGAATTTATCTTCTCCTGTACAACATGAGTGTCGTATTTGGTGCAAAAACTTTCTTTGAGACTGTCCTTATCATACGTATTATCATTAGCCATTTCACTGCATTTTGATTATTAATTAAGCCACTGTTTCTTTTGAATATCTTTGGGAACGAAATAATCCAATTTTGATCATGATCAAATATATATAATTCAGTATTTTTGTTTGTTTGTATTTCAGTTCTGAAAGTTAAATATCTAATGCATATAAATGACTTATCCATTTCCTAGCACACCACGGGTGGATCTAAAAACAATTTCTAGGAAGGTCCACTTTTTTTTGGGGGGGGGGGGGGGAGGTCCAGCCTATGGTTTAAAAAAAAAAAAAAACATAAAAACGGGAAAATAATCATTTTGGCAAATTTGCGCTTGCACACTGTTGATCTTCTTTGTTCTTAACACACATTGTCTGAGTATGGGTTTTTTAAAGTTTATATGTGTAATGTGTTAAAATGAATACAAGTTGGACCATGACTGTTCTTGATATTCACTTATTTCTTAAAATTAATTGAATCAAATGGTATTACTTTCTATAAATTTTTTTGCATATATTTGATGTAGATCTGCTAGAAGACCTTTCATTGTTTTCATTTAAAGCCTTTCATTAAGTTCTACGTTTTGAGTGAACATTCTGGGAGGGACCGGTTTTAAAAGGTTAGGAGTTGGAAAATTTCTTTTTCTTGATGGTACATGTATTACACAGAGGATGTTCTTAGTCTCGATATTTTGCTTATCTTAAATAACCAATAATTGATATGAATTTAAATTCACATTTGCAAGATCCCAAATACCTCAAAGAAGTAACAGTTTTCTGTCTGTCCCCATTACAAAGTACCATTGTTCTGGACTTATGGAAAAAAAGTCAAAGTCTTTATCAACACAAATAGATGTCAAATTTGAGTACTTACAATCTTCTATAATTGGCCGGCATGACCTGTGCACAATGAACTAAAAGAGTAATTTTAACAATACATGTACACTTTATTGAAAAAGGAGCAGCTAAAATGTATCAAATTTTATGGTGTAGATGATGTCTTAACTTAATGAAGAATTGTTGATGCCCCTTGCCATTTTATTTATTTGTCGTATTCTGTAAATATCGCTGTTATTTAATTTATTGCTTGAATTTCATGTTCAGTATTTTATACAAGCAATTAATCTTACATGTGTGTACTGTAAATCTACTAACTTGTACAAATTTAGAAGAGGTGCTTTTATAGTGGAATGTGATTTTGAGGAGGGCTTTAATACACATACATCAGCTTTAAATTAGGTTGAGCTGCGACACATGATGGACGAGAAAAAAATGGATTTCCTTGATAAAATCAGCTGGAAGAAGAACTGAGTTGAGTCCCCCCAAGGTACTGCCAAATGATGTTTTCTATATATACAAGAGAGTTTGTAGATTTGAATATATTGAGAGATATTCAGAGAAAACCCATAAATTGAGAGATGAGAATTTCATCTTTTACACCCACTTAGCATGTTCTGGAGAGAGATTCTATTTCTGCATTGAACAATACCGGTCAGATGACCAAAGACTTTTTGTTTTACCTGAGATTTGTGCACATTGAAATATATATATAGACAGCGCACTTTGACTGCTATAAATAGATAAATCACCGCTCGTAGAGTACTATAGAGAGTGATTTGCGATTTGAACGTTGATCTGTCTATTGCTGTGATGGGATGGTGCAAATACAGCACGGGAGGTTGGGAAAGAGATGGATAGTTTAGTCATGGGTAACTGTGATACATATTTTCTGCATGATGTAACCCAAAAAGCAATTCATATTTTACCCTCAATACTCTTTTTTATTGGTTGTGTAAATTATAACTACATAAATTGTATTTATACCAAGAAAAATTTATTTACCATAATGAAAGATTACGAAGAAGGTATTATATGAAGATTTTTTGGAAACTGTTGAGAATGATCAAGTTCTATTTGTGTTTTCTTAGAACTCTAGTTGTTACGCATGTCTTATGTATGCCATGGCTATCAATATAGTGTATGTCGGCACAAAATGGTGCCTGTTACGTGAATTTTGCTCACTTAAGGTAATGTTAGATCCCAGTTGCCTCTACAGGGTATTAAGTGTGGAGAGACAATTTGAGCTTTATGATGTTTACTGCATGACTTTTTAAATTGCTGAATTTTTTACGTACTGGTAGAAAGGTAGCAAATCCAGGGTTGAGCCAATATATACAACTGCAGACTTTTAATATACATGTAGCAGTTTGCAAATTGTATTGACAAAGGATGCATCTTAAAAATAATTGCATCGAAATGTATGACTGTATCTTTTATCAATGAATTATATATATATACACATGTCTTTTACAAATTGAATATGAAAATACTTCTTTTATTAAAATCAAATGTTATTATTATATATTGTAAATGTCATTGTAAATACATATATTGACATTGTATACATACATTTTTGTAAATACATCATCAGAGTTGAAACAAGTTTTTATTGAACAGAGTTTGATGTAAACGTTGACTGTATATTCATCATAATCATATGTATATTACATATATGTTACAAATTTTATACTTTATGAATTTTTACAAAATCGGCATAGATAGCTTGGCCATTGCAATTTATGAGAATATCTATAATTGATGATAGTATTTATTGGTATGAGAGTGTCATTTGCCATGATGTGAATTTGCCTTAAGTAACATTTTCTTCATCTAACATGCATATAGATTTACAAAATATCTTTAGACTCAAAGCTATGAATAATTAATTTTATCAGAAATTTCCAATTTTTATTTTTCAGAAATTAGGTAAGTTTGATTTTTTGATTTTAGGAATGTAACTAAAAATGAATATGAATCAATATTTTGGAGAAAAGTATGAGTTTTCATAGAAAAATAGATAATGAAGTAGGTGTGTCTCAAAATAAATTGGAAAATCTCCACGGCTGTTGGACATTACAACTAATGGTAGACTTATGCATTAAAGAAATGTACAATTTCATATTCAAATGGCCCGTTACAGTACTGTTTAATGGACCGTTGATTATGACATCATAATGTAAAAGTCCACCAACAGGTTTGCCGTCGGACATAAGGCTATGATCCCTCGATTAAAACATCAAAGAAATTTTGAGGATTTGTTCTCAGTATCATTTGCAAAATAAAAAAATTTCAATTTAGATGCAAAATTTATCCAACTTTGCCAAACAATATAATTTGCACAGTTTTATTTATAGATTTTTGAATATGAATGCTCTTATTGATAGATCTCATTGAAATGTACCAATCTCGAAATGTTTGTATGGTATTACCAATTTTTTAAAAGTACAAAAAATATTTCTTGTTGCTTATGATTCAAACCTCAAGATTTTATTCAGATAATTGCTTACTTAACTGCATAATTCAGTATACTTAACCTGCGGTTACCTTTTCTTTGATGCAATTACTATTATTTCTACTACTCAGCGATGTGTTATTTTTACCGATCAATGTTTGTAATAATGAGGAAATCTTATATCGACTGTAAAAAGGGTTTAATATAAAGAAAAATTATTCGAGAAACATAATTCTGCAAAATTCCCTGAATTTGCTGATTTATAATGAAAATCATCTTCACAGTTACAAGATTGAAAAATATTGTGGCTGGGATTCATTCATTAACCAATAAAATAAATGCCATGTTGATATCAAACTGGGAAAAAATTTCTTTTAATGTGCCTTTGAAATTTTTGTTTGAACTACTAGAAGGAAAGGATTTACTACTTTTCTATTGGCTACCTTTTAATCTTCCATTCAGTGTACAAGATATTTAACAAAAAAGCCCATCACTGAGGAAAAAATCTCTCTAAAACTGAGTTTAGTAATAATAATTAGAATGCATCAGCTTTGTTTTATCTTGACTGTACATAGAAAAATACTAGTATCATTTGTAGAAATTAGTCTGTGCTGACATTGAAAATACTTTTGAACCATTCTTGTAGTTTTAGATTGTTTTATTACTTATAATCATTATGATCATAGAGATTTACCATATTACTGTATAATTATGCATATTATGAATCCCCCCCCCCCTACTGTCGCAGTTTCTCAAAATCAAATACATGATGAACATAGTTCAAAACAAAATCTTTTACATCAAATTTTTTGCACCACTTCCCCTTGAAATTTAGAGACCAGTATTTAAAAAATCAAAGATTGTGATTGAAATGTTTATTGATTTATGATTGTTGATGAAACATATTGTTGAATGTTAGTTGATGACGACCTTATGCAAAGTTAACGTTAGATTATTTTAATTTTGAATAACTCGGCACTTGATACAACAAAGAGTTGTTAGGGTTCTACAGCATTTTTTGAATTGTTGACAAAACCAAATGTTAGAAGAAAATGTACAAGCATTCTGACATGCACTTTATATGACTCAAGGAATGTGAATCCGTCATTGTTACAGATTTTACTTTATTTGTCATTGTTAAAACTCTTTCAATGTTCATTCTGCCATGTTCCAAATTTACAGGAGTCTTTTCTCGTTTCCATATATCAGAAATTCTGTAATTTATACATATCATGAAAAGTTGGTCTCAACTCAGCCTGTCTGAAAATTTTGTAATGGAGTTTGATTACGTTCTCATTTTCAAAAATGTAAGTATTTATTACGTTATACTAGTTACAAATAAGTGAGGAGTATCATGAAAATCATTGTCAACATTAGTAAGATTCAGTCCAGTAATTTTGTTGTACATTGTAGTAATATCCTTACTGTAACAAAATGTGTAAATTTTGTTTTTCTTACTATGAATTTTTGATACACAAAGATCTGCGAGTTGAAAGTATCGAGAATTTTAGTTTTGTTCATTATCGTTTCATTTTGTATATTCGTTACACATTATAATCATATTCCCAAAAAGACTTCAATGTTGATTTTTCACTTTTTTTAATGTTAGTAATGATAGTTCATTTTTATGCAATCACCCTTTTCATGAATTCTCTAAAGCAAAGTTCATTAGAGAGACTCCCTTTTCTTTTTGAAAAAAAAGACAACAAAATGTATTGTTCGTATTGTAAGTTTTAGATCTGATATGAAATAGATGCCTGACTAGTCGGTAGGAGTTAAAAAGGTGTCAATATCTGTTAAAAATAGATTGCATATGGAAATGTCAGTCAGCATGTTATAGAATCTAAGCTTGTATTTAGAAATGAGTACATTCATTTATTCCATTTGTTAAAGGAAATATCAACATTATCTTCTTTTTTGGGTTTCTCATCATATTTATCTTATGTAATAAAAATGGTATGAAAACAAAATGTGCCTTTTCTTTCAAAACTTGGTCTTTAGACGGAGTTGAGAAAAAGAATTTCACTAAACCTGACAGAAAAGGAAATGATCAGTAAGAGATATCAGTTGTTCAGTTGATTTGCAAGAGTAATGTTTCTTTAGACTTTTAATTTACATGTTGTTGAACATGTACATGGAAATGATATCTTGTCATCACAATTTACACGCTGTTCAATAGATTACCATTGGCATTACCTGGCAGAAATTATTGTTACAAGAGTTATAGCTCTTTCACCTGAGAAATTTTATGGATAATGTTGAAGTACTAGTACTTTGTCATTCCAGTTTTCCTATGTAATGGATTTTTACCAAAGCCTGCAGAAATGAAGATAATTACATACATGTTCTGACAATGGAATGAGAATTGCAGAAGTCTCAAGTTATAAATTGTATAATATTAATATATACACTGTCATTGGTTCAATATAACTATACCGATGAAGTTGAGAGGGTATATTTGATTCACCATGTCTTTTTGTTTGTCCTTGGACACCAATTTGATTCCGCACCACAACTCGAGTAGTTCTTGACCTAGAGTACTGTGATGAAACTACATGTATAGAAGGATTCCTGTGGATTTTGAACAAAGGTCATGCCATGCATAGGAAATAGCACCATAACTCAAATTACTTCTGACCTAGTTATAAAACTTCACACATATAATACCAAGGAGTAGCCCTATTGATTTTGAGCTCTACTGGTCAAAGACCAGTCGAGCTTATGCGATCGCCCGGTGTCCGGCCGTCTGTCTGTCCATCTGTTAAACTTTTCTTGTGAGCGTGAATCCTCTGTGAATAATACAAAATAAATTCTTTTTGCATTATAATGGGCCTGTGGTCTAGTTGTGCACCTGATATTTTGTTTGAGCCCCTGACCCCTAGGGTCTTGGAAAATAGGTGTGGTAATTTTCTCCTATATAGCTATGTAATCTTGTGATCACCAATTCTCAGAAAGTATAATTGATAGAAAGATAATTCTCTAAGTGTTATTTTCAGTCTGTGGTCTAGTTGTGCATACGATACTTTGAGCCCCTGACCCCAAGGGTCTTGGAAAAAGGGTGTGGCCATTTTGTATGTAATCGCATGAGCACCAATTCTCAGAAAGTATAATTGCTAGAAAGATAATTCTTTTCGGATCATTCTCAGTCTTTGGGCTAGATGTGCACCTTGTATTATGTTTGAGCCCCTGACCCCCAGGGTCGTGGAAAATGGGTGTGGTAATTTTCTCCTATATAATTGTGTAATCTTGTGAGCACTAATTCTCAGAAAGTATAGTTGATAGATAATTCGTTAAGCATTATTCTCAGTCTGTGGTCTAGTCGTGCACCTGCAACATGTATTTTGTTAGAGCCTCTGACCCTTAGGGCGTTTGGAAATGGATGTGGTAATTTTCTATATTATGTAATCTTGTTAGCACCATTTCTCAGAAAGTATAATTGATAGAAAGATAATTCTTTTCGCATCATTCTAAGTCTTTGGGCTAGATGTGCACCTTGTATTATTTCTGAGCTCCTGACCCCCAGGGTTTTACTATCATAGTAATCCCATAATGCAAAGTTCATTGAAGCGATTGGTTGAATATGAGAGAGCGCTCACTCTGAACTTGTTATGTGACGCAGTCGTTCCGCTATGGTAGACTTCCACAAAGGAAGTTTCCCCGACCTGTTAAATTCTTGTATACAGCCTAGAGGACACAGTTTTGATTTGAACTTGACCAAATATCATACATTTTTTATGCCCCCGGAATATTCGGGGGCATATAGTTTTTGGCCCGTGTGTCTATTTGTCCGTGGCAAAATTTTTATCATTGGACATAATTTTTGAATAATAAGTATCAGGGCTTTAATATTTCACTTCTGTATTCCTTGTGACAAGACCTTTCCATTGATACCAAAATTTTTGACCTTTATCTTTGACCTACTTTTCAAAACATTAAACATTAGGCATAACTTATGAATAGTAAGTGATAGGGCTTTCATATTCCACATGAGTATTCCTTGTGACAAGACCTTTCCATTGAAACCAAAATGTGTGACCTTTTTGTCCTTCGACTTACTTTTCAAAAACTTTAATATTGAGCATGAATTTTGAATAGTAATGGTTAAGGCCTGCATGGAAAACAGCGTTTCACTTAGCAATATGAAAGAACAAAATCCTCAGATATCCTTTGCCTACAGTTCATGAAAGAAGGAGAGTTATGACTCTCACCCTAGAAATTTTATGGATAATATTGAACTATCCCAATTATTCTATTCATTTTAATTATTCCAAAGCTGGCAGAAATGGAGGGAAGGCTATATAAAGAAATGTTCTAGTAGCCAATGCTAGCAGTCAATATAAAACGTCATTGATTTAGCCATATTTAGAAGTAGAAGGTCAAACTGGGAGAGTAAGCATCTCCCGCACGCTAACAACAGCCATCACTCTGCCCTGTAGGTTATGACAATTTAGGGACTTCCAAAGTAGAACATGTCACATCCGTATTTCAAAGTTCATGATGAAACCATTTCTACTCCAGAATGTATTGCACCATACTGAAAAACGAGATGAGATGTACTATTGTGAACATTTCATTTATCTCGTATCGTTGAACTTCATTAGTGTGATTTTCTGATGCCACAAACATACCGCCAACAAAGAAGCAGGCCTAAAAGATGCTTTGTCAAACACACACAATTTTAATGATGTGAACGTTCTTGTACGCATTTTCCATATATACTGGCGAGGTTGATGTATTATCGTCTAGAAATTGGAAGTTTGTGATGTAGAAGTTAAAATTATGACGTTTATTATAGGGATAGGTGGTCGTCTTGCCGCCATCGTCAAAAAATAACATTATGTCCAAATACAAAGCAGATTTATTGCTGTGGCTTCCTTCCAGTCATTCATTGAAGGAATCTACAAATGTAGGATGTTAATAGACAACAAGTCAACTATGAATCTGTTTGTGAATTTATATAGAAGTCCAGTTGATGTTTGCCCTTTGAAGCAATGGATAAGGCATATATCTACACAGGACAAAAGTTGACGAGAAGTGAGGCAAAATTCGTACCAGATGGAATGCTGACGAGTTATCTGTATATAATTCCTCTAAATGCCATAAAATGTTATCGACCAAATAATTTTAAAAACATCATTGCTTCAAGTTTTTCTCTGCAGTTTAAATTTTTTTTGAATATTACTTTATTTTACTAAGTAAAATATTTTCATGGCTTAATAAGGGAAGGAGATGATCTCCATCAGGACTCGATTGTAGCACCCCACAGCAAAACACCGAAACACCACAAAAAAAAAAGAAAAGGAAGAGAGGGCACAAGGAACACCAAACAATAAAGACGTCAAAACACGTAACACAACAAAAAACTATACATAAACCAAAGAGACAAATAGGAAACTAGTGTCAACTTAAGACAGCCATCTTACATGCTAGTATAGAAATGGTTTTATCTGTCCTTAAATGGTGCTATTGGATTTGAAGACATTTAATATTGATTGTCTGGGTAACTCTCCCACTCACCGAAGCGGTCTCGAAGAAAGCTTAATTTTTAGGTTTAATTCTTCTCACTTTCAGGTGAAAACAAAACAAGACAGCAAAACAAGGGGACCAAAGTAACGAACAAATAAATTCATGATTGGATATTAACAGGCTTGCAATATAGATTTAAAAGTTGAGAAAAGCGGAACTGAAATCGGACGCATAGGTAGGAGCTTGTTGTACATGGGTCAAGTACCGTGCAAAAGTGTCCTTCTGTTGACAACATATCCTTGGTATATAAGGCATTTGATGATTCTGACGCATTTTCGAGGGAAATTCAGTCTACCTTTGATCTTCCTTATATTGGATGAATTACTTTATTAAAAGAAAGAAGGGGACCTCCAACCACACCCGGTTACAGTACCAACAGCAAAACCCCAAGACACCCACTGCAAAAACACAAAGCAAACACACAGAGAAAGAGACGCAAATGGTACAGGGAAAGTCAAATCACATAGAAACATGAAACATAAATGACTATAACGCATAAACCAACGAGACCAATGGGCAATCAATCAATCAATCAATTCCCAAAGTCATATACTCATTTGCAGGTAAAGATTTGAATATTCAAAGAGGTGGAAAGTACTTTTGTTAAAATTTCTGGAAAGTTGTAACAGGATTATGAAAGCAAAAACCTTGACATAATTAAGATTTTCTTTGTCATACGCAACTCTTCTGTGTAAATCAAAAACACTGGTACATGTTCTGGTGAGTTGATATAAGTGAATACCGTATAACGGTAGTCTAGGATCATCACCGCCAAGCCAGAGAAAATTTACTGCGTTGGATCCAAAATCATCTTTTTGTCATACATACTGGTATGAATTTCCTGTTTTGATATAGAGACCCAAAATAAAAAAAAAAAAAAAAAACCCACTCCACTAATCTTCACCTTCGATTCCGTTTTATTGATGAATATTTCCATTGCAGAGGAATCCCCATGTTATGCGCCCGTTAGGCAAACGGATTTATAAACTATAATTCTGGTTGCCTACTATGACGTCACGCTTTAGTTTTGAAAGTGCGGAGAATTTACTAACGTTCAGATACTTTTGACGTTATAACATGCAGTATGATCATTATTAATGCTAAACGGGGTTTCTGATATTAAGTACAAATGGAAATATAAGTAATGACTGTCTAACTTTGGGTGTTCATGGTAGTATAATTCTGGTTGGACACGTGCAAATTTTCCGAGAATCGCTTCGCGATTCACGGAATTTGCACGTTACCAACCAGAATTATACTACCATGAACACCCAAAGTAAGACAGTCATTTCTTAAATATTTACATTACTGGTAGATTCCACATGTTAAACGCCCATTAGGCAACTAGAATTATATTCCAATAACTTGGGTTGCTATTGTGACGTCAATTTCAAGTTTTGCATGTAGGGAGACTTTACCAACGTTAAAAACATTTGACGCTGTTACAGGCAAAATTGTGCGATATACGTGCAAATGAAAATGACCGATAATTAGAATAAATGTAAATATAAGTGATGACTACCTTACTTTTGGTGTTCATGGGTGTATAATCCTGGTTGGACACGTGCAAATTTTCCGAGAATTGCTTCGCGATTCACGGAATTTGCACGTGACCAACCAGAATTATACACCCATGAACACCAAAAGTAAGACAGTCATTACTTAAATGTAGTAAAAGTGATTTTGCGTAATATTCATTGAATTTGTAAAAAAAACACATTGAAAAATCATATGACCTGATCGAGTGATTTTGATTAATGGTTGATTTCAAATTTCCCTGCAACTCTGTCCCTTTTTTTTTTACATTATCTTAAACAAATATCATTTCAGACCAGATTCAATTTGGACATAGATTTTTGTTATGGTCGATCCTGATTTGGGAAAGCAATTAGATTACGTTTTTCTATATGGTTCTTTTTTAGTGTCTAAAATTTCAAAGATCTTCAAAATTCCTATGACGTTTTTCCAAGGGAAAAGGTACACATTTTAACTGTATAGTTACCTTTTTAAATAAAATTTGATTAAGATATTTAAAAAGAGTTTCTCACTTCTTCGCATGAAGAAAAATAAAAGGAATACAAAGATAGAGAGGAGATACAGCGAAAAGAGATGAGAAATTTCGGACAAACAGACGGAGGCAATAACATAGTACCACAGAACAAGAAAGGCAACGCTATCTATTAAACAATAGTGTATAAAGAACGTTTCGGGTAATATACTCTCGTGAGTGATCCTCAATCGACAAAATGTAATATGGCCAAAGAGCGTATAAATGATTATTTCCAAAAATGTACCGAAGACGTACATGTGGCAGGATGGGTTAGATATGATGCTACAGGGCCCACGTTTTAGAAAATTCAAGAAATTTTGATAACAGAAAATAAGAATGAGCGGTCTTGTTAGAAAGTACTTCCTTATTATTTTAACATAAATATAGACCTTTTTTAACATAAACATTGACTTTTTTTGACAAAAACATATATCTTTTTAACATAAACATAAACTTTTTAAACATAAACGTATACTTTTAGCCTTCTGAACAAGAATATTAAATGGGGTGCATCAAACATGCGTTTCAGATAATCATAATTGGTGAACCATTGCGGAGAACGACGGGTGTTGCATGCAAGCAGGAAATACTGACTTTTATTGGGCACCTGGTCTCACCCCTATATTGGAAGTTCGCCTCTTTTTATGTGGTGGAGGTTTTTTTTGCTTTGGTTCATGTTTTGTCCTGATTTTTTATGCCTCGTTCATGATTTTCTGATTTTTTTAAATCTTAACACTGCAGCGCCCTACGGGTGCAACGACAACATTAGTAGCAAAGGAAACTTTACAAGTTCTGGTTGTCAATCGGTAAATGTGACTAACTTATTCGACAGACCACAATTCGTAGATGTAATAGGCCTGAGATACATAGTTTCTCCTTCGATGACTTGGTTCAATTTTTGAATGAGCCACTAGGCCTGCGTCATATTCGTACCAAATTATACTCTGTTCCTTTACGGACGTTACACGAAATCTATGAATATACTAAGGCCTCATAATAACCGATACACGTTACCCAGAATACAGACTACAAGGAGTAATCATGGACATTTCTACTTTTCGTTTATTTCAAGCAGTTAGATCAGATAAATCAGAAGAGAAAACAAACCACCCCTTCATTAAAGTAAGATTTGCTTACAAAGGTATTGATAAATTGAATCTTGGTCAGATTTTGAATCATAAAACTGTCACGGAAAAAATCCCACCATATTTCAGAAAACAAGAAACTCCTTGTATTTCCTATAGTTACACACCAACAGTTGCATCTACAATTTACAATTACAAACGATTCCTGCAGTGTATTGATTTAAGTAATCCCTCACTACATCCACTTCCTTGCGAATGTTCTTCATCGGATTTCAACTACTCTCCTTGTGGACACGTTATTACTGGTGACTTTAATATAGTGAAGAAGGACACATTGAGAAAATTGTTTAAAAAGGGTTCCAAATACGGAGAAAGTATGTCCTTTACATGGAACCAATCTTTCAAAATCATCATGGACTCTAGTGAGGAATATGCTAGAAGTTGGGCAAAGAAAGAGGATGTACAGCTCGACACCCTTTCCGAATGGATAAATCCATCAGAGGACTTTTATCTAGAATTTATCGATTAAAATCAATTGTGAACACCAGATTCGAGTCTATATTTAAATAACCTATATTAAATATCACAGAGCTTACCTATCTCTAAGAACATAATGTCATCACACCAGCAGACAAAGCCTCAAATAATTACACATTCACATGCAAAAAGTACTATTTCGACAGTCTAGTTAAAGAGTTGGGTTTAAATTCGACATCTGAAAATCCCACTTACACCCCAATAAACCTTTCTGCCTCTGAAATAATAGATAAGCACAAATAAGCTCTTGCTTCCTTTGGCTGCGACACAAACAATTTAGATTTAGATTTACAATATTTATACTGCATACCTAAAATGCATAAGAATCCGTACAATGTTAAACGTCTATAAATTCAATAGCATCATTTAAAACCTGATCAATTTACAGCATGGACAACACATGCACGTTTCGGGTACTAAACCCTCGTCAGTGATCAACGTTTCATCGCTGGTTCCTCACAATGTTCTACCAGGTCTGTATCGATCTTACTCACCAAAATTTTATCTGAAATCAAATCTGGGCTTCAAAAATATTGCTCGACAGTATATCTCGAAGTGGTATCAACCAGATGTGGATTTTAAAGAATTCGAAGGAATTAAAGAAGATCCTGACAATAATCTCAATAGCACTCACAATGAAGTTAAAGAAGATCCTGACGATAATCTCAACAACACTCACAATAGAGCACCAAATTGAGCATCGACGGACCCCTAGCAAGTTAGAGGTGGGACCAGGTGCCCGGGAGGAGTAACATCCCCTGTTGGCTAGCCGCACCCGCCGTCGATGCCCATGCATGTAAATAAAAACAATGTATAGAATACATGCATTGCACTGTCTAGGTTTATTTCTATGTAGAAAGTGCTATGGCGACCATGTCAGGGAAAATATTCAAAACACTTACTGTCAGACCCCTCGCGGGGAACTTTTTTACGAGCTCCACACGGCAAAGGGCATAATTGTGACACAAAGGAGTTAAAGAAGATCCTGACGATAATCTCAACAACACTCACAATAGAGCACCAAATCGAGCATCGACGGATCCCTAGCAAGTTAGAGATGGGACCAGGTGCCCGGGAGGAGTAAGCATCCCCTGTTGGCTTGCCGCACCCGCCGTCGATGCCCATGCATGTAAATAAAAACAATGTATAGAATACATGCATTGCACTGTCTGGGGTTATTTCTATATAGAAAGTGCTATGGCGACCATGAGGCACAAAAGTAAGCATCGACGGACCCCTTTTAGACCTCTAAAATCCACACATTTTAGTAGAGTCCATTCGATCAAAGCCTTTGATTTTTTCGACATTTTACACTACAATCCTACATTCTAAATTGAAAGAAAGGCTCGCAAAAATTATAAGTAATGCGTTTACAAGCAAGAACGGCAATCGCAAATACAAATTTATTGTTGTTAACTATGGCAAAACCTACTTTGTAAAAGAAAAGTCCGATTCTGAAAATAAGTTCACTGAAACAGATATTATTCAGATGTTAAACTTTTTGATCGACAACATTTTTGTGGTGTTTGGAGGAAAGGTCTTCGAGCAAATTGTCGGAATTCCAATGGGGACCAATTGTGCCCCACTCCTTGACGACATTTTCCTTTACTCGTACGAAGCTGAATTCATTCAATCTTTGGTATATGAAGGGAAAAGATACTTAGCTTCTGACTTCAACTTCACTTACAGATAAATAGACGATGTGTTCCAAAATTCGCGGATTACCTCAGCAGTATCTATCCTTCGGAGCTTGAAGTCAAAGAAACTACAGAGACAAATAATTCAGCATCCTATTTGGACATAACTACAGAGACAAATAATTCAGCATCCTATTTGGACATAATGTTGTTCTACGACACTGACGGTCACATGAACACCTCACTCAATGACAAACGTGACGACTTCAATTTCAGCATTACAAACTTTCCTTTTCTGAGTAGCGACATCCCTTCATCGCCTGCTCATGGCGTGTTCATATCTCAGCTGATACACAATGCCAGAGCAAGTACCAAATATATTGATTTGTTCTGACAGCTAGGCGTCTTTCGGATAAGCTTCTCAGTCAGGGATATGTTTGTGACCGACTAACATCGTCACTAAGGAAGTTCTACGGTCGATATGGGGAACTCGTCATACACTATGATGTCCCACTCTCCAGATTGGTGGATGCTATTCTGTCATAAACTATTTGAACCATTCAACCAACGATTGTACTCTATGCCTTCCGAAATGGAAGTAACCGAATGTTACAGTTCTACCTAATTGAAGCGGCGGATGTTGCATGCAAGCAGGAGATGTTGACTCTTCCTGGGCACTTGGTCTCACTACCACATCGGGAGTTCGCTTCTCTTCATGCGGTGGAGGTTTTTGTTTGTTTGCTTTGGTTCCTGTTTTATCCTGATTGTGTATGCCTTCGGTTACTCATTTTCTGAATTATCGATTTTTTGCTGTGTATAGGGATATGGTCATTATCCATATTTGTCATTGTTAAAGAGTTGAGTTTAAATTCGACACCTGGAAATCCCTCTGAAGGGAAAAGATACTTACATTTAGCTTCTGACTTCAACTTCACTTACAGATACATAGATTATGTGTTGTCCATCCATAATACAAAATTTGCGGATTACCTCAGCAGAATCTATCCTTCGGAGCTTGAAGGCAAAGAAACTACAGAGACAAATAATTCAGCATCCTATTTGGACATGTTGTCCTACGACACTGATGGTCACATGAACACCTCACTCTATGACAAACGTAACGACTTCAATTTCAGCATTACAAACTTTCCTTTTCTGAGTAGCAACATCCCTTCATCGCCTGCTTATGTCGTGTTCATATGCATATCTCAGTTGATACGCTTTGTCAGAGCAAGTACCAAATATACAATTTTTTTCTGAGAGCAAGGCGTTTTTCAGATAAGCTTCTCAGTCAGGGATTCATATGTGACCGACTAACATCGTCACTGAGGAAGTTCAACGGTCGATATGGGGAACTCGTCATACACTATGATATCCCACTCTCCAGAATGGTGGATGATATTCTGTCATAGACCATTTGTACCATCCAACCAAAGGTTATACCTGATATCTTCCAAATAGATTAAGTAACCGGATGTGACCATTCTACCGAATTGAAGCGACAGGTGTTGCATGCAAGCAGATGTTGACTCTTCCTGGGCACTTGGTCTCACTCCCATATCGGGAGTTAGCTTCTTTTCATATGGTGGAGGTTTTTTGTTTGTTTGCTTTGGTTCCTGTTTTATCCTGATTGTGTATGCCTTCGGTTTATGATTTTCTGAATTATCGATTTTGTGCTGAAAATAGGGATATGGTCAATATCCATATTTGTCGTTGTACTGTGTATTGGGATTTGGTCATTGCCCATATTTGTCATAGAATGACAACGAAACCGAAGGTGTTTGGTACATGATGAAGAAACCGAAATCTGCTTTAAAGATAGCGACCTTCTGAATGGGGTGCATCAAACATGCGTTTCAGATAATCAATCGTAATCGGTGAAACACTTCGGAAAGTAGGAGGATTGAGCTCACGTAATCCGGATAACTACACCGTCTGCTACTTTTGTGTCTCTTTCTGTGCGTGTATACTCTGTGTTTTTGCATAAGGTGTTTTGCAACCGAGTGTTCGCGTAGATCCCCTCCTTTCTTTCAAACCGATATCATTTAGTAACGCCATTTCGTTTATTTTTGATCTGTTCTTAAATGATGCTTTTGAATTTGAAGACGTTTAACTTCTAAATTTCAAGCAGCTATTTAGTCTAAGCGCGGCTCCGAATTTCCTTCAAGGAATGGAGGGAAATGCATTTAGTTCTATGGTGTTACTTTTAACTTAGAATCACATCGAGCATAAATTAGAGGTAAAACGTTTATAGGCGGTCAAATTTCTCTATTTGTTTCCTAATAACAAGACCTTTTATTGATACTAATATTCACAACCAGACCTCATTTCCGTTCGGATTGTCAATATTGAGATATATGTTCTATACATGTAGTACCAATTTTATTGTACTAGTCACGTGTTTCGGTTATTAAATCTCGTCAGTTAGTACTTAATATCAAACAGATTGAATATAGTCCAAAGTGACTTCAAGTTAGCTTTTATCTCTGCAGAGTATTTTTTGTTGTCTTTCTTTTGGTTGTGCAATTGGCATGGTTATGTTTGCCCATTGATTTGTGAATTCCAGTTTTGGATTATGATAATGTCTTTCACTTTCACTCAGCCATTGTTAACTGGGCCGTTGTGTTTGTCCGAAAAAATAGATATTGGCTTTACATTTTGTAAGTGCTAGGGCCCTAATATTTCACAAATTCGTACTATCTTTCATTTGGATTATACTACAGACAGAGTTAACTGTACCGTTGCTTTTGTCCAAAAAAAAAATTGATATCTATGGGCTTTGCATTTTGTAAGTACTAGGGCCCTAGTATTTCACAAATGCATAAGATCTTTCATTTGGATTATACTACAGACAGAGTGACCTTGACATTTGATCTACTGGTGATGAAATAAATACCTTTGGTGTAACATTCGAATGACGAAAAAAAAAAACTCTGTTCAAAGCCTTCTCTGACTTAGTAATCTTTAAACATATATAAAAAGCAACGGGTAATTTTTTAATGAACATAATGTGATTTTAAATTAGGACTTAGAAGTAATTGGACATTATTAAAGACTTATGGGTACACGTTGATTAAAAAAAAAATCTGAAAAATCTTACATACTCATAAGGACGAATGATCATGCTACTTCCACAACAATTTACACGCAAAAAAAGAGGTATTGAAATTACAGACTTTAAAGCCTCCTTATTGACTTATGAGATTCTTAAAGGTCCAAGGTTGATCTGAAATGAAATCCCGATATCGGAAACTCTTGGTTGAATTAAGACAGAGAAATCGACAGATTCATTCTATTCAAAGAAGCGTTTTCGAACATTGCACAGTTACAGATGAAGGATTTCGAAGAAACAAGTGTAGCAAAAGGAAACTTGTATAATTGCAGGAGTGTATAAATAAGAATGGAAATAAGGCAAAGTTAAATCAAAAGTAAAAAGACTGGAACAATTTTGTACAAAGTTGTAGAATTAAAGAAATTTTCCGATTAGGTGACATAAATCTACCGAAAATAAAAGAAAATGGACACAGTCAATTATAAATCAACAAAGTGCTCTATGCTTACTGCAATCCTTCTTCGACTCGTACTGATGGCTCATAGCACCTTGACAGGGTGGCGGGCTGTTACTGTGTTAGACAACGATTTGTTTTGGGTTCTGGCCGCAGCCAATGCGGGTATCTTTATAGAAGGGTTGTTCTCCTTCTGTCGTCGCAAATTTAACGAAATGAGATGGTAAGTCTATGTAAGATGGATTTAAATATCGCTTGATATTATATACAGTCAAAATGCACCATGGATGGAATTTGGAGTTATTTTACGATTTTTTAAATACGTCAATTCAATGTTTTCCTATTGACAGATGCTAAAAACCCTGTCGTCGATTGAGTTTGGTTAATAAGTTTTGAAACTTGCTGTGTTCTGCGCGGTTTCAATTTCAGGAACTACACTTTTTATATTTATAAAAAATATTAACGCTTACTCTGCAGAATACGCCCGTCAGGACATTTTCATTATCATTTAAGTTAATTATAAAAATTGTTAAAAGCTGCCAAGTGGATTCCATTTTCAAAACAAGCATATATATTTTTAATCTGATGCAAATTTAAGGAAATTCTTGAAAAAAAATGGGTACGAACTTTCTTGGAGGGTAATAGATACATTGGAATGTTGTTGACATATACCTTTTTCATTGAAATACTATATATGTACATTACATTCTTTAACCAATAAAATCGATAAAAACTTAATCTGTGATGTTAAACAGTGTTTTGGGGAGTTCTGGAATGGGTGTAAATATGAACCTTTTGCCGGTTGCCCATTGGTCTCGTTGGTTTATGTGTAGTCCTTTGTGTTTGATGTTGCTGTGTTGTGCGTTGACGTTCCTTGTCCCTTATGCGTCTCTTTCTGTGTTTGTCTGCTTTGTGTTTTTGCTTTGAGTGTTTTGGGGTTTTGCTGTGGATGCTGCTACCTGGTGTTGTTGGAGATCCCCTCCTTTGTTTTAGTACAAAACGGGGCTCCATCTTTGGTGATTTGTTTCGATACTTAGAAGTTTTCGTATAGAAATCGAAATTTTGTGTAGATTTTAATGAATGTAAAGGGAGAATCTCCAACACGACGTTTCGGGACGCACAGCAAAAGACTGAAAGACCCAAATGCGAAAACACACAATTGAAAAGCATTGCTGGTATACATGTAAAACATACCGGTAACACTTTTTGTAATATTTACACGTAGAATATATGTGTTCCGAAATTTAATGTGGTTCAATGTTCAAACCATCGTGAATTTGAAATGACTTAACGGGTTTTCTTTTTTAGGTATGTTACATCAAACAAAATTATATTTTGAACATAATTTGGTTTATTTGGTTAATAAGTTAAGACGTTCTATGTACTGCGCGGTTTCAGTTTCAGGAACTACACATTTTATATAAAAAATAGCAACGCTTACTCTGCAGAATACGCTCGTCAGGACATTTTCATTATCATTTAAGTTAAATATAAAAATTGTTAAAAGCTGTCCAATGGATTCCATTTTCAAAACAAGCATAAACATTATTTAAATTTAAGGAAATTCTTGAAAAATAAAATGAACATGTTCTGTCTTGGGAGGTAATAAATCCATCGGAAGCTGGTTGACATATACCTTTTTCAATAAATACTATACATTACATTTTTTTTTACAAATAAAATCGATAAAACTTAACATGTGATGTTTAAAAACAGTGTTTTGGAGAGTTATGGAATGGGTGTAAATATGAACCTTTAGTACAAAACGGGGCGCCATCTTTGATGATTTGTTTCGATTATTAGTAGTTTTCGTATAGCAATCGAAATTTTGTGTAGATTTTAAATGAAAGAAAGGAGAGAATCTCCACCACGACTTTGCAGTAAAAGACTGAAAGACACAAATGCGAAAACATACAATGGACAAGCATATGCTGGTATACATGTAAAACATGACTTTTTGTAAATACATATGTTGTGCAATTTAATGTAATTTAATGTGGTCCAATGTTCAAGCCATTGTGAATTAAAATTGGCTTACCGGGGTCTTATTTGGTATGTACTTACATCAAACGAAATTATATTTTGTAACATTTGAATAAACAGTAAAGATGTTCTAGAATGATACTCAATTAATTTGTACAGATTGTTTTCGCTATCATATACTACAAAGGCGAGTCCCTTTGAAGTAAAGTGGCTCCAAGTTCATAGGTATAATTGAAAAGTAAGATTCGTATTTCTTTAGATAAAGTGATCTTATTAGCTAAAGGTTATTTCTGGCAGACCTGTCTAGAAACACCTTTTATTCTGATTTAATATTTACAGACAAATATATACCAGTATACTTTGTATCAATTTAAAGATAACATTTCAACATTTTTTAAATGAAAATGCTATATGAAAAATATAAATGTAAAATGAAACTTTTTCATTTTAGAGCAAGACAAAAGCCGGCGATTTATATTGATAGTTTTGCATTTTGGGGGAATATCTTTAGCTTTATCAAACCACATATGGTAATAAGAGGGAATCCGAATGAACAATTCTGAGATGACCCCGGTTTTCCGATAGCTTAAAGTAAAAGCGGGGGACAATATCGGAATTCTTAATTGACTGAAACGAGCATCAGTCTCGAGTTCGCGACCATTTTACAATATTCGTTTGATAAGTTAAATTGTTGCCATCTATAATGCAATACAGTTTTTAAAGTGTTTTAAAAACAGCTGATTTGTACCACTTGGTGAGTGTCAGTGCTGGTGGACCACTTTTTTTAGAGTCCCCGAGGGAACATATAGCCAAGTTCGATCAAGTTCGAGCCCATTTCGGTTGGTCGTTTCTTCAAATGCATTTGAAAATTTCTGTTTACCAAATTTTCTCAAATTTCTAAAACCTGGGTCCTGTAGCATCATATCCTAGCCGTTTTGCTACGTCTTTCGGTATATCTAGGACATAATTCTCACAGATTTTGGTCATAATACTTTGTTTAGACTGAGGATCACTGACGAGGGTAAAATACCCGAGACGTGCATGTCTGGTCCATGCTGTAAATCTATCTGCTTTAAAATGATGCTAATGAATTTGAAGAGTTTAACATTTGAATGTGAATGTTTGAGGGAGCAACGCCTGATTAAGACATATTAAGAGGTGGAAAGGGGTGGGATGGGGTAACATACATATGTGTATCAAATATTCCTCATTTAGATTCTATTTACTCATGAGTATTTACAAGTATTTTGTATCTGAATTTTTCCGGCGAATAAGTTTCTTGTTTTAACATGAAAAAAGAAAAAGAAAGAGAGAGAGAAAAATGGATTCATTTTCACAGAAAAGAGTTAGAATAAGGTATATGAAATCTTTAAAACACGTCTTGATCGGTTAAAAAACCTACAAAAAATGAAATAAAGAACGGATATATCAGGTAGATTTCGGGTTCTGAAATAATTGTGGTAGGTTTTTCGTGAATTATATTCATATATAGCGATTCATATTTTTTTTATGTGCCACTTTGATGATGTTGCTTTGTTCATAGGTTCTTTTTTTAAGTATCCTGAATGAGTCTTTCCCTATCTGTATGTCGTGTAATACCGTTCACCTAGTTTCGCAGTGTTACCGCACTTGACTTGCAATTTGTTTGTAAATTCTTCATCACAAAACTCAATAAAAATTTCCTAAAACTGAGTGGTATCTCCCTGAAGGCAACGCTCTGTTCTTGGCATGTTGTTTGGCAGATATTTTTCGGCCAATTCTAGACTTTTGCTCTTCAAATTATCATATTATTTTTTAGCCTCGAGCATCACTGATGAGACATAACTTGTTGAAATGCGCATATGGTGCACAGAAATTTGATCAATATTAACGATTCTTAACTCATCTGAACCTAATGCTCTTAAACTATTATCATGGCGCTTCGTCCGTTGTCTTCCCATCCGTAAAATCGTCACATTTTCGACTTCTCAAAAAAGAGAAATGGTTGGTAGCTAAGAAGTACCAGTGTATTTGTTTTCACTCGGATTTATCAACAGGTGGCGCCATTACACGCAAAAGTAGGTCATTGGAGGGAACCTTCCTTTGACAAATTTCTACTTCAGAACCGAAGCTCATATTAACAAACTGAAAGCATCCGAATGATTTAGAGGGATGTCTTTAAAAGTATTGGTAGTTTTGGTTCCACTTGGGATTAAAATTTTCACGCGTTTTCCGACTTTGTCAGAAATGAATTGACTTGTTTCATTTAATAACTCTATATAATTGATTTTAGGAGGTCTACATCGTAATTTTATAAAAAAATAAACCATGATTGCTGTTAAAAAAGCAATGAAAACTTGTTGGTATCCTTATGTTTCTTTCCGAACGGAAATGGTCGAATCAGCTTTTAGGTTTTAGGTGATGACTTCTTGTCAGATTAAGTTAAAATGATGATTAACAGCAAAGCTTTATAGTTTTCTAAAAATAGTAGCCACTTGTTCCTGTCATTCTTTGTAGGAAAAGGAGTAAGTTAGTTGTACTGTGTGTAATGCGTTTACTTGATGTTTTCAAGTAGCGTAAATTCTGTATAGAGCATGACTGAAATGAACGTTTTAGCTGTTTAAATGATTGTCATATATATCGAGGGCTGCTGAACTTAAAGTGTCCTTACGAAAAGGTTATAATTAGGTTCAATGTTAAAATGTTAAAAAGTCAACAGATCTTTCTTTACCACGAAGAATTAAAAGAAACGTCAAGGATTTTAAATGTTGTAAAGTTCAGAGATGAAAGGTTAGGGTTAATAATCTTCCCATATCATAGTGGCATACCATTGAATGATTTTGTACAATTACAAGTAAAGAAATGTTTTAAAAGACTACGTTTTCAGCACGAAAATGTTTTTTTCATTACAATCATCACGTAAGGACAGTTATGATAATTGAGGTAGATCATTTTTAACACATCATGACAATTACATTTAAAATTGGGTCATTTGAATAACTAAGATTTAAACGTTACTTACATTTAAATACTTCCATCTTAATAAATCACCTTTGTGACCTTATTCTGTACAGGTCATTATTCCGTTTTGAAATAGTTTTAAAGACTATTCGTATTCGTATTCTGCACGAAAACTGTCTTTGCATTACAATTATCACATAAAGATAGCTAAGGTGTAGGTACATCATTTTGAACACATCATGACAATTTCAATCAAAATTGGGTCATTTGAAATTACTTAATTTTAAACGTCATATATCACCCGTGTAACCTGATTCTTTACAGCATTTTGGCCCATTATCATACGAAACTGATTCTTAATTTTGCAAAAAGCTTTATCTAGAGAGCTAAATGTTACAGTTTTGAAAAATGGGAAGGGATCTACAACCAGACCCGGATGCAGTACCAACAGCAAAAACACCGAAACACCCGATGCGAAAACACTAAGAAGACAACCACAGCATGAGACGAAAAGGAGACATACAACATAGAAACATTAAACACAAAAGACTACACATAAACCAACGAGACCCATGGGCAACCGGTGCCGACTTAGGCTCACCTGCTACGCAAGTAACAAATGATGTAGTTATCCGGATTGCGTACACACAATCCTCCCCCTTTTTCATGGTTACCAAAATGTTTTTGAAGTTTGAAATACCTCCTCATTGCAAGATGACCACACAAACAAGACAGCAAAACGCAAGGGCCCAAGCAACATAGATGAATATGCAAATGGATATAAAAAGAGAGCGTTCGTAATACAGTTCGTGCTCTGCAGTATAACGTCATCATTATTGAATTGTATTTCAATTTGGTACAAGAAAATTAGCGCTGTTCCCTCATGTATAAATGATACCAACAATTTAGAAATCAAACAAGTAATACGACAAATTTAGTACGATGTATTCCGTACTGCTACTGTAATCTGGAGATTGTTTATTAGAGTAAGCAAACAAACCTTATTTTCTAATTTTCCTCCTTTCTCTCAATCATTCGACATTCATCTCAACCACAAGTAAGGGTACCGAACACACTTTTTCACAGTGGACTGGCATTTTGACAAAAAATGCAGTAAAATTGGTCGTATATTGAAAACTGACAACAATATACACTGCCTAGTCCAGTGTCAATAGATACCGAAGTCGATAGTAAGTTGATCAATCAGACATCTTAACCGTGATAGAATCTCAATTTTCATTTTATGGATAATGTCTTGGGAGTGGATTCGATACCCATGCAATGACGTAGTTTAACAGGCTTGTATTATCTCCGTCCGTTTATCCTATCTTTCTTTCATGATAAACATAAAAAAGTACCTATCAGTTACTCAGTCTCAAAGTCGAGAAAGCAAGGCAAAATCATTAGAATTCCCATTAGAACAGTTCTGATATATTTTTGTCAAGAATTTGTAAGCCTTTTGGTTGTAATTTTGGAAACTGATTTCGGATTTTGTTTTTTTTTTACTTTCATTCACTTTGAATGATTTTGGCTTTAGGTACCACTGATGATAATACATTGTCTGAAACGTGGATGGATACAGTAGTTTCAAAATATTTATTCAGAATGCTGCTCTTTGCAGCAAAGTTGGTACAATTATATTTCAGCTTAATTCCACATAACTAAATATTCCCTTTCATCAGTAGCAACATTCCGTCTTCTCTTGACTATCATGCTTATGGCGATTTTGTTTCTCAGTTTTTCGGTGCGCAAGGGCATTTTCCAAATATGACGATTTCATCGTTTGAGCCAGACGACTTGCAAGTAAGATACTTGTTCAGGTTTATGAAATCAACATTGGGGAAGTTCTTCGGTCGCTGCGGGTATCTTATAAAAGCATATCAGATCCCTCTCTCCAGCATTATCAGTGACATTCTGGATTGCGATTGAATGGCTGTCGTCATAACAAAGACATATTTTCCTGATATGTACATCAATACAAATGTATGTAAATCGAGAGAATCACCGGATTTGACAAGTTTTCATGGAGCTGTTGCGACGGGAATTGCACGCAAACAGGAGACGCTGACTCCCTGTGTGGGCACCTGGTTTTACTTCGGAATGTTGTTCATTTCGGGATTCGCAACGTTCCAATGGGAATTCCAATGATTTTGCCTTACCTTCTCGACTTTTAGACTGGATAACTGATTGATGCTTCTTTGATGTTTATATATAGAATCAGGTAGGATAGTTCCTCAATAGAAAACTGTTTCCCAACGATGGTTTCAGGGATTTCTTCTTTGGCGACAAGCTGAATCAACCTGATATATCTGCTTCCTCCTGAGTAAGATATTGCAAGTCGTCGAATGATTGCTTATTTCTGTGCATAATGAAACTACATATGGTATGAACTATTTATGTAAGGTATTTTGTATGTTAAAACATATAGACCCAACTCTCTTTAACATAAGTCTGTAAGTCCTATATCTAGAAACGGATCATGCTTAGAGTGAAAATACTTAAATAATAATGTAACATACTTACCTTTTAGGTTTAGTCCGTGTTTCCTGATATATCTCATGTGCGTATTACCGAGTCTTTGGCTTCTGGAGATGGACAGATTTGATCTATTCGACAATATCTTAAAAAACAGCAATGTCTCACAGACATCCGACGAACTGAGTGAAATAGAAGGGGTAAGAAACATTCGCAATATCAATTAGCCATTAGGAAAATAATAATTAACATATCCAGCTTATACTTTTCATCTAACTTTACTTGAATATTATCCTTTTTCAAAACAGTTACAAAAAGAAAATGGAAGGAACTCCAGCATGATCATCCTGCACACACCCAGCAATACAAACCCACACCAATATGACACATGAATGACATCAGACAAAACTACAAACCGCAAAAAGACGCTAGAATATCATACAAAGCAATCAAAATAGACGCATAGAAACATCAAGCATAAATGACAACATATAAAAGGAAGGAGACCCGAGCCACTGAAAGAAAAATGAAAAAAAAAAAACATTAACGTAATAAGAGACTTTCATAAAGATCATTCTTGTTTTGAATTCTTCTATCACAGTCCCCCTGGATACTAACAGCACAAAAGAACTCGCAGCAGCAATTTTCATTTGCAATATCGGAAAGAAGACATATTCAAAAGTTGAGAATGTAACCTCATGTCATTCGTTTTTTTGCGATGCTATTATCGAATGATGCTTTTACTATGAAAGTATCATAGCTGTAGTGTAAGCAATGAACTTTCGAAAACTCTCGGTGTTCTATAAAAGGTTGTTCTACATACAATGTCTGTCAATAAAAAGATCAGCTGAATGCATACAAATAATTTTGATACATATGTAATTAAAGAAAGGCAATTTCTCCATGACATGGAGAAGACATGTGTTAAGATAATGTTCGTCATTGAAGCGATAAAAGTAAAACTCGAGTAATGAGAAGCGTCTCTCAATAAGACGTATATATATATATTCTGTATATTCTAATTTGTTTGTCCATAACTTAAGTTTCTTGAAAAAGGAAAGGTAGTTTTCTCAAACTTATGTACATGTACAAACATCTCAGACTGATTCGCTTTACTTCCTCGCTGCGAAGTAATTATTCTTTATTAACCATTAAAATTCAAAGGTGTAATGCTTTTGTCTCACACTCTATAAGTTTTATAATTCATATTTTATTCTTCGGATGGTAAAACGAGACTATTTCAGATCATTTTCATTCTTCATATCTTAACTGTTTGAGTCACCTCTACATCGGCCACAGGCATCCTTCTTTGATGAAATGTGCAAACAGTGCACTGAAATCATTTTCATAAAAGATTTTTTTTTAAATATGACATATATTCATTCCGACTTCTTTGTATGTTTCTTCTTTATTTTGGACCATGACATGTTTCAAACTCGGAACATTAATAATCAAACTAAATGAAACTAAAAGCAAATTCTTGTTTCTCATTAAAAACAGTACATGAGCGTTAAAACAAAACTTTTAGCGCTCATAATGAGTTTGAAGACGTTAAATATTTGTACCACTTGGTGAATGTCACTGCTGGTGGACCAAGCGTCCCCGAGGGCACATGTAGCCAAGTTCGATCAATTTCGGTTGGTGGTTTCTTCAAACGCATTTGAAAATTTCTGTTTACAAAATTCTCTCAAATTTCTAAAACCTGGGTCTTGTAGCATCATATCAGAGTCATTTTGATACGTCTTTCGGTATATTTAGGACATAATTTTCATATATTTTGGTCATATTTCATTGTTTAGATTGAGGATCACTGACGAAGGTTTATTACCCGAAACGTGCATGTCTGGTCCATGCTGTAAATTCATCTGCTCTAAAATGATGCTAATGAACTTGAAGACGTTAAATATTTTAAAAGAATTTTAATTTTTGAAAATCTTCGTAGACCTTTTAGAATAGAAGTCCAAATATCTTATAGAGTATATAAGTATACTACTCAAAACTCGGGGATTTTATTCAAATCAAATCTGGGAAATTCTTTAAGCAGTTAACTAAATATTCAGATCAAATCTTAAACATATTTGTATATATTCATCAAATGAAATACTGAAATTTTCTCAATGAAAAAGAAAGGGTTCATGTCAAAATGTCTAATTCTATTCTCTAGATCACCCTGCCAATTAAGTTGGACAATGATACATGGGTCCAGATATTAGAGCAGTCATTTCTCGTCCTTCTCATTTTTGGGCGATGGATTCTGCCTCACGGCGCTTTAACACGTGACGAGTTATCCGGGGTTCTCCTGATTTACATAGGATCTGGATCTGACGTCATGGAATTACTCATCATATTTGAGGAACCGGAAATACACGACGATCATGCTCTTACGTTAGCCTTTTTCGCAGTATGGACATTAAGTCTAATGCAGTTCACTATTGTGTTGCCACCGAACGAGAAGAAAGAAAAGCCGAGGCCTGATGAATCAGAAAGGGATGAAGAAATTCAAAATCAAAACGGATGTTGCGGATGTGTGGACAAATGTCACTGTGAACTGTTGGGTTTAATTATTTACACTGTCTTGATGGACGTCCCTTTTCTCATCGTGAGGATGATTGCCCTTGTAAAACATCGTCTCCTAGCATATGGTATAATATTCTTTGCGCTTAAGAATTTTATGGTGATCTTAATTACAATTTATCGAGTGGTTATCATTATCCACAACAAATGCAAGAGAAAAGATAAACCTGTCCGTAAACAACAAATTTGTGTAGAAGAAAAGATTGCAAAGCCGACGAATTCTGAAAAAAGAGATGAAAGAAAGGAATTAGATGGTATGTTGGTCCCACATAGTAATCGAAACACTGAAAACAAAGAAACACAAACAAGTGATACGCAGAAATTTGCTGTTCAGAATGGTATTACTTCAAATTCAAATTTAAAAGAAGCAGATACCAAGAAGACCGAAGAATCTCCTGTTGATACTCATAAAGAAAAGATGCACAAAGAAGATACGAAGAAATCATTGATCCTTAAAGCAAACGTAAGTGAGATAAAAATTCTGAAGAACACAATAGTCGCTGAAAGTGAGCGTGATGAAAATAAAGTAGTTTCTAAAAGTGATATGAACAAATCAGGACACATTGCAAATGAAGATAAAAAGGCAAATTCGAAAATTGAAGGTATTAAAACTATGAAGCATAAAGAAGGTACAACCCTCACTACAAGTAATACAGTGAAAAACAATATTATTGTCAAAACTAACAAAGACAATCTAGCGAATGCCACTTATCGTGAAAATGACACGAAAAAGGACGGTATTTCTGTAGAGAAAACAAAAAGTACCATTGATCAAAACAACATAATTCCTCAGAAAATCGAAAAAAGTAGGACTGCTGATCAAAAAAGCGAAAACAAAGAGGGTTCAAGAGATGCCGAGAATATACAGTCCGCTTCGCAACAAAGGAACGCCAATGAACACAATGTAGATACTCAAAATGCTACAAATCAAAAAGGAGACATTAATACGACTGTCCTGTGTGATATGGATTTGAATCAGACTACTTCGAATGGCCCCAATCAGAAACATGATCCTCAGATAAGAGACATCAGTAATAGGGAAAACAGAGAGGAAAGCCATAAAAATATTCAGAATGAAAGCACTCTTAAATCTGTTTCTTCAGATACTATCACGGGTAAGAACATTGTTCTATCTGTTGAAAGTCAAAAGACAATTTTTACTTTTGAAGATTCTAAATCTGAACGTCAAGGCATCACCAACGTTCCAAATATAGGAAAACAAAGTAATAGCCAGGGCAATGATAGTAATGCAAAGGGTAATAATAAGAAAGAAATCATTCCTGCTGTCGATCAAAAGGGTACCACCAACAATGTGAACTCATTAAGTGGAGTGATAAAACCAACACCAGTGTCCTATTATAAAGATCAAAAAGGAAACCTTATCAGACCTGCAAGTAAAACGTCAGGTATTTTGCCTAATGATAACAAGCAGACAAGTGTTTCTAAAACGGGTAATACTCAAACTGGACTAAAAGATGAAGTTTTTCGCAGAAAAATGTTACACCTGATACCAAGAATGCAGATATGAAGAAGAGTTCACCCGTCTCCTTTTACAAAGACGAAAAGGGAAGATTAGTAAGACCTCTAAGCAGAAGCAAAAGTAGTTTGTCTAATAAAATCACACAAAAGGATACATCTCAGAATGGCAAAAATCAAACTATCACAGCGCAAGATACCGCTAGTCAAACTGATGTCGAAAACATAGAAATTGAGAAGAGTTCATCAGTTCCTCTTCCTAAAGATACGAATGGGCATATAAGACCTCCAAGCAGAGCTCGAAGTTTTCTAACAAGAAGTAACCGTGTAGCTGATGCAAATGTTACTAATTCGTCTCCTTCAGAGTAGATATTCTTCACATTCGGAATGAATGCAATTGCATGAATGTTAAACTCGTGTTTGAAAGTCGTGTATATTCAAGCATTCTTAATTGGACATGTTTGATATATTGAACATCCAGGTCCTACCTTTTTATCGAAGATTCATGAAATGAAAAAGTGAAAATGGTACAATAGATATAGCAATGAATGAAGGCAAAATGTTCAAATTCGATTTAATTTATTATCGAAAAAGGATAAACCTAAAACAACATTTTGTAATCTAAGATTTCAAACCATGAACTTAAAACACCAAACTGCGAATATATGTGATTGAATTAGAAAATAGAGAGGTTGAGATTTCCTACGTGTAACTTGTACGTGTACTTTTATTCTGGTCGGCTTTTGTGACGTCATCATGTATTGCGTTTGACGTCATTTGCTTTACAAGCTACACGTTGCCAGTGAACGTGTAAAGTGCAAGATACATGTAGGTCTTTACTTCAAGATATTTCATCCCCTTTATTCTATCAAATAGTACAAAAAGTATGGCATTCAATTCATAATGATTTCAAGTTTCTATTTCAATATAGATTTAACTGAACTTAATGTCCCTCTTGAATTTATACTGTCCAAAAGTCAACTCAAGTTCACTAAGATTTTACAAGTATGCGTTGTGGTCTTTGAAAAGAAATCTCAACAACAGTTACGTGTAATTCAACTTGTAAACTAGACGTACCCGTACAGGTTACACGTAGGAAATCTCAACCTCTCTAATATCTCGAGTAGTCATGTGGTATTTGACATGAATTGCATGTATGATTAAGCTTTCTTTCCTTAAATAGATAGATCTATGTGAAGGAAACTTCATTTATCTAATAGAACACAAAATGTAAATGGAAAATGAAAAATCATTATAGTAAAGGAAATGCTACGTTTAATAAATAATGAGAAGTGGGAACGGTACACATTGTTACAGAAGCCCGTACTTGACAGGTATGAATTATAATTTATCTGGCAGTCGCCACATAATTTATCTGGTGGCCGGCACATAATTATTTGGCGACCGCAACTTAATTTATCTGGAGGCCGCCACTTAATCATGTGGCCGCCAGATAAATCTTTTGTTACATTTCATCTGTTTATTATGCATCTGATATATCAAAAAGATTAAAAGAGAGGATGAAATTGTCAATATTGAAATATATGTTCTATAGTAAAAATTTTGTACTATATAGAAACGTGTTTCGGATATTTTAATCCTCGTCAGTAGTAACTTTATGTCAAACAGTTTAAATAAAACCAAAGTCATAGATGAATTTAGACCCATAGAACAAAAAGAACATGTAATGCATTGATTTTTTTCAACTATTGTTAATGATGTGGCGACCGGCACTTAAATTATGTTGCGGTCGCCAGATAATTAAGTGGTGGCCGCCAGATAAATTATAAATCATACCTGTCACTTACGATATTCATTACATTGTAGTACGTTAAACGTATTAAACTTCTTGTACCAGTAATCATTATTTAAGCTGTCAATTAGTAATCGTAGGAAATGCAGATATTTCTTGATTTTAAATAAACATGATACTAACATGATGAAGATTTTTGACAATGATAATGTTGTTTGCGACTGTTGTTCATTTTCATTTTAATCAAATTAATTTTAGAAACAGTTTTATGAGCAATGTTCTGTATTAGAATAAACCCTGTTCACCAATTTTCAAACGATTTCACCTCCTTTATCAACTATTTTTGTTCCTGAAACATGTCTAGTATGCAGAAAATAAACATTTAAGTCTCACTATTGTCTTATCGTAAATTCCACGAATTCAGTCTGCTTTATGATACTCTTCACATACTATTTAACGAAGAGAAATGAAGTGCAATATTCTACTAGAATTCTCACTGGTTCAAGCGTAGAAAATAAAGCAATTAAAAAAAGTAATGTTGATAAACTTGAAGGTGGTATTGTCGCTGAGCGATATAAGTCCCCTATCGGCATAAATTTGATTTCTTGCATCTCTGCCTAGAACTCTTCAATTAAACAGGAATTCAAACTTATTGTACGTGCAGCTCACTTCAGAAATAAGAAAACGAAGTTTTTATGTCATTTAGCAACTTTTTGTAACTATCCCAGGTAAATCTATTTAGAAAACTCTATGTGTTGCATTAAAAAGTCCGGAAAACTCATTTTTTGCATCAAGGTGCATAACTCCTTGAAGAAGGTCATGCATGACCCAAACGAGTTAAGGAAGATCCTGACGACAATCTCAAAGGCACTCAAAATAGAGCACCAAATTGAGCATCGTCGGATCCCTAGCAAGCTAGAGGTGGGACCAGGTGCACGGGAGGAGAAAGTATCCCCTGTTGGCTAGTCGCACCCGCGGTCGATGTTCACGCACGAAAATGAAAATATATAAAATACATGCACTGTCTGCGGTTCTGTCTATGTGGAATGTGCTATGGCGACAGTGTCAGGGAAAATATTAAAAACACTTACTGTCAAACCCCTCGCGTGGACTTTTTTTACGAGCTCCACACGGCAAAGGGCATAAGTGTGACAGAAATGAGTTAAAGAAGATACTGACGACAAGGCAAACTTACTCTGTAACTATCCACTAAGACCAAGGTATGCATGTATCAAACTTCACCGGAATATCTTATTTGTTGCAGAAAAAAGTCCGGAAAACTGGCAAAAGCTAAATTTTGCAAGTCATCAAGGGGGTTAACTCCTCGAAAAATAGGTAAAGCGTGACGAGATTCAAACATGCTCTGTAATTATGCAAGACTAAGCTGTGTATCACATTTCACCAGGTATCTATGTTAAACTTTTTCAAATTCAAAAGCATCATTTAAGAACAGATCAATTTTCAGCATGGATCAGACATGCACGTTTCAGGAACTTAACCCTCGTCAGTGATCCTCAATCTAAACAATGTAATATGGCCAAAGAGTGTGAAAATCATTATGTCCAAAAATGTACGGCGAAACGTAGCAGGATGGGTGGGATATGATGCTACAGGACCAACGTTTTAGAGATTTCAAGATTGGTGATAACAGAAATGCGTTGAAAAGACAAACGATCAAGCGAAGTTGATCGAACTTGGCTACATGTGCTCTCGGGGACTCCTGGTCCACGACCAGTGTCACTCACCAAGTGCGGAAAAAAGCCCAGAAAACTGAAAAACTGAATTTTACAAATTATAAGGGGTCATCACTCCTCAAAAAATAGGTCAAGCGTGACGAAAGTTAAAATTGCTCTGTAAATATCCAAGACCAAGCTGTGTATCAAACTATACCTGAATAACTCTATCTGTTTGAGAAAAAAGTCCGGAAAACAGACAAAAAATTGAATTTTGCAAGTCATTATGGGGCACGACTCCTCGAATAATAGTTCAAGCGAGACGTAAGTCAAACTCGTACTGTAACTATCCAAGAGCAAGCTGTGCATCACATTTTACCTATGTATCTCTATCTGTTGCTGAAAAAAGTCAAAAACTGACAAAAACTGGATTTTGCAAATCATCAAGGGACATAACTCCTTGAAAAATAGGTAAAGCGTGTCGAAAGTCGAACTTGCTCTGTAGCTATCAAAGACCAAACTGTGTAAAAAATTTTATTTGAATATTTCCATCTGTTGCAGAAAAAAGTCCGGTAAACTGAAAATCGGACAGAGGAACTGACGGGTGGAAAGACAGACATACCGAGACGAAACTAAGACTCCCCTTCGGCGTTGCTGGTAGGGGGTAGAAGGAATTATATCACTAACTCTACGCAAAGAAAATTAGTGTGCAAAGCAATATTAAAAAAAAACCGATCCTCAATCTAAACAATGTAACATGGAAAAGAGTGAAAATTTTTTCCAAAAATGTACCGTAGCAGGATGGGTGGGATATGATGCTACTTCAATTTCAACATCACAAACTTTCCTTTATTGAGTAGCAACATCCCTTCATCACCTGATTATTGCGTGTTCACATCTCAGTTGATACGCTATGCCAGAGTAAGTATCAAATAAACATATTTTGTTCTGAGAGCTAGGCGTCTTTCAGATAAGCTTCTCAGTCAGGGAGACGATTGTCACCGACCAACCTCGTCACTGAGGAAGTTCTACGGTCGATACGGGGAACTCTTCATACACCATGATACAAAGGAGGAGATGTCCAACAACACCAGAGCAGCACCCACAGCAAAACCCCAAAACATCCAATGCAAAAATACAGAGCAGACAAGCACAGGAAGAGACACAAAAGGTACAACTAACAAGACCAATGGGCAACCGGTGCCGACTTAGGACGGCCATATGCCACAGAAATAGCAGAAGGTAATGTTATCCTGGATTACGTACGCACAACCCTACCACTTTTCCGATTACCCAGAGGTCTCGAAGAACGCACAATTGTGGTGTAAAACAACCTCCTCACTGTGAGATGACCACACACAAAGAATAACACCAGCTCATGTATATTATCATACAAGGAGTCCGACTGACATTCAGAGAGGACAAGTGGTCGGGGTCCTGTTTTCTCTAAAGAGGTTTGGACAAGGCCCGTAATGGAGTCCCATCGTCACAGTCAGTCAGAGTGCAAGTTTTAAGAATGCGCTGGTACAGATTGGTCAAGGACCAAGCCGTCTGGTGACACTAGGATCATATCCACGGTATAAAATGCGTTTGAAGATTCTGACGCATTTTCGATAAATACGTTGTCTATCTTTGATCCTTTGTTAATTATGTCACCATAAAGTTGAGGTTGTGACATACCCAAAGTAATGATGTCCCACTCTCCAGAATGGTGGATGATATTCCGTCTTAGACCAATTGAACCATCCAACCACCGACTATACTTGTATCTTCGAAATGGAAGTAACCTGATGTGACAAATCTACCGAATTGAAGTGACGGGTGTTGGATGCAAGCAGGGGATGCTGACTCTTCCTGGGCACCTGGCCTCACTCCCGTATTGGGAGTTCGCATCTTTTCATGTGGTGGAGGTTTTTTATATTTGCTTTGGTTCTTGTTTATTCTAATTTTATATGCCTTCGGTTTATGATTGTCTGAACAATCGATTTGTACTTCGTATACGGATATGGTCATGATCCATTTTGTCATTCTTTTGCAGGTAAATAATTTCCAATAGTTTCCAATATAATATAAATTCCAGAAGCTTTCTCTTCGGGTGATTACACGCATGAACTTATTCCAGCCGGAAGTACACGGGACTTTTTTTTTTCGTATGTCCTTTGTTTTTTATAGCCATCCAAATATCCATCTGTATATTGCTAAACTTATTTCGTGTTGCAGAGTGGAGTTGGTATTACATTGAATGCAATGTTTAAAGTGTTTCAATTCCATTACTCTATTGGGTACTTGCGCACATAAGGCTCAGATAAGCTTGGATAAAGAGGTGATCCGCGGATCAGGTAACACCGGCTTTTAAAAGTCGGACTTAAGCTTTGCTCAGGTGAGAACTTACCAGAGTACAGCTTAAGCCTGGGTCATAATGCTAAAATGGCTTATAATTTTCTAAATTCCTAAAACCTTCGTTTTCTTTGATTTAATAAAAACATGACAAAAAAGCATTCTCAGCCGGATTACGCGACAAACCAAAGTAAAGGCAGGACTCGGAATGTGCTGCACACTGAAAATCCCTTGGAAATCAAAGAAAGAATTCAATTCCATTTCTATCCCATCGGTGTATATTGAAATTCATAAACTCCAATCATCAATCATCTTGGAAAGAGAATATTAACAAAATTCGGGAATTCCAGAACAAATTCATACCATGCATAAGCAAGTTGACCGCACTGCAAAAATAAATTTGAAAAAAGGAGGGGCGTATTTCGGGATCCCCTCGATCGAACATACATTAAAGTATCCCCAAAATATCAGAACTGCTAATTTTGTGGGAAAAGATTGCAAAAACGTACATACTTAAATTGAAGTTAGGTTTAAACCTACACAATACCAGGATCAGATCAAATCTGAGCTTCTCTCAAGTAAGTCATGCAGGTTTGCAAGCGAAATGAACATTTTAAGCACACTGATCCAGGCTTAAGCCTGACTGCACAAGTGGCCATATGTTTTGCATAGGGAGTTTTGCTGTTGGTGCTGAATCCGATTGATGTTGGAGATCCTCTCCTTTCTTGCTTGGACCCCTGCGCTTTATTTTCTTGTTTGTATTGTAATCGTCATCTGCGTAACTGGAAAAGTGTGAGGACTGTGCGTATGTAATTTGGATAACCACACATTTAATACTAGTTAATGTGACATATGTCCATTCTCCTTCGGCACCGACTGCCCATTTGCCTCGTTGTTTTATATGTAGCCATTTGTGTTTGGCGTTTTGACGTCGTGTTTGGTGTTCCTGATCCCTTTTGCGTCGTATATGTCTACTCTATGCTTTCGCTTGGGGCGTTTCGATGTTTTGCTGTGAGTCTAGTTGGAGATCCCATGCTCTCGTTTAAAATGATAATAATTATCACTGAATTTTATAAAAAGTTTAATCAAGTCATTTCCTGATATATTCGATTACAAAGCTTTATTTTTTTTAAAGGTACGGTGTCCCTGGAAATTAATTATTTTTACAAAATATTTTAATGCAAAATCTTTCTTCCCGTATGAAAGATTACATTCTCATTTGTATAAATTTCAATTTTAAAAACGTAATTTTTAATTTGGGACCCGTGTGCAGCTCTAATTCATTTCATTAGCGCCACTTACAATTTATTGCGTTTTTACATAGAGGCTTATGGAAATTTAATTTTACAAATTCGGCAATATTATGGCCGTTACTGCATACTTTCAATTAAAACTTTTTATAGCTCCTTTTTTCCTATATCTAGACCCTTAGGAATAGATTTTATATTAAAATTTATTTTCAGGGACACTGTATCTTTAAATAGGACACATAGCATTGTCACATGACACAACGCTCAGTTACGATAATTACCTGGAAGTTACCTTAAAAAATGAAAAATAGTTTTCTTCTTTAGATTGTTGGAAATGAGATATGTCACTGCTGGTGGACCAGGAGTCCCCGAGGGCACATGTAGCTAAGTTCGATCAATTTCGGTTGATCGTTTCTTCAACGCATTCTAAAATATCTGTTATCAAAATTTCTTGAAATTTCTAAAACGTGGGTCCTGTAGCATCATATCCCACCCATTCTACTACGTCTTTCGGTACGCTTTTTCGACATAGTAACTTTCACACTTTTTTGGCTTAATACATTGTTTAGATTTGAGGATCACTGACGAGGGTTGAGTACCCGAAACGGGCATGTCTGGTCCATGTTGCCAATTTACCTGTTCTTAAATGATGCTATTCAATATGAAGACGTTTACATTTATACCACTTGGTGAGTGTCACTGCTGGTGGACCAGGAGTCCCCGAGGGCACATGTAGCCAAGTTCGATCAATTTCGGTTGATCGTTTCTTCAACGCATTCTAAAATATCTGTTATCAAAATTTCTTGAAATTTCTAAAACGTGGGTCCTGTAGCATCATATCCCACCCATTCTGCTACGTCTTTCGGTACGCTTTTTCGACATAGTAACTTTCACACTTTTTTGGCTTAATACATTGTTTAGATTTGAGGATCACTGACGAGGGTTGAGTACCCGAAACGTGCATGTCTGGTCCATGTTGCCAATTTACCTGTTCTTAAATGATGCTATTCAATATGAAGACGTTTACATTTATACCACTTGGTGAGTGTCACTGCTGGTGGACCAGGAGTCCCCGAGGGCACATGTAGCCAAGTTCGATCAATTTCGGTTGATCGTTTCTTCAACGCATTCTAAAATATCTGTTATCAAAATTTCTTGAAATTTCTAAAACGTGGGTCCTGTAGCATCATATCCCACCCATTCTGCTACGTCTTTCGGTACGCTTTTTCGACATAGTAACTTTCACACTTTTTTGGCTTAATACATTGTTTAGATTTGAGGATCACTGACGAGGGTTGAGTACCCGAAACGTGCATGTCTGGTCCATGTTGCCAATTTACCTGTTCTTAAATGATGCTATTCAATATGAAGACGTTTACATTTATACCACTTGGTGAGTGTCACTGCTGGTGGACCAGGAGTCCCCGAGGGCACATGTAGCCAAGTTCGATCAATTTCGGTTGATCGTTTCTTCAACGCATTCTAAAATATCTGTTATCAAAATTTCTTGAAATTTCTAAAACGTGGGTCCTGTAGCATCATATCCCATCCATTCTGCTACGTCTTTCGGTACGCTTTTTCGACATAGTAACTTTCACACTTTTTTGGCTTAATACATTGTTTAGATTTGAGGATCACTGACGAGGGTTGAGTACCCGAAACGTGCATGTCTGGTCCATGTTGCCAATTTACCTGTTCTTAAATGATGCTATTCAATATGAGACGTTTACATTTATACCACTTGGTGAGTGTCACTGCTGGTGGACCAGGAGTCCCCGAGGGCACATGTAGCCAAGTTCGATCAATTTCGGTTGATCGTTTCTTCAACGCATTCTAAAATATCTGTTATCAAAATTTCTTGAAATTTCTAAAACGTGGGTCCTGTAGCATCATATCCCACCCATTCTGCTACGTCTTTCGGTACGCTTTTTCGACATAGTAACTCTCACACTTTTTTGGTTTATTACATTGTTTAGATTTTAGGATCACTGACGAGGGTTGAGTACCCGAAACGGGCATGTCTGGTCCATGTTGCCAATTTACCTGTTCTTAAATGATGCTATTCAATATGAAGACGTTTACATTTATACCACTTGGTGAGTGTCACTGCTGGTGGACCAAGAGTCCCCGAGGGCACATGTAGCCAAGTTCGATCAATTTCGGTTGATCGTTTCTTCAACGCATTCTAAAATATCTGTTATCAAAATTTCTTGAAATTTCTAAAACGTGGGTCCTGTAGCATCATATCCCATCCATTCTGCTACGTCTTTCGGTACGCTTTTTCGACATAGTGACTTTCACACTTTTTTGGCTTATTACATTGTTTAGATTTTAGGATCACTGACGAGGGTTGAGTACCCGAAACGTGCATGTCTAGTCCATGTTGCCAATTTACCTGTTCTTAAATGATGATATTCAATATGAAGACGTTTACATGCATTTGTTCAAACTCGATAAAATGCAGTTTCCATCAATAATCCACAATAGAAAAGGCGATTGAAGATTCTGAAGCATTTTAAATGGAAACTCAATCTACCTTTGGTCCTTATTATTTTGTTCATCAAATCGACATAAAAGGCAGGTTGTGAAACTCCAAAAGTAATATCCTCTATCACATGTATAGATCCAAATTTCAAAAGAAGCTGAGAGTAAATTTGTTAAATTTCCATGAAGTCGTAACTAGTATATGAACTAATGTTTCTTGGTAAGCTGTACATTTCTATGTAAAACATAAGTGCATGGTATAGTCGAATGAGTTTAGTTAAGAAGTCTTGGGTAATTTTTAGTGCAAATGTTACGTCTTCAAATTTAATAGCGTCATGTAAGAACAGATGAATTTACAACATGAACAAGACATGCACGTTTCGGATAATAAACCTTCGTCAGTGATCCTCTATCTAAACAATGTAATAATTTATGGCAATTCCGCGATGTCAAATGTTCACGATTTTCGTACGTCTTTCTTATAAATGATTCTCTCCTATGCTATTTTGAACATATATTTTATTTGGATATATGTGCACAACCAATGTAATTCCCTGAGATGTTACTATTGAAAGAAACGTGTTGCAATTCGTGTATTAACACTCGTGACGTCACAATGCATAAGATCTAAAGAAACATGCCGCGACGGCTGTTCTAACCTACAAACTGAGCCCGCGGTGACCTGAATTTTAACGTCACCTTGTTACTTAGAAAACGCGATTTCAGACGACAAGAATGAAACAGACAACTATGGTGCATATATATAGAATAAATGTCATAATTTGTGTTTTGTTACGGGTAAACAACACACAGCAAGTGCATTTATCGCATGAAATGCGCTAACGCGCATTACATGTTCGATAAATGCACTTGCTGTGTGTTGTATACCCGTAACAAAACACAAATTAAGACACTTATTCTCTATATGCTACTGAATCGACACTACAGGAAATTTGGAGCCGCGCAATCACTGTAAAGTAAATGTACAAATCTAAATTCAAAACATTAAAGAGGGCGCTACTAAAATGAATTATGGTGGCTTCGCTGGAAGCATAACTGATGAGAATTTAATATTCGAAACACGTGTCTGGTGCAGGAAAAATTGGTTTGGAATTTTGTTCATGAAGGTATAGAGTTGGATCACTTCCGTATTATCTTTTCTATAAAAATGTCGAATAACATTTGGTGTACATTTGTTTGAAGATTTATTTTCACTTTGCATCTTATGCAAAGTTTAGTAGTACTTAACCTCATGTTCAAAGTTTCTAATACATTTACAAAATGGAATGTATAATTACATGCTCTCATTTGCTGAATCATATTAAATGCCGAAATTTTGCCTTTATAAACAATTTTCTTTGCAATGTCTTTCTTTTCTTTGAATGATTGAATTCTTCCGAAATACAGATAATCAAAAAGGGGAGTGTTTCATACGTTTAAGATTTTTCTTAAGAAACGGGAAAATTTGGACTAATTTTAAACGATTTTGTTTTAATAATTCCTTTCTCCCTTAAGCGGTTTATACAAATGTTTGAGTTTTCAACTTTTAGGTTAACTAAGTCTCTTTGTCATTATAAACTTGATATTTATCAATCCGTCATAGCAGAAGCACCTCCCTCATTTGATAGAAAATAAAAATAAAAAAAAATAGGAATTAGTCTACTTACATTTAATTTAACAAAAGTCAAAACCGAAATACAAGTCTTTGAGTGTATTTGATTGTCCAAGTATTTCAGCTTTTCATTTCTTCTTAAGCATTTGTCATATTTATTGAACATGCATGATACAAATTTTTCTGGCCCCTTGAATTGAACCTTCCTTCTTCATTAACACTCGGACATGACATACATTTGATTTCCTCTTCTTGAAGGTGGGCGATTAATATGACATACTATCAAAATAAAACATTCCAATATGGTATGTTCTCTCTTCTCTGCTATACAAATATGTAAAAGACTTACCTAATTGGCTGTTACATTTTATCAATGTGACATCAACTCCACTGGAAGCATCACTGATGAGAATTTAATATTCGAAACATGTGTCTGGTGCATGGAAATTGGTTTGGAATTTTACAGTTGGAACCCTTCGGCATTATCATATTTATATCTTTATCCCTTTTTCAAAGTGAGATCATATCTATATTTTTTTGCTATTCGGAAACTTGCCATATCATCGAAAAATATCATCGAAATTTAAGGAGGTTAACATCTTAGCAACATCCATGCAATGCTATTTTGAACTAGATTTTATTTAGATATGCTACTGATTCGACCCGACAGGAATTTTGAAGCCGCGCACTCTGTAAAGTAAATGCAGAAATGTAAATTCTAAAAATAACGCAAGAGGGTGCCAGTGAAATTAATTTGGACTGGGTATAGAATTGGAACCCTTTCGCATTATTACATGTACTATTTGACATATTTAGTTTTGATATTATCTTCATACCTATTTTTCTCTTCTCTCCTATACAAATATATAAAAAACTTACCTAATGAATGTTATATGTGCTATTAATACTGTCCAATAAGAGAACAGTTTCTTTGGACATCCTTGTCAGTTGGCCAGGAATTTTTGTATTAATCAGATATGAATACAGAATAAGAAATAATAATCTTTCATATTCATTATCAATTTTAATATGCGTAGACAATAAAAACAAAAGAGCACAGCAGCTGTTCAATCCTGAATTTCATTAAAATGAAATAAGATATATCAAATATGGTCAGAATATCACTGATTAGAAAATATTCATTATTTGCATCGTGACGATGTTAAATATTCTACTGGTATTTCATCCATAAAAGTGACACTGACTCAGAAACATATGCATCAAAGGAGGGGATCTCCAACAACCACCAGTTTGCAGCAACCACAGCAAAGCCCAAAACAATCAATGAAAAAACACAGCAGACAAGCACAGAAAGAGACGCAAAGGGGAAGGAACGTCAACGCACAACACAAAAATATCAAACACAATGGACTACACGTAAACCTACGAGACCATTATAAACATCTCTTATAAAAAATACATTTACAAAATTTCGAAATGGATGTAGAGAAATTCATTTTTCTCTACATCGCCTTCGATGGGAGGGTCGTGCGCACGTAATCCGGATAAACACACCGCCTTGCGTGGCAGATGGCCGTGCAAAGTCGGCACTGGTTGCCCATTGGTCATCGAGCAGATTTGTAATAAACACTGGATAGGCCTTTGAATGAGGCTAACATCCTAGCACCATCCCTTCGATGCTATTTTGGTCATACATTTCAATTAACTATGCTACCGAATCAATCCTACACAATATTTGAAGCCGCCCACTCTCGCAAATGCACAAATTTAAATTAAAAAACATAAAACCAGAGGATGCTACTGAATAACAGAAAACCACTTCGGCATTATACATGTATGATTACCACTGATGAGTATTTACATGTACTATCAGAAACACATACCTGGTGCAGTAAAATAGGTTTCAAATTTTCAAGAAGGTAAAGAGTTAGAACACTTCCGTATTATCTGACAAGAAAGAAAGACAGGAATCCTCAACAGAACATGGCTGTAGCATCCAACGCAAAACATCGAAACAACCAATCCGAATGAGTTAAATAAGATCCTGACGATATTCTCAACAACACTCACAATAGAGCTCAAAATTGAGCATCGACGGACCCCTAGCAAGCTAGAGGTGGGACCAGGTGCCCGGAAGGAGTAAGGATCCCCTGTTTGGCTAGCCACTCGCCGTCGATGTTCATGCACGAAAATGAAAACATTGTCTAAAATACATGCACTGTCTGACGTTATGTCTATATAGAAAGTGCTATGGCGATCTTGTCAGGGGAAAATATTCAAAACACTGTCAAACCCCTCGCGGGGAATTTTTTTATGAGCTCCAAACGACAAAGGGCATAGGTGCGACACAAATGAGTTAAAGAAGATCCTGACGATAATCTAAACAAGACTCACAATAGAGCACAAAATTGAGCATCGACGGACCCCTTACAAGGTAGAGGTGGGACCAGGTGCCCGGGAGGAGTAAGCATCTCTTGTTCGGCTAGCCGCACCCGCCGTTGATGTTCATGCACGGAAATGAAAACACTATCTAAAATACATGCATTGTTTAACGTTATGTCTATAAAGAAAGTGCTATGGCGATCATGTCAGGGGAAAATATTCAAAACACTGTCAAACCCTTGGGGGGAACTTTTTTTACGAGCTCCACACGGCAAAGGGCATAAGTGTGAAACAAATGAGTTAAATAAGATCCTGACAATAATCTCAACAACTCTCACAATAGAGCACAAAATTGAGCATCGACGGACCCCTAGCAAGCTAGAGGTGGGACCAGGTGCCCGGGAGGAGTAAGCATCCCCTGTTTGGCTAGCGGCACCCGCCGTCGATGTTCATGCACGAAAATGAAAACATTATCTTAAATACATGCACTGTCTGACGTTTTGTCTATATAGAGAGTGCTATGACGATCATGTCAGGGGAAATTATTCAAAACACTAACTGAAAACACAGAAGGGACAAACTCAACAAGAAAGTTTATAAATTTCAAATCAAAGACTGCAACAGACAAATTATTACAAGAGACTACAAATGAAAGAAATAATACAACCGGTACCTACTTAGGACGGCTATCCGTGGCATAAGTTGTGGTTATTCGAATTACGTGAGCACAATTCTCTAACTTTCATGCACACCCAGTGGTCTCGAAGCACGCAAATATTTTTGTCTATATCAGCCTTCTCACTATCAAAGACAGCAAAATGCAGCGACCAAAGCAAGAAACAGATGTATATGTACATTGCAAAAATGTTATCAACTAAGAAAAACAGTCCGTACTCTTGCGGCATGAGCAATTTTGAACATGCAATCACTCAAAGAGTTCAAACAACTTTCAGAGAGGACAGGTGATCATGGATCTGTTTTGTCTGAGGTGGTCTGAATAGGTTCCATCAATGAGTCTAGTCATCACAGTCATTCAGTATGCAACTCTTAGGATTGCGCATGCACAAGGCTGTAGATCGGTCAAATGTCTTTTTGGTGATTCCAGGATCATAACTACAATAAAGAAATGCCGAAAACCCGTCCATGTTTGACTAGGAAACGAAAGTTTTTAGCTGTCGATAAGCGAAAAAAAAAACCAAAACAAACAAGTTATTATCCTAAAGGATTAGTCTGAAAAGAATAGAAGTGAACGGGTAAAATTATCCATATGAATGAAGAAATTTCTGTCATTCAGAACTCTGTGAAACCATGAGATTACAAACTCAGAAATAAAAAAAGAGGGAAGTATCACAAGATGTACGGGAAGAGTAAGCATCTCCTGTTTGTTAGCAAAATCCATCACTCAATGAAATATTCAATTTTGTGACTTCTGGGTAATTGGAAAAATGAAAGGATTGTGCGCACTTCATCCAGATATCCACACCATTTGCTGCTTACGCGGCAGATGGCCATCCTAAGACTACACCGATTCCCGTTTGTCTCCTTGGGTTAGATGTATTCTTTGTGTTCTTGTTGGATTTGGTGTTTTGATGTCGTTATGTTGTTCCTTGTCCCTTGTCGTCTCTTACTGTGAATGTGTATAGTCTTATGTGTTTGATGTTTTGATGTATTTGTTGTTCCTTGTCGTCTCTTACTGTGAATGTGTATAGTCTTATGTGTTTGGTATTTTGCTGTATTTGTTGTTCCTTGTCCCTTTAGCGTCTCATACTGTGTATGTGTATAGTCTTATGTGTTTGGTATTTTGATGTATTTGTTGTTCCTTGTCCCTTTGTCGTCTCTTACTGTGTATGTGTATTGTCTTATGTGTTTGGTGAATTTATTCAAAATCTTCAAAAGCAAAGAAAACATGATGATGTGAAATGCTTCATTAGTACTTCTAGGTACCTGGATGATATTCTTACTATCGATAATCCTGTTTTTGAAAAGTATAAAGATGTTATTTATCCACAAGAATTGACTCTAAACAAGGCAAACTTTACAGACACTGAAACACCATTTTTGGACCTAAATATCAAAATTGTCAATGGAGAAATTCATACAAGTGTATATGACAAACGAGATGATTTTGGATTCAACATAGTAAATTTCCCCTGGCTTGACGGTGATGTCCCTAGATTACCGTCATACGGTATCTATATTTCACAGCTCATCCGGTATGCTAGAGCATGTACTGATGTTTTGGATTTTCATAATAGAAATCTACAAATTACAAAGAAACTTTTAGGTCAAGGTTTTCGCTTTCACAAACTAGTAAAGACTTTCTGGAAATTTTACAAAAATTATGATCAACTTCTTTTGAAATTCGGACCCATAAAAGCAACGGAGTATATTACTTTAGGTATTTCACAACCTGCATTTTATGGTGACATAATTAACAAAATAAGAAGGATCAAAGGTAGACAGCATATGTATCGAAAATGCGTCAGAGTCATCAAACGCCTTTTATACCGTGGATATGATCCTAATGTCACCAGACGGACACTAAGCTTGGTACTTGACCAATATACAGTCTTGTACGAGCGCATTCTTAAGACTTGCACTCTGACTGACTGTGACGACGGGACTCCATGACGGACCCTGTACAAACCTCTTTAGAGAAGACAGGGCCCCGACCACCTGTCCTCTCTGAATGTCAGTCGGACTCCTCGGGTGATTACATACATGAGCTCGCTACAGCCGGCAGAGCACGGACTGTATTACGCATGCCCTCTTTTTATATCCATTTACATATTCATCTGTGTCTCTGGGGCCTCTGCGTTTCGCGGTCTTGTTTGTGTGACGTCATCTTACAGTGAGGAGGTTGTTTTACACCACATTTGTACGTTCTTCGAGACCTCTAGGTAACTGGAGAAGTGAGAGGGTTGTGCGCACGTAATCCAGGATAACCACACCGTCTGCTATTTACTTGGCAGATGGCCGTCCTAAGTCGGCACCGGTTGCCCATTGGTCTCGTTGATTTATGTGTAGTCTTTTATGTTTCTATGTTGTGAGTTGGTGTTCCTTGTCCCTTTTGCGTCTCTTTCTGTGGGTATCTGTTCTGTGTTTTTTGCATGGGTGTTTTGGGATTTTGCTGTGGGTGCTGCAACCTAGTGTTGTTGGAGATCCCCTCCTTTCTTTGATGTCGTATTTGTTGTTCCTTGTCCCTTGTCTTCTCTTACTGTGTATGTATATTGTCTTATGTGTTTGGTATTTTGATGTCGTATTTGTTGTTCCTTGTCCCTTGTCGTCTCTTACTGTGTATGTGTATTGTCTTATGTGTTCGGTATTTTGATGTCGTATTTGTTGTTCCTTGTCCCTTGTCGTCTCTTACTGTGTATGTGTATTGTCTTATGTGTTTGGTGTTTTGATGTCGTATTTGTTGTTCCTTGTCCCTTTAGAATCTCTTACTATGTATGTGTATTGTCTTATGTGTTTGGTGTTTTGATGTCGTATTTGTTGTTCCTTGTCCCTTTGTCGTCTCTTACTGTGTATGTGGATAGTCTTATGTGTTTGGTGTATTGATGTCGTATTTGTTGTTCCTTGTCCCTTTAGCGTCTCTTACTGTGTATGTGTATAGTCTTATGTGTTTGGTGTTTTGATGTCGTATTTGTTGTTCCTTGTCCCTTTAGCGTCTCTTACTGTGTATGTGTATAGTCTTATGTGTTTGGTGTTTTGATGTCGTATTTGTTGTCCCTTGTCCCTTGTCCCTTGTCGTTTCTTACTGTGTATGTGTATAGTCTTATGTGTTTGGTGTTTTGATGTCGTATTTGTTGTTCCTTGTCCCTTTAGCGTCTCTTACTGTGTATGTGTATAGTCTTATGTGTTTGGTGTTTTGATGTCGTATTTGTTGTTCCTTGTCCCTTTAGCGTCTCTTACTGTGTATGTGTATAGTCTTATGTGTTTGGTGTTTTGATGTCGTATTTGTTGTCCCTTGTCCCTTGTCGTCTCTTACTATGTATGTGTATAGTCTAATGTGTTTGGTATTTTGATGTCGTATTTGTTGTTCCTTGTCATTTGTCGTCTCTTACTGTGTATGTGTATAGTCTTATGTGTTTGGTGTTTTGATGTCGTATTTGTTGTTCCTTGTCGTCTCTTACTGTGTATGTGTATAGTCTTATGTGTTTGGTGTTTTGATGTCGTATTTGTTGTTCCTTGTCGTCTCTTACTGTGTATGTGTATAGTCTTATGTGTTTGGTGTTTTGATGTCGTATTTGTTGTTCCTTGTTCCTTGTCGTCTCTTACTGTGTATGTGTATAGTCTTATGTGTTTGGTGTTTTGATGTCGTATTTGTTGTTCCTTGTCCCATGTCGTCTCTTACTGTGTATGTGTATAGTCTAATGTGTTTGGTGTTTTGATGTCGTATTTGTTGTTCCTTGTCACTTTAGCGTCTCTTACTGTGTATGTGTATAGTCTTATGTGTTTGGTATTTTGATGTCGTATTTGTTGTTCCTTGTTCCTTGTCGTCTCTTACTGTGTATGTATATTGTCTTATGTGTTTGGTATTTTGATGTCGTATTTGTTGTTCCTTGTCCCTTGTCGTCTCTTACTGTGTATGTATATTGTCTTATGTGTTTGGTATTTTGATGTCGTATTTGTTATTTCTTGTCCCTTTGTGTTTCTTACTGTGTTTGTCTACTCCGTGTCTTCACATGGGGCGTTTCTATATTTTACTGTGTGTGACACAACCGAGTCTTTTTTTTTATATCCCCTCCTTTCTCTTCCAACAATGAAACATGTCAAACCCATTACCATTCAATTCACGATGAACCAAAGAGAAGAATGTGAGGTAAGTAATGACGTTGACGGAAGGACAGCTTTTTGGTGTAGCCTCAGATATCACATTACGTATTCGAAAATAATTTGCTTCTTTAATAATTACCAAGTACTTATACGCAACTTTTCATAGATATATCTTGTATATTAATTAGCTTCCATTTATTTTGTTAGATATAACATGCACCTTTCAAAACGCCCAACTTTCTTTGGCTTAGGAAAACACTGTCCATGTATGGATCTACGAGGTGCAATGTATTACTTTTGAATTAGTTTGAGATGATAGTTATGTTGGCAAAATGCTGATATCTCCATTTTCCACTGTATCATAGGACTCCTTTTGGGTTTACATTAAACACAAAAAGTTAGATAATTTGAGATTATGATAGGCGATTCGTCTGTAGATTTTTTTTAATATCATGGCTTGCTCTTTCGACTTTCAACAAATGAAAGAGGAACATTACGTCACTTTATTATTTGATAAAGGATCAGATTAGAAATTATGTTTGATTTTAGAATAATTTCATTTGGAAAAAGAAGTTCCATATAATGGAATTTTAATATACATTGTATATCAATCGCAGGCTATCTTTTCATTTCTTATATATCTTCTTTAACTCAATTATATATTCTATTATTATTCAAATTATTGTTAAAGGCATGAAGAGAGTATACCAGCTGTTGATATCTGCTTTTCATTAAAATCAAGTAGGTTTTGTTCTGAATTTCGTTGATTCGCAAAAAATATGCTTAATATTCTATGTAATGCTACCAAAACATTCAACTAATTATCATCCATAATGGGTATACTATTTTTACGCAAGCTCAGGAACATATAAATACCTCTATTTAGAACTGAATTCACAAACTTTCGAAATGGATGGAGAAAAGTTTGTTTTTCTCTACATCGTCTTCACATTCGGTCAAATAGTCACCGACCTAATAACCGTTGTTCATCATACAAAGGGTAGGTAAAGCTTTGCTTCTTTTGAATATACATGTATATCTTTTTCTATACCTAACTTATTATTATTCGGCATGTAATTCAGTACCACTGATGAGAATTTACTATCCGAAACACGTGTCTTGTGCAGTAAAATTGATTTGAAATTTTTTTCAAGACGGTAAAGAGTTGGAACACTTCCGTATTATTTGTTTGTTTGGTTGTGCTACACTTAATAAATATTTAACGTTTATTTTGGCTAAGTTCCACTGATGAGAATTCCTTATCCAAAACACGCATGTCTGGTGCCTCGTTTTGAGTTAGAGATATCAGTCTAGGAGGCTGCTCTATGTCAGAAAAGTTAAACACTACGTTTTTACTTCAATTTTGTCTAGTTGTCCTCGATTTATAATACTTATTGTAGTAATTTAAATTTCTAACATCCAAACATCCAAAAATTTACATTTGCTACATCCTTTTGTAATAACTGGTCTCACTTTTGAATGTTATTCATTCTGATTTTCGCAACCGTTCCTACGGGAATTCTTTGCCTTCTTGACTTTTAGATTGAATAACTGATAGGTATTTCTTTAATGTTTATCAAATATATGTTTCCATCGTGTACCTTTATTTTCTATTTTTATAAAACTCTTATTACCACTTATTTAATCAAGTCAACGGTAGAGAAATAGTTTGTATAGCAAATACAAACTTATTGTTGTTAACTATGACAAAATCTACTTTGTAAAAGAAAAGTCCGATTCTGAAAATAAGTTCACTGAAACAGATATTATTCAGATGTTAAACTTTCTGATCGACAACATTTTTGTGGTGTTTGGAGGAAAGGTCTTTCAGCAAATTGTCGGAATTTCAATGGGGACCAATTATGCCCTACTCCTTGCCGACATTTTCCTTCACTCGTACGAAGCTGAATTCATTCAATCTTTGGTTTCTGAAGGGAAAAGATACTTTACATCTGACTTCAATTACAGATACATAGATTTGTTGTCCATCAATAACCCAAAATTCGCGGATTACCTCAGCAGTACATGTATCTATCCTTCGGAGCTTGAGGTCAAAGAAACTACAGAGACAAATAATTCAGCATCCTATTTGGACATAATGTTGTCCCACGACACTGATAGTCACATAAACACCTCACTGTAAGACAAACGTGACGACTTCAATTTCAACATTACAAACTTTCCTTTTCTGAGTAGCAACATCCCTTCATCGCCTGCTTATGGCGTGTTCATATCTCAGTTGATACGTTATGCCAGAGCAAGTACCAAATATACCGATTTTGTTCTAAGAGCTAGGCGTCTTTCAGATAAGCTTCTCAGTCAGGGATATGTTTGCGACTAACATCGCCACTGAGGAAGTTCTACGGTCGATATGGGGAACTCTTCGTATCCCTGTATACAGCACAAAATCGATAATTCAGAAAATCAGAAACCGAAGGCATACAAAATCAGGATAAAACAGGAACCAAAGCAAACAAACAAAAACCTCCACCATATGAAAAGAAGCGAACTCCCGATATGGGAGTGAGACCAGGTGCCCAGGAACAGTAAGCATCTCCTGCTTGCTTGCAACACCCGCCTCTTCAATTCGGTAGAACATTTGTTAATTGTTTTAAATTTATAAAAAAGTTAACGAAATCGAGCACCTACTACTGAAGACTGATTAACAAAGGAAGTGTCCCAACTCTTTACCTTCTTGAAGAAAATTTCAAACCAATTTTAATGCAACAGACACGCGTTTTGGATAGTAAATCAATTAAATTTCATGCAATGATTGCAGAAAGGAAATTCCCAAAGTTCTTTTGTTGAAGTGACACCGGACGCGAACTTAAAAGAAAGAAGTTACTTCTTAACTGCATCATCGTGTAGGAAGAAAATAAAGTATTAACAATTACCGTAGAAAGGCAGAGTAACATACGTAACGCTATCACGTGTTTTACGTCATCAAATTCACTAGCATCATTTTAGAGGAGATAAATTTACAGCATGGACCAGACATGCACGTTTCGGGTATTGAACCCTCGTCAGTGATCCTCAATCTAAAATATGGCCGAAATCTGAGAAAATTATGTCCTAAATATCCCGAAAGACGAAGCAAGTTGGCTGTGATATGATGCTACAGGATACAGGTTTTAGAAATTTGAGACAATTTTGTATACAGAAATTTTCAAATGCGTTTGGAGAAACGACCAACCGAAATTAATCGAACTTGGCTACATGTGCCCTCGGGGACTCCTGGTTCACCAGCAGTGATACTCACCAAGTGGTAGGAATATTATTTTTTGTCTGAAATAATGTAACAAACAGAGCTCATTTATTGTTTATGTTGATTTGAATTATTACATGATATCAAAATAGAGTAATCTCAATGTGTCGCAACCCTAACCTTAATAAATATGGTGCACTGAAATTATACCAATATAACATATATCACAATATTGATGAGATTTTTTAAAAATGGAAACAGAATGTATTTTAAGAAGTTTGCACGTTTTGTTTTTGGTGTGTTTTTATTATAATTGCTTTTAAGTCGGATGACGGATTTTTTTTCTAGTGTAACTTGTTTCATTGAATTTTGAAAACTAGTTCTCTGAGGAAGGTATAGATGTGCAAAAGCTATCTATAAAGGGTATATACATATATAATGTGAACGTTGCTGTTTATTTCTTCCTTGTGCTTTTCAAATGTAATGTGAAAGGTGTAGCGAAAAAATGAACTAGCATTAAATTAAGTCCGTTTTAAATATATTGTTTGATAACGAAATAAATCTGCGTCGCAAAAAGAAAAGTATATTGACACAAATACGTGTTTATATATAGGAATAGTAAAATATTATTTTGTTCATTGTAGGTGATGGTAATACATCATTCATAATTGAAGCGAAAAATGACATGTGTTTTAAACTGAACACATGTGAATTTGCCAAAAGAATTTATGCCCCAAACTGTTACTGTGATAACATCTGTCATACCTTTGATGACTGCTGTATCGACCATGTCGTCTCAGAAGAAATTATATTACATGATGAAATGACAGGTAAAGTACTAAAACATATGATTATTGTAGAAATTTCAACAAGTCTTTGACAAGAAAGAACAAAGAGGAGATGAAGATGCAAAACTACAACTGGCTGTCACAAAAGGCTTGATTATTGTCTAATCCTTTGCCAAGTAGAAATAATCAGGAAAAGATCACCAAAGAGATTTTTGTTTTAGTAACGCAGCGGAAGAAACACGCGCATGATGAATACTGTCAACGCAGATTACGCAAAACAAACGCACAAACAAACAGACAGGAAAAAGGAAGTGTTCAACTCTGCTACCAGAGAGTAGTCTTTTAGATAAACATTTAACATTTTTTAAATGCGGTGCATATGACACGCATGTTTCAGATAGTCAATACATATAAGTTGTGATTGACAAAGAACAAACACTATCATAAAATCTACCCGTGGTTTGTACAGTAGCACGAACAACAGAAAGGCCTCGTAGCTAAGATTACCCATGTAAATATGAAAGCTCTATTACTTACCACTAAGACGCTAAGTAGGTCAATGTCACAAGGTCAAACATTTTTTTGTCAGTAGAAAGGTCTTCTCACAAAAATGCGTATGTTAAATACGAAAACCATATAACTGATCATTAGAAAGTGATGCTCAAGGTAAAAGTGTCTGTGATTGACAGACAGATGGACAGGGGCAAACAGACAGACGCGTCGCGATAAATTAAGTAATACAAACAAATGTTCTTCCCTCGGGAAACTCTTTTCAATTCTATGTTACTTATGAGAAAAACTAAAAAATATGCAAATTAAATTGAAGATGTTAGGGAGAAGATGGAATGCATGCCACTTTATGGACCTTACTTTGGTGCCTACGTTGTGAGAAATTGTCCAGACCAAACACAGAATTTTACAAATGGTACGTATCCTGAAAGTACAAACGAGACAATTTTTGACATTATCCCAGTCACTTCACATCACAAAATCGTCTACAGAAATATGTTTATCGCAGAGTGCAATGATGACATGAAATACAAATTCTGGAAACTGAGATTCGACATATCTAGTTGTCCGTCTGGTATGAGAATTAAAAGCACAGGCATGTCGACCTTCGACGTTGCAACCATTTACTTTCAAGAGGGTTGTGAATATTCAGTTACACCGCCTGACGTTACACCACCAAGGTACTGTATCATATTCATTCCTACAGGCAATAGTACCCGACGGAGGAATCCTATCATAAACTTCGATGGTGTATACAGAAACAAAAGGACTTGTGAAATGTTTCATCCGACAGAAAAATGTCAAAATTGTTTTGATTCTGGACTGAGAAGTGAACAAGAAGATGAGTTACGTGATGACACGTCTGTGAATGCTTTGTTTCAATTTGGCCATTATGAGACAGAACAGGTAATCATTTAATTTCCATTGTTATTTTTTAGACAGCAGATTCTGATTGGATGGTAAATTTTGTTTATACCTCGATCAACTTAATTATTCACGGCCACGGACTTTTTTAGCTCACCTGAGCCAAAGGCTCTAATGAGCTATTGTCATAGCGATCCGTCCGTCGTCTGTCTGTCGTAAACTTTTCATATTTTCGACTTCTTCTCAAAAATGGCTAAAGGGATTTTGATGAAAGTACTAATGGTCCCCTACAAGTGTCAATGTTTTCGTCCGGATCCCTTAATAGGTGGCGCCTCCACAGGCAAAAGTAGGTCACGGGGGTACCCTCCTTTGACAAACTTCTTCAGAACGGAAGCACGTATCGACAACCCGAAAGCATCAGGATGATCTAGAGAGATGTCTTAAGAAGTGTTGTTATTTTTGGTTCCACTTCGAAGTCAAATTTTTAGCCAGAAATGCACATTTTTGCACTATTTCTTTAAATTAATCAATAAGTGTATGATTTTACACATTCATTTACTGCATAATAATCATATCTAAGTTTTTCTCATATTGTCATGAAACTTGGTAGGTATGAGGTACTCATGGTTCCCTACAAGTGAAAAAATGTCGTCAAGATATCCACGTTTGGATTTTTACTGAAAAAACATTCATAGGTACAATGTATGTTTTCCATGCCCAATGGACCCAAGGGTAGTGGGTTCAAACCCCGGCAGGACCCCCAATTTTTTCCTCATTTTCTTTCTATATTTATCGTTAGAAATGAAATTGTGAACGAATTTTGTCAAAATATCAATTTTTAGATTTTTGATGATTTTTTTTAAAGAGACAAGCTAGTTTGGCTTTGTGTACTTATTTTCGTAGGTCGAAATAACTCAGCCACATACGCAATCAAATATACTCTGATTCTGAATTTATTTTTAATATGTTGACTTTTGCCATACATGCATATTTCATAACAATTTCCCTATTTAATAATTATTTTCTCTGCTTCATTTCTGTATCTATGGTAAACAAAATCGCCATATATCTTGTGTTACAGATTTAATTGGTTCAATACCTCCACGCCCCTTTAATAGTCACGGTGGTGATCTCGCAACGCAGAACACTCGGTTTATCTAAAGTTTCGTGTAATACAAATTATTTTTCAATTACAAAAAGGGGAATGTGATGCAGTGTTAGGATGCCTTAGCTACGAGTGTTATCCAAAGAACGAGAGGTAATATTCTTTTATAAAGCTGAAAAACGATCGGCGTGATTCGTGTAGATGAAAGTGAAAGTAGAACGCTGATCGTGTTTGTGCGTTATAAAAAGCTAATTATATCCACCTTATTTTGGATGCAACTCATAGTTATGGCATTATTACACTGCATCACATTTCCCTTTTTGTAATAAATTATCTATTTTGCGCAAAAATATAGAAAAATCAATTGTTCTGCGTTGCGAGATTACCCACCGTGTTAGTACTGTACACGTGATACATTTCAGGAGATTAATTAATAGAATCTATCCTGCAAACGAAATAGTACTGGTATTTGAATATATTTTTATTTAATGTACATATACTGGGAACACTTTCATACTTGTTATCATTCATTTACTTGGAACAATTGCGTACTTGTCATCATTTATAAACTTAGCTCGTCTTAGCTGTCTTAGAATCTCTTAGATGAAGTATACGGACTGATTTCTTGAAGAAACATCTAATGAGTAATCTCTTCCTGAGGATTTTGAGAAAGTATAGGACATTTGATATATCTGAAATTCTTGAAAACCAACAATTTTGTTCAGAGTTCTTGAAATCTTACAATGAAATGTTGGACCACAGGAAGCTGTTGTTTTAAAAGAGAAAATAAATTATTATTCACAACCTTAAGCCACTGTGTTCGACATCTTGTATGTATAATAATTCTAAGATGAACACAGAGGCTTAAGGTTGTGAATAATAAAACATTTTCTCTCATAAAACGACAGGTTCCAGTGGTCAGACATTTGGGAATTTTTATCTGTCCAAATAATAGATACAACATGAGTTTTTATCCTTCCAAATAATTTTTTTATCAGCAAATCCGATGCAGCTGATACTTTTCATGAACTCTGTCAGCTATGAACTTGTCCATGTAACAGAAAAACGAGGCGAAACAATTAGTTAACAGTTAATAACGACGTCGTAGGTATGCTATTTGGACAAGCTTACTAATATCATGGGCCTATTAATTTGTTTCCTAAAAGCAGCATACACCAGAGTATGGTGAATCAAACTGCAAGACCTAGCGAAACCACTTGATTGAGATGGTGGACAGGGTATGCTGAAATGCGATGCTCCTTCTCGCCTGTTGAAATATGCATAGGCGAGAAGCGCCGCATCTCAGCATATATTTACCGAAAATAATTTGTTCAAGTGGCTTCACTGGGTCATGAGGTTTGATACACCGTACGCTGCTTTTTGGAAAACAAATTGTCCATATTTCTGCACAACTCACTTGAATTAATATTGGATGAACACGATTTTGACGGTTACATGTATTAAGATGAAATCAATACTATTCAAAAGCTCTCATTCATAGATTTCAGCATAATTTGATATAAAGTTAAAACCGAAAAATCTTTGGTTTTTTTATTTTCTGGCATGCTAGCTATCAATGATGAAAGGTTTGGTGTTCAATTTTAAATAAACTTAATTTATAAAGTTTATCGTGATTTTAGGTGATGTTGGAGATCCCCTCCTTTCTTTCGTATTTCATTGTTTTATTCTTTTTGTCTGTTTCTTCATCACCTGCGGCACATTAATGTGGAATTCTACAAAATGATTTAATTTTTGATGTTGAATAATTGAACTATACTAGCTGGGCATATGACTTTGGATCACATTATCCGTCTTTTCAAATCAGTAAAAAGATAATGTTTTGAAATGTGACTATTTCTTCTTGTTTGAACTTTTTAAAAGTTTAAAAGGTTTAAAGGTTCCGGCAAAAATCTTTTTAGAAAGGTTATGGGTAAATGGTTGCACACTTTGACGTCCCCTTATCCAGAGTCATAAATGATATTCTGAAGTTGCGGGTGTTGCATGCAATCAAGAGATGCTCACTCGTCCTGGGCACCTGATCTCACTCCTTCGCAGGGAGTTCACTTCTCATATTGTAGATTTTTTTTATTTCTGTTCCTTTGCATTAGTTCTGGTTTTGTATATCCTTGGATAGATGATTTTTCGATTAACGATAGGGATATGTTTTTTTTGTGCGAATAGCACATAGCGATTGCACGATTTCTTCACTCATGGGAGTCCCGTCTACTGAGTATGTACAAACGATGTTACTCTGTTTACATGTACATTGGGACTGCGTCATCACTGTCTGAATCAATGAATTATATCTATATGAATCGAGCTGTCGTGTTATGTACATGCATGACCTAATGAAAAATTGCATCTGTATGTACTGAGATGAACACAGACTTTGTGTTGAAAACCCCTTTTCATTACCAGGTGATTATCTGTTTTAGTGGACAATATATAAATGAATCGGTGCTATCGATAAAGATATTAAGTTGAATCATTGAAACGTATAACTAACTTCAAATAGGCTTATTTTGCCCCGCTTAACAAAATAAAATCTGTATACGACGGAAAAATTAGGAACTTCCATCATGAAATATGATATTAACAATTATGAAAAATAAAATAAAACATTCCCGTTTAGGATGTATCATGTTTTTATATACTAAAAAAAAAAAAAATTGAATTTTCCTTCAAATTCTTAACACACACCTAACATTGAACATGAAAGGTTAAAGAGAGAGTGGGGATCAAATTAGAAAATAAGATTCGTCTTCTTTCCTTGTATATGGAATCATCAATCGATAGTCATATTGGATTGTTGTATTTTTTAGAGGGGAGGGGTAGATTTAATGTGATGTTATTTAATTTCCATGTTCACTGTCAGATATCATCTTTCAATTCATTACAACAACATTATGCATTTGCATTTTAGTTCTGTCTTTATACGTCCATAAACTGGCCTACGAAGGTGTTCAGGAACAAATATAACTTTGAAAACACAATATTTTGTCATACATTATAAGTGATATTATTCTGGCTATTCGCACTCAGTACCTTCAGTGCTTTGATTTCTCCATATTTGTCATTCCAGTACCTATAGCTGACACAGGTTGTAAAATAATGAACTAAACCGCACAAGAACAGATGTGCTGTTACTCATTTGGCTTTGTGAATGACTCATTGGAAACTGAGGTTCATTAAATGATACGTACCCCATGTCAGAATATTTAAATTTAGTTAAACAGATGCTAAGGAGGCCACATCGCTCACCTGAGTTCCAGACAAAAGAATGATAGTGGACAATTTGGTGGAGGCTCTTGAGTACTTGCCTCTTGAAAGGTTTCGTGAAATTCTATGCAGCAGTTGCAGAAATGTTGAAATTGCGTCAGCCAATCAGATCCTTTGGCAGCCAATGGTAGATAAATTTGAGTACTTGTGTCCTGTAAGGATTCATAAAATTTTGTTCAGCTGTTCAGCGGTTTCATAGAAGTCGAAATTGCGTCAGCCAATCAGAGCCCTCGACTGTCATATGTGTTGACCGATCGGCAGAAAAAAAATCTTCGTAGAGGACCTTGAGTACTTGCTACCAGTAAAGTTTTGTAAAGTTTTGTGCAACGGTTGCAGAGGAGAAGTCGAAATTGCGTCAGCTTATCAGAACCCTCGGCGGCTATATCTTTTTACCGATCGGCACGAAAAACACAAACTTGGTATAGCATCTTAAGTACTTGAATCCTGTAAGGTTTTGTGAAATTCTGTACAGCGGGTGTAGATAAGTTGAACATGTAAAACGTCAACGCCGGACGGGGGACGACAGACGGCACACTATGACAATAGCTCACTTGAGCTTCGCGCAGTCGAAGTTTCATACCTACAAAGTTTAATCAAAATCTACTCACTTATTCTGCAAAAAAGTTTAAAATATTAATCAAACCTATCATTCAGTCAGGGAAATAGATTGAAGAGTAAGTTGAGATTGTGAAAAGGGTGCAACAGATGGACAAATAGGTCGACGTACGATGGATGTTTGAAGGCACGTTATATGACTAAAGGTCCCTTGCTCTTTGCACAGGTACGACAGAACTAGCAGGAAGACGTCAAAATTTGATTTTTTTTAGACATCCTTCAAGATAACTCTTATCCTTTCGGTTTGTCTGAAAATGTTTTGGATCTGAAGGTGTTTGTCGAAGGATGGTACCTCCGAGACCTTCTTTTGTCCGCAATGACACAAGCTATTAATGGCTACAGATGAGGGAAAAGGGAACCTTAAGTACTTTATTTCTACCAATGAGTTAAAGAAGATCCTGACGATAATCTCAACAACACTCACAATAGAGCACAAAATTAAACATCGACAGACCCCTAGCAAGCTAGAGGTGGGACCAGGTGCCCGGGAGGAGTAAGCATCCCCTGTTGGCTAGCCGCACCCACCGTCGATGTTAATGAAGCATGGAAATGAAAATATATAAAATTCATGCACTGTCTGAAGCTATGTCTATATAGAAAGTGCTATGGCGACAATGTCAGGGAAGTATATTCAAAACACATACACGTTTGAAGTAAATGTTTTCCTTTTATTCTTTATAAAAAGCAGAAAATGTATGGAAATAACACCCCCTTCCTCTTTCACTTTAAGAAAGAAGAAAAAAAAAATCAAGAAAAAATTCAAGAAAGATAATTCTCACACAAAATGTATTTAAAAGAATTTAATGAATAAAATGTATGCAGTTAATGGCTGCAAAAATAAATTGAGTTATTCAACGAAATAATACAAATTGAGTATTTTAAAAAGCCCGAAAAGAAGTAAAAAAAAAAATAAAACAAAAATAAAAATACGGACTTTGAAGTGGAACTAAGAATTAAATCACCTCTTAGGACATCTTTCTTACTATTTTGCAGCATGTTTCAGAAAAGTTCTTGCGAAAGATGTAAGGATTTTTCTATTTGATTTCTTAGTTCGACTTTTTAACTCGATTTAGCGAAATTTTGCTTCTGAATTTATATTTTGTATTATAAGTTTTATGATGGAAATGAGTTAGAGAAGATCCTGACGATAATTTCAACAGAACATGATGGAAAAATCTTGATTTTTTCGTGAAATTGGGCACTGGTGTTTTCGATCAGAGGATATTATTCTTAAAAGGACGTTTTTCGACGGAGGTTACTCATCGCCTATTTTTATTTGTGTTGGCGTAACCTGTTCACGTATCGAGACAAAAGAAAAAACTCTTACCTAATAACATCAAGATTACTTCTGTCGTTCTAGAGAAGTTTACAATATATGAAAATAACATCTCTTCCTTTTTTAAGTAAAACAAAATTGACAAAAATAATGAAAAAAAAAAAAACCCTTTTGCACAAAATCTTATGTGTAGTTAATGAGTGCGCATATCTAAACATTCAAACGCATTTGGAAATTTATGTTTACAAAATTCTCTCACATTCTAAAACCTGGGTCTTGTAGCATCATATCCCAGCCATCCTGCTACGTCTTTCGGTATATTTAGGACATAATTTTCACAGATTTTGGTCATATTACATTGTTTCGATTGAGGATCACTGACTAGGGTTTATTACCCAAAACGTGCATGTCTGGTCCATGCTGTAAATTTATCTGCGCTAAAATGATGCTAGTGAATTTGAAGACGTTAAACATCAATTTGCTTGTTAAAAGAAAAGTACAACGTTGTACAAAGAAAACGTACCAAGTTGTTCCAAGATTAAGTACAATGAGCCATTTTTAAAAAATGATGCAAAACGCGTCCCTATGATCTGGCTGTCACCAGTCGGACACTTAGCTTGGTACTTGGCCAATCTGCAGCCTTGTACTAGTGCATTATAAGGAATTGCACTATGACTGACTGTGATGACAGCACCCAGTGGTGGACCCTGTCCTCAACTCTTAAGCGATGACAGGGCCCCGTCCATCTGTCCTCTTTGGATGTCAGTCGGATTCTTCTGACGATAGCATGTATATGCTTGATATAGCCAGCAGAGCACGGACTGCATTTCGTACGCGTTCTGTTTTTGTATCGATTTACAGAAATCTTGAATGCGTTGAAAAGACAGACGATCAACCGAAATTGATCGAACTTGGCTACATGTGCCCTCGGGGACTCCTGGTCCACCAGCAGTGACACTCACCAAGTGGTTCAAATTTTAAACGTCTTCAAATTCGATAGCATCATATTAGAGCAGATTAATTTACAGCATGGACCAGACATGCACGTTTCGAGTACTTAACCCTCGTCAGTGATCCTCAATCTAAACGATGTAATATGGCCAAAGAGTGTGAAAAATAGTATCTCCAAAAATGTACGGAAAATCGTAACAGGATGGTTGGGATATGATGCTACAGAACCTACGTTTCAGAAATTTCAAGATTTTTAATAACAGAAATCTTGAATGCGTTGAAAAGACAGACGATCAACCGAAATTGATCGAACTTGGCTACATGTGCCCTCGGGGACTCCTGGTCCACCAGCAGTGACACTCACCAAGAGGTTCAAATATCAAACGTCTTAAAATTCGATAGCATCAGTCGGCACCGGTTGTCCATTGGTCTCGTTGGTTTATGTGTAGTCCTTTGTGTTTGATGTTTCTGTGATGTGCGTTGACGTTCCTTGTCCCTTGTGCGTCTCTTTCTGTGCTTGTCTGCTTTGTGTTTTTGCATTGGGTGTTTTGGGGTTTTTGCTGTGGGTGCTACAGCTTGGTGTTGTTGGAGATCCCCTACTTTGTTTTTTTAAGAGCAGATAAATTTACAGCATGGACCAGACATGCACGTTTCGGGTACTTAACCCTCGTCAGTGATCCTCAGAAATCAGACTAAGAGTTATCTTAGCAAATCTATTTAATGATTTTCTTATTTTTCCCTTGAGCACAATTTTGATGTTATCTGAATATCGGGCGCTCAATCTTTCCATTCTGCAAGGGCCCTGTAAAGTATACTTCATTTATAAAAAGATATAAAAATTTAGGCGTACAGCTAACTCATTAATCGAGCATTTTCGACTCTAGGATTTCGTTAACACTTATTACGTTGATGAGCAATTTCAAATTGTAACATTTGAAAGCTAAACGAAAACGATTTCGACGCAAATTTGATTCAACCGAAAGCAAATGAAGAGACCCTGTATAAATTAGGTCTCGTTTGGGCGATGCTGTAGGATATCAGTATTTGATTTACTTAACCTTGATGCTTTTTATAAAGTCTTTGAATGTCTACACCCTATAGAAATTGTGATTTTGTTTTCTACACTTTCAGGAAACACATCGGGTGGAAAAGACAGCAGCGTCTGCGAATGTTGTATATCGCAATTTAAAACTCGTAAGGCGATTACGGGCAACAACCTCTTCTGCATTTGATGTTCAAGAATGGGATAGAGCGTCATTCTTTTACCAAACTTGTATCAAACGTATTTTAATTGATTTTGAACCATACTTAAAATTCACACACGGAATATATCTGGGAAAACATTACGGGTCCAATGAGAGTCTTCTCACTGGTGACATTGTTGTTTTTATCAGGAAAGAATTGCATTCTCATAAAGTTCTAGCCGAAATTGAAAATTGGTTTGACGGACATAGAATACAGTACTCAGAGGTATCAGAAAGTAGATCAGTCACATTTGATTTAACAACAAATAGAATAGAAAACTATTTGAATATTTGTTCTGATAGGGCGTGTTCTTTCTTTGGCAGAGTAAAATTGGTCTTTCAGGATTCGGACATTGTACAATTAATGCGAAATTCGAAAGATTTTCCTTCAAGTTATTGTTTAGAAATCTTAGGAAGAGCTGAGATCTTAAAGGATAGAGAGTCATTTAGAGTGGCATGTAAAACGCCTCAGCATCTAACAATCAGACGTACAGAGATTTCCTTGATGTCGAACTTTCGTTATGCTTGTCTGTGTGTATCATCGATATTTTCATGCACTGTGTTTCTATGCTATCGGAAAGGCCATCTCCATAACACTATATTTGGATATTCGTATCTTCTCCTTCTTGTCGTTTCGTTTTTAAATTTAACTATAACAACATTTGTCGAAAGTTATCCCCTTGAAATGTGTTGGTTTATGAAACTAAGTACAAGATCCCTTACTCTCATTGTTCTAACAATATCCATAATTTGTAGCGTTACCTTTATCTACTTTATGGTCAAAATTAAAAGTTCAACGAATCATTCTTTTCTTAAAAACAAATTAATATTGGGCTTGCTTGTTGGTTCATCTTTTGTTATCCCGTTAGCTCTAACATATCTAATACACCAATTTATAAAGCACGAAACAACTGGCACAAAGGCTTGCAATTTGCAGTTCCTCTCACGTGATAATTTTACTGATGCCACTTGCACTTTAGAGATCATTCTTGTCATAATTGCCAAGGCGGTCTACATAGTTTATATGAAGAAGGGTAAAGAAATAAGTCTTATAAAAGAATGTCTGCGCTATGTTTTTGCATATGAGGTAGTTTTGATCGGGAACATGGTCAATTTGATTGTGCAATATTTGGCAGAGTATGTCAACGTACAGCTACTGTCATGGGCATACATCACTTCCAACGGCATTCAAATACCTTTTCTTGCCATTCTACTTTACTATCGTAATTAGTTCAGTACGAAAAGTTCATTCTCCAGATAAAGATATGAACGTTCCCAGCCTTGATTTTATACAAACAGACACCAGACATCACATCATTTGGAAAACAATTTAGTTGTGACATCACATCTGATCGCACCTTCTTGAAGCACCTTGAAATTTTGTCATGCTTTTAATTTTGACGTTACAATGAAAATATTGCGAAATTCTGTGATGTCTAGAGTCTCACGAGTTTACTGTAAAGTCTGCTATAGGTGGACGTATTTCAGGGACAAGGAAGTCCAACCTGAGTGTCAAGAATTTGCGTGTACCACAACGAGTCGGGGACAAAAGCAAATCCTGGACATGCACGAGGGTTTGGTTTCCGTTTCTTTCTAATCACATCTGATGATTGATTATTTTTCTCCCACTGTCTAAAAGCGCCCAAAAATAATATGTACTGCGTTCTTTTTCATATTCTTATCGGCTAACGCAGCAATCATGTATGATGTCACAATTGACGTTACAGTTAAAAGGCACGTGAAAATGCTATCTCTCTTTATAGGGGTAAGACTACAAGACTCTTCCATGGTCTTCTATGTAAAATACATCGGGTTCACTCAAGGGGTCTCAAAATCAATTAAAACCCGAGGCTTGCCAGGTGGGAACGATGCAATGGAAGGGAAAGAAGGGGCGGAAGATGGGATGGTGGGGGAAGGGGAGTGAGTTTGGAGGAAGTGGTGGGAGGAGTGAGGGGGAAGAAGGGAGAAGGAGCGGGAGGTAAGGGAGGAGGAGAGAGGTACTCCGCTTTGCTATTCTAGGATGGATGACGCAGGTGTGTAAACGTCCAATCATTTGATGGTATATTTTAACAAAAATGCATACAATGTATTTAAATAATATGAAATGGATTTTTTCAAAGAAGGGGACGCACATTTGATTTATAGGAGGGGAACGGGCTGAGGTTTTTGGAAATAGTCTGACCAAGACAATGATGAAAACGAATTATCTATCTCTCTTGGTGGCAGAAGACAAAGACATTATCACATAGATTTGCACAAAAGATTAATAGAATATCCCCCAGATGTGGTCAGGCACAAGGATATCCAACCTGAGTGTCCAGGATTTTCTTGTACCAGGCCGAGGCTTGCCGAGTCGTGGACAAAAGCAAATCCTGGGAGGGAAGGGGAAGGGAGTTTGGAGGAAGGGGCGGGAGGAGTGAGGGGGAGGAAGGGAGCGGGAAGGAAGGGAGTCCCACCTCTAGCTTGCTAGGGGTCCGTCGATGCTTAATTTTGTGCTCTATTGTGAGTGCTATCGTGATTTTCGTCAGGATCTTCTTTAACTCATTGGAGGGGGAGAGAGGTACTCCGCTGTCCGACCCCACCCAATAGGAGGGATGACGCAGGTGTGTAAACGTCCAACTATTTGACGGTAAATTTTAACAAAAATGCATACAATGTATTTAAATAATATTAAATGGATTTTTGCAAAGAAGGGGGCACACATTTGATTCATAGAGGGGAAACAGGCTGTGGATTTTGGAAATAGTCTGACCAAGACAATGATGAAAACCAATCATCTATCTCTTTTGGTGACAGAAGACAAAGACATCCCAATTTATCTGTTCTTAAATTATGCTATTCAATTTGAAGACGTTTAACATTTATACCACTTGGTGAGTGTCACTGCTGGTGGACCAGGAGTCCCCAAGGGCACATGTAGCCAGGTTCGATCAATTTCGGTTGATCGTTTCTTCAAAGCATTCTAAAATTTCTGTTACCAAATTTCTTGTAATTTCTAAAAAGTGGGTCCTGTAGCGTCATATCACACCCACCCTGCTACGTATTTCGGTACGCTTTTTCGACATAGTAACTTTCATACTATGTCGGCATGTTACATTGTTTAGATTTGAGGATCACTGACGAGGGTTAAGTACCCGAAACGTGCATGTCTGGTCCATGCTGTCAATTTATCTGTTCTTAAATGATGCTATTCAATTTGAAGACGTTTAACATTTATACCACTAGGTGAGTGTCACTGCTGGTGGACCAGGAGTATCCGAGGGCACATGTAGCCAAGTTCGATCAATTTCGGTTGATCGTTTCTTCAACGCATTCTAAATAATTTAGAAGGGTTCCAACTCTCTACCTTCTTGAAGAAAATTCCAAATCAATTTACATGCACCAGACACGTGTTTCGAATTTTAAATTCTCATCAGTGATGCTTTCAGCGGCGCCACCATAAATAGTTTCAGTAGCGCCCTCTTTAATTTTTTGAATTTAAATTTTTACATTTACAATACAGAGAGCGCGCGTCTCCAAATTTCCTGTAGGGTCGATTCAGTAGCATATCCAAATAAAATCTATATTCAAAATAGCATTGGAGGGATGGTGCTAAGATGCTAAACCCCTTTAATTTCGATGATATTTATCGGTGAAATGGCTAGTATCCGAAATAGCAAAAATATATATTTTATGTCTCATTGATAAAAGGCCAAAACAAAGCTTCTTTCTGGTGACAGAGATGGAAAGAAGTAATCAATACACTTGACAAACATCAGGCCACGGGAAATGATTTTAACTGCTCCACGCAGCAATTTGAAATAAATGTCTATATTAATAATGTCGAGGTTCCAACTCTTTACCTTCTTGAAGAAAATTCCAAATCAATTTACATGCACCAGACACGTAAAATTTCTGTTATCAAAATTTCTTGAAATTTCTAAAAATTTGGTCCTGTAGGATCATATCTCACCCATTCTGCTACATCTTTCGGTACGCTTTTTCGACATAGTAACGTTCATACTTTTTTGGCATGTTACATTGTTGTCTTGTCCATGCTGCCAATTTATCTGTTCTTAAATGGTGCTATTCAATTTGAAGACGTGAAACACATTACCGCATACATTTCCACAAAAGATTAATAGAATATCCCCCCTGATGTGGTCAGGCACAAGGATATCCAACCTGAGTGTCCAGGAATTGCTTGTACTAGGACGAGGCTTGCTGAGTCGTGGACAAAAGCAAATCCTGGACTCTCGGGATAAATTTCTGTGTCCCTTGTCACATCTGATGATTGATTGATTTTTTCAAAAGCGTTCAAAATGAGGTTTGTATGCATTTTTTTCATATTGTGATCGGCTAACGTAGCAATCGTGTAAAACGTAATAAAAATGAAAATAAACAGTTCTAAGGAGAATATTTTCTGATAAATACAAATTTTGCTAATTGTCATGGTAAGAACTCGTAATTTTTATCAATAGCTACATTGTAAAAGGTCCACAGTTGCAAAATTTGTTCTTACCTATAAGGCTATGGTATTACTTTATCCTAAAGCAGTCAAACCAATATGAAACCGAATTAGTTTTCGAGCAAAATTTCTATTATCAAAAAGGAATTATTTATTTCTATACTATCTATATTTTTAAAAAAATCAACATATTGACCTAAAAACAGAGTTTGCATCGAAGTTCGAATTTATAATTATCTCACTTTTAAAGAGTATTATCTGATGTTTGAATCTTTGGAGGTAGAACTCGTCCGAAAATGTAATTTTTATTCTATTTTCGGCGATTTTTCAACGACAAATATGCTTTTTTTTTCAAAAATACCCATTCAGCAATGGAAATTTCAAGGAGTATTACTTTTTCTGAAATAATGTAACAAACTGAGGTTACACCATTTATCGTTCATGTCGGTTTCAAATATTACGTGATATGAAAATGTAGTAATCTCTCTGTTGTCGCAACCCTTACCTTAAGATTAGGCTTAAAATATGCACCAAAAAGTCGAAATTTCAAAATGCAGTGTTTGAGATTTTTTTTCGGTAAAGATGACACGTAATTTGGTCGACATATGAATCCGCTCCCGTTTGCTAGTAACGCCCTTTACCTAAGCAAAAGTAAACGTCATTTCCGGTAAATTAATAATTTCGGTGTTTTTGGATAGTTTTAACCTAAAATATCTTCCAACATTGAGGCTGTTTAATTAAGCCGTCCAAAAATATTTTGCTATGACAAAGTCAGTCACTCGCAAAGGTTCAGTAGTTTTTCTGTTAGCATCCTCGCAATCAGAAAGAAATCGTTGTAGTTTAAGTTTGCTCTGGAATAGCGTATCAATTGCTAATTATAAATCCACAATAGACAAGCGACGAAGTAATGCTACTACTAGGGAAAGGGGAATGTTAAACTTGAGGTTTGTCATATAATTTAGTATTCAGGTGACCATTGTCTTCAAAAGATAACTTAAGATCTAAATATGAAGCAGAGTCAATACTTTAAGTGGTTCCTTTCATCTCTTGTTCACAATGATGGGTTGTTCTAAGGTAATCAGCAAAATTCGGATTATTAACTGAGAACACGTAATCAATACTGTATATCTGTATTTAAAATTGAATTTGGATGCTAGGTGTTTCTTTCTGTGAGAGAGCAAAGACTGACAAAAATTTCCCGGCTTCATATGAGTATAGAGAAATATCAGCAAGAAGTGGGACACAATTTGTTCCCATTAGAATTCCCATTATTAGCTGAAAGACCATTCCTCTAAACACCACAAATGATTTATCGTTAATAGTGAAAACAAAGTGTATAAATACAAAACTAACATGTGTGTACAATATATTATACGATATTTTTAAAGAATCATCATTTAGTTCAACATTTATCATTAACCCCTTCTCCGTATTTGCATTTTCCCCCAAAGCTCTCAAACTAAAAACAAAAATTATATAGGGAAAAAGGTTCGATATTTTGCATTGGATGTCGCTTTATACTTAAAAGAAAAATAGAGAGGACTTGCCAAAGGAACAAAAATTCCAAATACGAAAGTCTCATCAAGTATCCCTCACAAAGTATGGCAAAGGTTAAAGTTTTTTTAAAAGGTCGAAATCCAAGGTCTATTTAAAAATTTTCTTGGAATTTTTAAAACTCTGTAGCAATAATTTTTTTTTAAATTCTGTAGCAACATATCCCTCCCATCCTGCTACGCTTTATGGTACACTTTTGGACACTATAAATTTCACACTCTTTAGCCATATTACATTGTTTAGATAGATGATCACTGACGAGGGTTAAGTACCCAAAACGGGCATATCTGAACCATGCTGCAAATTCATCTGTTCTTAAATGATACTATTGAATCTGATGACGTTTAACATTTGAAAAGGAGGTCAAATTTCAAGGCCAAGGAAACAAGGTTAAAAATTCTATTCATTAATTTCTAATCCTACTTCTGATATTCTTTGATGTCCATTTTTAACTAAAGTTACGAACTGACAGTAAGAGGTATCAAAGTTCACTGAAATCAGCTTACGTTGTTGATAATTTCGAAGAACATGCAAGAATCATGAATTATTATATGTTCCAATTTCTAGATAAACAGTTATATTTTACCAACAGGAAGCAGCCTTTTTTTTTTGTTTAATATCTTAATAATAAGTTTGGGATCGGAGGAGGTTTTAACAATGAAACATTGTCCAAAAGCAATTTATTTTTTTTTTGAAAATCCTCCTGAGCGTATTTGTGATTTCTTTCTCTGGTTATGAAATCTGGTGAAGAAACAAATTTTATTGTAAATTTGAACCGGCCTTTGCAGTGTCACCCATTCGTGCTGAAGAAAAGGAAAAAGAAATTGGCATCTTGAATCTGATATTTGGTTCAAGAATCGTCTTACCTGAAAGTAAATTCTCGCCTTCACAAGAAAAAAAGAATCGATGGTTAATCTAAAATTATTAAGCAGAGTTATGGTTATATGTTGTTATTTTTTTTTTATTTATTTTGGCAGTTTTGTTCGTTCGGATTGCCAAAAATTGTTGAATTGGAAAGACAGCATAAATATTTTCAGATTTGTTTTGATGATGCTATTGTGAAACCTTTAAAAATTTTATTGAATATCTAGTTTTCATTTTATTTTAGAACCTTCATATGTTTTATATCATATTTAAGTCCCAGTGTAGTTGAAAGTAAATCGCATTATCTTTATAGAGTTATTGTCTTCATTATGCTCAGATGCATTTGAATTCATATTTACTGTCAACAAATGATTTTAAAGTTTGAACCATTGCATTGTTTGAAAAAGGGTACATATTAAGGATATATACATGTTAAACATGCAAATATACTTTCAAAAACATAACATTAAGTACCTTTACATAAAATATGAAAGCAGATACCAAACAAGACAATGCTTCAAAGACCTCAGCGGAATACATTCGACTTAGACAGGAAAAGGTAGAAAAAGGAGAATGGGTGTATTGAATCACCATATAAATCAGCTATATCAAACGCAGTCATCGTCAGACAGACTAAATGCCATTAAATGTCAAGAAAAAAATCATAATTTACTTTCATTGTACGGGATGAAAGCACAGCCGAAACGAAAATTTGTTACAAATGGTGTCATCATAATAGACGATAGGAGGAGATCTCCAACAATACTCGGTGGCAGCACAAACAACAAAAAACCGAAACATCAAAATGTAAAAACACAGAGTAGACAAGCACACTTAGAGACGTGAAAGGGACAGGAACGATCAAACAATAAAGATATTATCAAAGTACTTAAAACACAAGATTACTCATAAACCAAGGAGACTGACAACCGGTGCAGACTTAGGACATCTACCTTTGAGACTCGTGGCAATAGAGTGATTATCCGGATTACGTGCTTATTACCCTTTACACTTATCCAGCTATCCAGCAGTCTCGACGAACACACGATCGTTATGATAAACAGGTTAAAAACAAGATAAACAATTGAATAAACTAAAACGAATCATCCAACCTGCAAAACAGCATTGAAACAAAGAAACTACATAAAGGAAGGAGAGGTCAATATCTAACAGTCACTGCCAAAAAGATAATATTAATTAACTGAATAAACTAAAACAAATCGACCAGCAAAACAGCATTGAAACAAGAAAACAACATAAAGGAAGGATACCTCAATATCTGTTAGCCAGTACCGATAACCTATTCGGCAACAATGATAATACATGTACCAACACTACCCAAAGACATCACTAATCTGCCCAATCCGTATACAAAAATGTCTCCAAAGACGCAAAATTGTTGTATAAACACTTCTCACTATGACGCAAAAAAAAAAAAAAAAAAAAAAAAAACTCGAGGAGAATTCAATAAAAAAAAACTCTCAACGTGGATAAATTGTCAATATTGAATTCTAATATGGCGTGAAATTTTCTCCCTATATGTACCATAGACACGCCTGGTGTAAAATCTCCAACAAACTTCCAGTGCGCTAAGCTCCACCCATTCACGTGCTATATTGGAATAGAAATAACAACTAGCTAGCCGTGATTCATTGTCCATTAATTTCACTAGTCGCATGAACCAATCAAATTATCACCGAGCCGCGCCACGGCTAGCTAGTTGTTATTTCTTAAATATATGTTCTATAGTGCATATTGCATTGTAAAGTTTTATAATTAAGAAGGGGATGTCCAACCAGACCTGGTTGCAGTAACAACAACAAAACACCCGAAGCGACAATAGAGAGTCAGCAAGAGACTAAGACATACGACATAGAAACATTTAACATAAAAGACTACACATAAACCAACGAAACCAATATGCAACCGGTGCCGATTTCGAACGACAATCTTCTACATAAGTAACAAATGGTGTGATTATCCTGGATTACGTGCACACAACCCTCCCACTATTCTGATTAACAAGAACGTACAATTGTGGTGTAAAGCAACATCCTCACTGTTAGATGACCACACACAAACAAGACCGCAACACGCAGGGGCCCAAGCGACACAGATGAAAATGTAAATGGATATAAAAAGACGGCGTACCTAATACAGTCCGTGCTCTGCCGGCTGTAACGAGCTCATGTATGTTATCACCAGAAGACTCCGACTGACATTCAGAGAGGACAGGTGATCGGGATCCTGTCTTCTCTAAAGAGGTTTAGACAGGACCTGTTATGGAATCCCGTCGTTACAGTCAGTAAGAGTGCAAGCCTTAAGAATGCACTGGTACAAGACTGTAGATTGGTCTAGTACCAAGCCTAGTGACCGTCTGGTTACATGAGGATCATATCCATGGTATAAAAGGCGTTTGATGATTCTGACGCATTTTCGATGATTATGCTGTCTACCTTTGATCCTTCTTATTTTGTTAATTATGTCACCATAAAATGCAGGTTGTGAGATACCCAAAGTAGTATACTCTGTTGTGTGTATTGGTCCGAACTTCAAAAGAAGCTGACAATATTTTTTGTAAAATTTCCAGAAAATATTTACTAGTTTATGAAAGCGAAAACCTTGACCTAAAAGCTTTGTCATAATTTGTAAATTTCTACTATGAAAAATGCCGGATGAGCTGGAAAAATTACCATGTTGAATCCAAAATCATCTCTGTTGTCATACACACTTGGATGTATCTCTCCAATAACAATTTTGATATATCGGTTCAAAAACGACGGTGTTTCTGTGTTGGTAACGTTTGCCTTGTTTGGAATCAATTCTTGTATATAAATACATGTAATGTCGAAGGGTTCCAACTCTCTACCTTCTTGAAGAAAACCCCAAACCAACCACCAAAAATAACTCCAGCAGCGCCCTCCTTAATTTTTTGAACCAAGATTTGTACATTTACATCACAGAGAGCGCGCTGCCCCGAACCCCCGCAGGGTCGATTCAGTAGCATATCCAAATAAAATCTATGTTCAAAATAGCATTGGAGGGATGGTGCTCAGATGCCTAACTCCTTTAATTTCGATGATATTTATCGGTGAAATGGCTAGTTTCCGAAATAGCAAAAAAAAAAAAAAAAGGAAGATATATATGATGTCACATTGATAAAAGGCCAAAACAAGGCTTCTTTCAGGTGACAGAGCTGGAAAGAAGTAAGTAATACACTTGACAAACATCAGGTCACTGGGAACAATTTTAACTGCTCCACACTGCAACGTGAAATAAGTGTTTATATTAATAATGTCGAAGGGTTCCAACTCTATACCTTCTTGAAGGAAACCCGAAACAACCTCCATGCACCAGACACGCGCCCCGAACACCAAGCCCCCACCAGCGACCCCCAATATAAGTAACATTTTTATACTTAAAAAACGCATTTTCGATAGTAAGAATATCATCCAGGTACCTAGAAGTACCAATTAGACATTTCACATCATCATGTTTTCTTTGCTTTTGAAAATTTTGGTTCAATTCTTTTTCATACGTGTATAGAAATTAATCTGCAACAAGAGGCGTACGATTGGTAAATGTACCCATAGCGATCCCTACAACCTGTTTGTAGAGATTCTCACCAAATCTTACATAAATGTTGTCCAAGAGGAATGACAAGGCAATACACAGGTCACTGCATGTCCAAGATTTGCATAATTTGTATTCTGTAGCAGAAACTCTTTGATTCAGATGTACAATTATAAGTTTTCCCCTCTCGATTAAAGCACCATTTGATAAATTTGGACAATAGATAATTAACTTTGTTATTAGGATTAACACTTGAATATTAGATAGACAGACTGATTCTATTTGTGAATTAAGCCAGTTTGTAGCAAAGTGCTTGACAGACTGAAACCATACTACATCTTAGTTGTGCAAGGCATTGTCCTTTCTTTTAGACAACATCTTTGTAAGATTTTGTGACACTCTATACAGGCCAGTAATTGGAATTCCTATTGGTACTAATTGTGCGCCTCTGGTTGCAGATTTGTTTTTATACACATACAAAAAAGAAATCATGCAAAATTTGCTGAATTTGACGACTTGAAATGTTTCAACGGCACTTCTAGGTATCTTGATGATATTTTGAATATTAATAACCCACATTTTGACCATTACAAAAATCAAATTTATCATCCAGTGTTAACATTGAACAAAGCAAACACAAATGATAAAGCTACACCATTTTTGGATCTTGATATCAAAATTAATAACGGAAAAATTCAAACAAAAACATACGACAAAAGAGAAGACTTTGGCTTCAACATAGTTAATTTTCCTTGGCTTGATGACGATGTTCCAAGATTGCCATCGTACGGCATTTACATCTCTCAGCTTATCAGATGCGCTAGAGCTTGCTCCCATGTTTTGACAAAAAAAACTTATCAGTCAAGGATTTAAATATCATAAACTCGTAAAATCTTTTTCACTTCTTTCAAAATTTGGGACGACTACGGCGTCAGAGTATGTATCAATGGCAATTTCATTGCCTTCATTTTACTTTGACCTTATTAACAAAATATGACGGATGAAAGGCAGATCAAACGTCAACCAAAAATGTAAGAAAATAGTCGGTTGGCTGTTTTACCTTGGATATGATCCGTAAGTCATCACAAAACATTGGGCATGGTACTGGACAAATCTACAGTTCTGTACATGTACCAGTGTCTTTCCCACCGTTGCACAATTGTCCGTGACGACGGGACTCCATGATATGCCTTGTTGAAATCTCGTCAAAGAAAACTTGGCCTTGATTTTATGTCCTTTCCGAAAATGGTCAGACTTCTCGGGTGATTGATCTTGAGCTTGCTTCAGCCAGCAGAGCACAAATTGTTATACTTATGCCATTGAATTTTTTTAGATCCATTTACATAGAATCCGTGTAACAAGAGGCCGCTGCGATTAACTATCTTGTTTGTGATGTTACCTTACTGTGAGAAGTTTTATGTTTATACAACAATTGTGTGTCAATGGTGACCTCTGTATATCCGGATAAGTGGGAGGGTTGTGCGCACGTAATCCGGATAATCACACCATCTGCTGAAAGCAGATGGCCGTCCAATGTCGGCGCCGGATGCACATTGGTTTCCTTCCTTTTATGTGTTGTCATCAATGTTAAATGTTTCTGTACGTCTGTAACGATTGTTTTGTATGATGTTCAAGTGAATATTATTGTGTCTTTTTGCGATTTGGAATTGTGCTCTAGTAAGGACATCTTCAAAATGTGTAGATAGATGAAATTGGAGGAGCCGAGACAAAGATTGTGTTCTAGTAAGGGCATCCTCAAAACGTGTAAATAGATAAAATTGGAGAAGCCGAGACACAGATTGTGCTCAAATAAGGGCGTCCTCAGATGAAGAATCAATGTATGCAGATATGGACCAGATCGGTCAAAATAATTGATGACACAAATCACAATTTCATCCCCAATTGACAATCAGCGGAAAACTTGAAGATAATTGATATGTTAATCAGAAGGTTTGTAAATAAATAAGTATGCGCCATATACCAATTCGACAGCTGAAGGAGAACTAATAGTTAGATGAGACAAATCTCTGCAAAGCCTGATAAATTCTATATAATGTTATCTGATTGCAAAGATTAAATGAACATTGTCTTTTTTGAAGGAACCAGTGTTTTGTTCACTTATCTACGGATACTTAATATAGCATTTTCCTGTGCAGATAACCAAACATGCCATTCAGCTAGGTTGTTTTCTCAATTCATATGATTTGATTCGACCTATATCATTATCCAGAAAAGAATGATAATGTCGGGTGCATTTTCAACCTTAAGTAAAGTACGTAATTTGGTTTTAACATCTCTAGAAATAAGACCACTTTTGCCTTGCCACAAAAGAGAGAGGCAATGCCTGCCAAGGTCAAGGTTATATCCGCCACATGAACTTGCGGTCATGAATACATCCCTTATGATACTAGATCAGATAATCACACAGACTTAGTGGATCCTGAAAAACTTTTATTAATTATTTATTAATTATTAGTTATTAATTTATGTGTTGGAATTATGATATAAGATTTATAGCAATCGGACTTTGAACGACCTAAATAAGTAATACTGTCACCATTCATTCCTGCTATGTGCGCAGCCCGTATTTTAAAAGAATGCGTGTTATAAAGATTTGAATAAATGCCCGCGGCCAGCAAGGATTTCTTCAAAACTGAAACAAATTGATACCTTGTTACTGGTTCACCACTGCAATGCTTGGAATGTTAAACGTCTTCAAAAACGTACCAGGAAAAGGGGGCCTTACGTATACCCTGAGAAAAGAACTGAGAAGCGCAACGGGACATAACTCGATGATGACGAAGGCAACTGCATAGTTAAACGTCTTAAAATTCAGTAGCATCATTTAAGAATAGATAAAATTTCAGTATGGACCAGGCGTGCCCGTTTCGGGTACTTAACCCTCGTCAGTGATCCTCAATCTAAACAATGTAATATGGCCAAAGAGTGAAAAATATGTCCAAAAGTATACCGAAAACGTAGCAGGACGGGTAGGATATGATGCTACAGGACCCACGTTTTAGAAATTTCAAGATTTTTTTTATAACAGAAAGTATCGAAGTTGATCGAACTTGGCTACATGTACACTCGGGGACTCCTGGTCCACCTTTACCAAGTGCAACCTTTACCAAATAGTGCAACCTTTACCAAATGGGTCCGTTATAGAATAAGGTACAAAAATCCGCAATGATTTTGTGTAAGGAGCTAGACACACATCTTGGACTTGAAGTGCATGCGCAATTGTAGTTTTGAACTTTTAACTAATTCCCCGACTCTGAAGAAACAAAAAAAAAAAAAAAAAAAAAAAACCCTGAATAATGATGAGAACAAAATTGATTCAGGCGAGGAAATATATTTGGTAAGGCAAGAACTATCTTACTGTATATTTCCAGTGTTAGGATTCTCAAGTCCTTTCGCCTATCGATAAGTGATAAACCAGCCAATATTTTGGTGATAAGAAAATTAGTGTCGATTCACTTAAATGTCTTATTTTGCGACAAAACAAAATTCTGTCATACCTAGCTGAATGGAACTTGGGGAGTAGGATTTGAGCGATTAATATGAAATGAACTTTACAAGACAATCCAACGGAGTAGAGCAAGTTGTTAAAAATTTGAAATCATCGCGAAAATTGTCAAAACGTTTGAGAGAATTTGAATATGATGATTTTGCTATTTGAGATGGCGATGAACCTATCACTAATCTGGTCCTATCTTCGATATCAAGTCGAGAAAGGACGTTGGTACAGTAGAGGTCGGCTTGTGGGAAGATGGGGCAAAATCGACGCCATTCCTGTCGATATAAAGAATCAGCAATAGAAGTTTTCTTCCCTGGAACATGAATAGCTTTACTTTGATTACTATGCAAAAGTCTGTGCAAGACAAAATGCTGAACCAAAGACATCGCTCGTTTACTTTACAAGGTTTACAATGATAGCTACTAAGGCAGAGTTTATAGTATTTAACAAAATTATTTGATTTGCCAAGTCATTAATTCTAACTTGATGTAAAACTTAGAAAGACCAATCATAGAGTTGTACAAATGACGATTAAGTTATTCAATCTGTTGTCGGCGCCGTGGTCTAGCGGATATGGCGTCGGGTTAGTAATCTCAAGGTTGCTGGTTCGAGCCTTGCTATGACCACGGGTCGCCTGACATACATTCTTCAATGTTCCGTGTTTATATACATAAATATCCTTGTCTGTGTATCGTTTACATGTCCGTGGTGTTTTAAAAAAGGTTATTCAATGAAGGAAATTATGTCAAAACATTGAAGCTAGGAATATTTATCATTTAATATTTTTCTGTGTCATATGATATTTTAAAAGTTTTTGTACTACCCTAGTAGATATCGAAATCAGAAATATTTTGAAAAGGGCCATATTTATGAGTTATCTGCCCTTGATGAAAAATACAGAAAAAAAAAATGCTAAAAACGTAATTAGTGAACTTTTGATTTTTCAGGAAAATTTAATAAATATATATATTTTTAGAATTTTTTACCAATCAATATTTGATGCCCCTACATTCTATTGAAAAATTTAAGAAAACTTAACTTTTTCTCATAGAACTAGATTAATGTAAACTGTAAGGGCCCATAGCTCTTAAAGTTATCAATTCTATTTAATATCTTTAATTTGGTCAAAATTTGTTTATAATATTTTACATTTTAACAATGCTGTGATTTTAGGTATCAGGATTCCATAAATGGGCGTCCCAATTACTTCTCATTGCCCATTGGATATCTTAAAAGCTCTTACTACTGAGGTTGCATTGGTACAAAAATTATATAGGCCTGTCAAATATTGAAGCTCTTTAAGAGTTGTTTTCTTTTTGTTTAGCATTCTTGACGATTCTTCCTTTACTTTGTTCATAAGGGTTTCGATCTGTTTCGTTTCGTTTCGATTTGTTTCGTTTCGTCTCGATTTGTTTCGTTTCGTTTCGTTTTTGTTTCTTCGTTTCGCACTTTACATGAACCCTGCGATTGCGAAGATATTTTCTTAGACTGCCGAAAATGTGTACCATACATATGAAGCTGCCAAAGGTCTTGGTCGACAATAGACAACGAATATGCAGGATTTTTTCTTTTTAAGCAAAAATGAAAAAAAAAAAAAAAACAAAACAAAAAACCATTCATTGCTGGGTATCAAGAATTTTAGTTTCACTAGTTTTCGGGATGATAGTGATTTTGTTATCAGAGAATGACAATTGTTTAACCTGGTCATCAGTATCTGTTATCTTGTATTATTGTCAGCTTCTTTTGAAATTCGGACCCAAACAAGCAACAGAGTATACTACGTTGGATATTTCACAACCTGCCTTTATGGTGACGTAATAAACAAAATAAGAAGGATAAAACGTAGACGGAATTGCCATCGAAATTGTGTTACAATCATCCAACGCCTTTTCTTCCAAGGATAGTATCCTCCTGTCACCAGACGAACTCTTGGCTTGGTACTTCACAAGTCTACAGCCTTGTATTTCTTGAATTGCACTCTGACTGACTGTGACGACAGGGCTCTAAGATGTGGTCTGTCCAAACCTCTTAAGAAAAGACAGGACCCGAACATCTGTCCTCTCGGAATGTCAGTCGGACTCCTCGGGTGATCACAAGCATGTGCTCGCTACAGCCCTCAGAGCACGGACTGTATTTCGAACGCCTTCTGTTTTTTTTATATCCATTTACATATCTATCTATGTTTCTTGTTTGTATGGTTCTCTTACAGTGAGGAGGTTATTTTACATCACAATTGTACGTTCTTCGAGACCTGGGTAATCGTTATAGCTAGAACGAACACTGCATATTGTATTGGCTTTTCTATAATGTCTCTTCTTTAAAAATGCACGTACTTGAATTTCAATATCCCTTAAGTGATTTTTTAGTATTTCATAACCTTATGACTAGAATTATTTATCCTCCAGAGTTAACATTGAACAAAGCAAACACAAATGATAAAGCTTCACCATTTTTGGATCTTGATATCAAGATTAATAACGGAGAAATTCAGACAAAGACATACGACAAAAAAGGCTTCAACATATCTAATTTTCCTTGGCTTCATGGCGATGTTCCAAGATTGCCATCGAACGGGATTTACATTTCTCAGATCATCAGGTACGCTAGAGTTTGCTCCCATGTTTCGGACTTCCATGACAAAAATATACAAAATACACACAAAAAAAAACCTTATCAGTCAAGGATTTAAATATCATAAACTTGTAAGGTCTTTTTGGAAATTTTCCAATGAGTTAGATCCTGACGATAATCTCAACAGCACTCACAATAGAGCACCAAATTGAGCATCGTCGGATCCCTAGCAAGCTAGAGTTGGGATCAGGTGCCCGGGAGGAGTAAGCATCCCCTGATGGCTAGCCGCACCCGCCGTCGATGTTCATGCACGAAAATGAAAATATATAAAATGCATGCGCTGTCTGAGGCCACGTCTATATAGAAAGTGCTATGGCGACAATGTCAGGGAAATATATTCAAAACACTTACTGTCAAACCCCTCGCGGGGAACTTTTTTACAAGCTCCACATGGCAAAGGGCATAAGTATGACACAAATGAGTTAAAGAAGATCCTGACGATAATCTCAACAGCACTCACAATAGAGCACCAAACTATTCTGAACTTCTTTCAAAAAGGACTACTTCAGCATCAGATTATGTATCTTTTGAAATTTCATTGCCTTCATTTTACGGTGACATTATGAACAAAACCAGAAGGATCAAAGGCAGATCAAACTTCAACCACAAATGTAAGAAAATAGTCGGTCGCCTGCTTAACCGAGGATATGATCCTAAAGTCATCACAAAAACACTGGGCATGGTACAGGACCAATCTACAATTTTGTACCAGTGTCTTTCCCAACGTTGCACACTAGTCAACCGTGACGACGGGACTCCATGATGGGCCTAGTTGAAATCTCGTCAGAGAAGACTGGGTCTTGATTCTCTGTCCTATCTGAAAGTTGGTCAGACTTCTCGGGTGATTCATTTGGAGCTCGCAGCAGAGCACAGACTTATATACGCGTGCCATATAACTTTTTAACCATTTACATAGAATCTGTGTTACAAGAGGCCGCTGTGTTTAACTATCTTGTTTTTGATGTCACCTTACAGTGAGAAGTTTTATATTTATACAAAAATCGTGTGTCTATGGACACCTCTATATATCCGGATAAGTGGGTGGGTTGTGCGCACGTAATCCGGATAACTACACCATTTGCTAATATATGGCCGTCCAAAGTCGGCACCGGATGCACATTGGTCTCCTTCCTTTTATGTGTTGTCATCAATGTTTGATGTTTCTGTACGTCTGTTACGATTGTTCTGTATGATGTTCTAGTGAAAATTGTTGTGTCTTTTTGCGATTTGTAGTTTTGTATGATGTCATTTATGTATCACTTTCATGTGGGTTTGTTTCGCTGGGTGAGTGCAGGGTGGTCATGCTGGAGATAATTCACATTCCTTAAAACCACATTAACGACTACATTTCAGGTGATCGATATGTCCACACTACCCTCTTGTTATTGTGTCACGATAAAGATGGTGGGGCATATAGTGATACCCATCTGGGTCTGAAATGTCACACTTTTTGGCAAAATTACATTGTTTAGATTGAGGATCACTGACGAGGGTTAAGTAGCCGAAACATGCATGTCTGGTCCATGCTACAAATTTATCTGTTCTAAAATGATGCTATAGAAGTTGAAGACGTTAACATGAATGTTGTTTCACGACAATTTTTAATAGACTACATCCTTATTTTTTCCATGCCGATGATAAAAAATATGTCAAAAATATAAAGTGAGCTGTACTTAAATTCATCGAGGAAAAATTTGCGATATTTATTAAGTAAGAAACAAACGATAATATCTTATATTTCTCTTTTATATTTGGATAAATAATGAAGTTGCACATGGAAATACTGTCATTTCAAATATTGATTCAATTTTTTTTTATGAAAGATGAATCCCCATCATATAATTGAATTGGATACTTATTTTCAGTATTATTTGATTACAATTGCTATTTTGTATGGTAAAACAAGAGGATCAGCTGCAGAATACATGATTTAATTCAATTGAAGGAAATGCAACTTTCTTATTCAATCTTCTAAAATGCCTTTATTTGCAATAACAAATAATAAGGCATTGATTGAATTTCATTTTTGTTTTATAAAGGACCAAGAAAGTATATAAATGAAGCGCTTTAGATTTTTATCAAAGCTATCCGAAATGGATGGTGATAAATTTATCCTTCTCTACGTCGTATTCACATTTGGGCAAATAGTCTTCAACCTTATCTTGTCTGGTAAGTTAAGTTTATATTTTCATATACTTGTTTATTCAATGGTTACTTAAGCCCCCTTGACACTTTCACGGATAGCTACGGATCGAGAAAAAAATTACATCCGTAGCTATCCGTATCAATCCATAGCTCGATCCGGCACAAGTCGTAGCTATCCTTGGCAATCCGTAGCTCTCCGGGATGAGACAAAAAATTTTTGAACATGTTCAAAATTTTCTACGACTCCGCTACGGATAATTGTGTCGTGGCGGAATCGTAGAGGAGTATTAGCAACCCGTAGTTGAGTCGTAGCTATCTGTAGGAGAGTCGTAGCAACTCGTAGCGCATCCGTAGCAATCCGGGATCATTGTTGTGATAGAAATAGCCAAACGACTCTCCTACGGATTGCTACGACTCTCCTACGGATTGCTACGACTCTCCTACGGATTGCTACGACTCTCCTACGGATTGTAACGACTCAACTACGGACTGCTACGGATAGCGACGGATTCGAAAAGGAGAGGCTATGGATAGCCACGGACTGTGTCTTAATAAATTTCAAATCTACCAATATTGTGTGCGTTTTCAGTCAATATACGAGTTTATACTTCAACTATTCGATTTCAGGTAATGATATAAAGACATATATAAAACCTTACTACTGTTATAAAACAAGTGAAACCGTCTTAACGTGAAAATATCGGGTGTTTTAGTAATATGTCGAGGGGTTCCAACTCTCTTCCTTCTTGAAGAAAATTCCAAACCAATTTACATGCACCAGACACGTGTTTCGAATATTAAATTCTCATCAGTGATGCTTTCAGCGGAGCCACTAAAAATAATTTCAGTAGCGCCCTCTTTAATTTTTTGAAGTTAGATTTTTTACATTTACATTACAGAGAGCGCGCGCGGCTCAAAATTTCCTGTAGGGTCGATTCAGTAGCATATCCAAATAAAATCTATGTTCAAAATAGCAAGTAATGATGTTCAAAATAGTAAATAATGATGGTTTAATAACTCATAGGAAATTCAAGTCAGTCCTACCAATCCGTACTAAAGTAGTAGCTATCATTGCGTACTTGCTAGTCGTGGTAATCCTTAGCTATCCATACCTATCCATACGCATGTCTTAGTAATCCGTCTCTATACTTACGCGTATCGTAGCAATCCGTAGTAATGTCGGGACGATATCCGTAGCTACCCGTAATCGATTCGTATCAATCCATACTGGAATCGTAGGATCATGGTTCATCGAACATTTTACGTCCCGACTCGGCACGGATAGATCTTTTTTGGAGTCGTAGCGGAGTCGTGGCTCTATCCGTGGAAGTGTGAAGGGGGCGTAAGTTGCCTCAAAATTAAGGAAATTCGTAGTTTGATTTACAGGGACTTGTTGATTTTTTCACACTCGAGTTTAGAAAAAGATATAACTATTTTACAAATTTTAGAATAATTCGTTAATCTACGTAGCTAATAGTAAGTAAATAGTATTTTCTTGAATGATTGGGATCTACTCCTCAACATCTGAATTTCACTTGGATCATGCTACTACTTGAATATAAACGCGCTTTTTTCGACCCAGATAAAAAATTTAGAAATTTCTTTATATAAAACTTATTTTTTGTGTCAAAAATATTAAACAAACAAACAAAGAGTACCTTACTGAATCGACCCTGTGACTTTGTCTGAAAATCATTTTGGCATTAATCGAAGTGACACTAATGAGGATTTACTATCCGGAACACGTGTCTGGTGCATTAAAATCAGGTTGAAATGAAAAATATGGATAATGACCATATCCCAATACGCAGAACAAAATCGATAATTCAGAAAATCATAAACCGAAGGCATACAAAATCAGGATAAAACAAGAACGAAAGCAAACAAAGAAAAACCTCCACCACATGAAAAGAAGCGAACTACCAAAATAGGAGTGAGACCAGGTGCCCAGGAAGAGTAAGCATCTCCTGCTTGCATGCAACACCCGTCACTTCAATTCGGTAGAATTGTCACATCCGGTTATTTCCATTTCGGAAAATACAAGTATATTCGGTTGTTGAATGGTTAAAATGGTCTAAGACAAAAAAAAAAAAGAAGGCAGGAGACCTCCAACAAGACTTCGTTGCAGCATCAACAGTAAAACACCAAAACACCCGATGCAAAAACACAAAAGACGAGTACAGCACGAGACGAAAAAGAGACATCAAACACAAAAGACTACACATAAACCGACGAGACCAATGGGTAACTTTGGACGGCCATTTGTCACTCAAGTAGCAAATGATGGTTTTCCTGGATTACGTGCGCACAACCCTCTCACTTCTCCAATTACCCAGAGGTCTCGAAGAACGTACAATTGTGGTGTATAACAACCTCCTCATTGTAAGATGACATCACACAAACAAGACCGCGAAACGCAGAGGCCCCAGAGACACAGATGAATATGTAAATGGATATAATAAGGAAGCATGCTTAATACAGTCCGTGCTCTGCCGGCTGTAGCGAGCTCATGTATGTAATCACCCGAGGAGTCCGACTGACATTCAGAGAGGACAGGTGGTCGGGGCCCAGTCTTCTCTAAAGAGGTTTGGACAGGGCCCGTCATGGAGTCCCGTCGTCACAGTCAGTCAGAGTGCAAGTCTCAAGGATGCGCTTGTACAAGACTGTAGATTGGTCAAGTACCAAGCCTAGTGTCCGTCTGTAGACATTAGGATCATATCCACGGTATAAAAGGCGTTTGATGATTCTGACGCATTTTCGATGGTTATGCTGCCTACCTTTGATCCTTTTTATTTTGTTTATCATATCACCATAAAAGACAGGTTGTGTAATACCCAAAGTAATGTACTCTGTTGCATGTATAGATCCGAATTTTAAAAGAAGTTGACTGTAATTTTTGTAAAATTTCCAGAAAGTCTTAACTAGTTTATGAAAGCGGAAACCTTGACCTAAAAGTTTTTTGGTAATTTGTAAATTTCTACTGTGAAAATCCAAAATATCAGTACATGCTCTAGCGTACCGGATGAGCTGTGATATGTTAATGCCGTATGACGGTAATCTTGGTAAAATATCTTGCCGTATGACGGTAAAATATCATCCACCATTCGGGATGATTAAAGTTTCTTTAATTAAGGAGGTAAAGAGTTGGAACACTTCCTAATTCTTAAATATATGGTAATCTCGTGCGACTTCTGTTTCAATGTCACGATCGTCCTCTGCGATCTCCATCTTTCCAATGTCAAGTCGAAACTAATTCCTTTTTACCGTTCATTACATTTCTCTTCTCATATTCTGATAATACTGATTGTCGATTCCTTGTCGTCCCACGCATGATCCATCCGCCATGATGTTTTGCTACAGTATATCGGCCAAATAAGTGCCTACACGTGTTCGCAATATGTATGCTAGGAGAAAACTAGATTATGTTAGGGTAGCCAATTTATTGCAATAATTAATCAAAGCTCGGTAGCAAGGGCATGCTTAACTGATGAAACCAGCTAGATGACAAATATGGATAATGACCACATCCCTGTATACAGCACAAAATCGATAATTCATAAAATCAGAAACCGAAGGATTACAAAATCAGGATAAAACGGAAACCAAAGCAAACAAACAAAAACCTCCACCACATGAAAAGAAGCGAACTCCCGATATGGGAGTGAGACCAGGTGCCCAGGAGGAGTAAGCATCTCCTGCTTGCATGCAACACCCGCCGCTTCAATTCGGTAGAACTGTCACATCCGGTTACTTCCATTTCGGAAGACATAAAGTACAATCTTTGGTTGGATGGTTCAAATGGTCTATGACAGAATATCATCCACTATTCTGGAGAGTGGGACATCATAGTGTATGACGAGTTCCCCATATCGACCGTAGAACTTCTTCAGTGACGATGTTAGTCAGTTACAGACATATCCCTGACTGAGAAGCTTATCTGAAAGACGCCTAGCCCTCAGAACAAAATCCGTATATTTGGTACTTGCCCTGGCATAGCGTATCAACTGAGATATGAACACACCATAAGCTGGCGATGAAGGGATGTTGCTACTCAGAAAAGGAAAGTTTGTAATGCTGAAATTACAGCCGTCACGTTTTTCATAGAGAAAGGTGTTCATGTGACCATCAGTGTCGTAGGACAACATTATGTTCAAATAGGATGCTGAATTATTTGTCTCTGTAGTTTCTTTGACTTCAAGCTCCGAAGGATAGATACTTTTCAGGTAATCCGCGAATTTTGGATTATTGATGGACAACACATCGTCTATGTATCTGTAAGTGAAGTTGATGTCAGAAGCTAAGTATCTTTTCCCTTCAGAGACCAAAGATTGAATGAATTCAGCTTCGTACGAGTAAAGGAAAATGTCGGCAAGGAGTGGGGAAAAATTGGTCCCCATTGGAATTCCGACAATTTGCTGGAAGACCTTTCCTCCAAACACCACAAAAATGTTGTCGATCAAAAAGTTTAACATCTGAATAATATCTGTTTCAGTATACTTATTTTCAGAATCGGACTTTCCTTTTAGTAGGTTTTGTCATAGTTAACAACAATAAATTTGTATTTGCGAATACCGTTCTTACTTGTAAACGCATTACTTATAATTTTTGCGAGTCTTTCTTTCAATTTAGAATGTGGAATTGTAGTGTAAAGTGTCGAAAAATCAAAGGCTTTGATCGAATGGACTCTACTAAAATGAGTGGATTTCAAATGCTCTAAAAGTTCATTCGAATTCTTTAAAATCCACATCTGGTTGATACCACTGCGAGAATATACTGTCGAACAATATTTTTGAAGCCCAGATTTGATTTCAGATAAAACTTTGGTGAGTAAGATCGATACAGATTTGGTAGAACATTTTGAGGAACCAGCGATGAAACGTTGTTTGTACGGATTATTATGCATTTTAGGTATGCAGTATAAGTATGATAAATCTAAATCTAAATTGTTAGTGTCGAAGCCAAAGGAAGCAAGAGCTGATTTGTGGTTATAGAAAGGTTTGTTGGGGTGTAAGTGGAATTTCCAGGTGTCGAATTTAAACCCAACTCTTAAACTAGACTGTCGAAATAGTACTTTTTGTAAGTAAATGTGTAATTATTTGAGGCTTTGTCCGCTGGTGTGATGACATAATGTTTTTTGAGGTAGGTAAGCTCTGTGATAACATCAGGGTCTTTAAATATAGACTCGAATCTGGTGTTCACAGTTGATTTTAATCGGTAAATTCTAGATAAAAGTAATCCTCTGATTGATTTTATCCATTCGGAAAGGGTGTCGAGCTGTACATCCTCTTTCTTTGCCCAACGTCTTGCATATTCCTCACAAGAGTCCATGATAATTTTGACATTTTGGTTCCATGTAAAGGACATACTTTCTCTGTATTTGGGACCCTTTTTAACAATTCTCTTAACTTGTCGTTCTTGACTATACTAAGGTCACCAGTTATAACTTGTCAACAAGGAGAGTAGTTGAAATCCGATGAAGAACATTCGCAAGGAAGTGGATGTAGTGAGGGATTACTTAAATCAATACACTGCAAGAATCGTTTGTGATTGTAAATTTTAGATGCAACTGTTGGTGTGTAGCTATAGGAAATACAAGGAGTTTCTTTTCTTTTGAAGTATGGTGGGATTTTTTGTGACAGTTTTGTGATTCAAAATTTGACCAAGATTCAATTTATCAATACCTTTGTTTGCAAATCTTACTTTAATGAAAGGACGGTTTGTTTTCTCTTCTGATTTATCTGAACTAACTGCTTGAAATAAACGAAAAGTATGTGGTATTTTTGGTATTTTGCGCACGTAACCAGGATAACCACACCGTCTGCTATTTACGTGGCAGATGGCCGTCCTAAGTCGGCACCGGTTGCCCATTGGTCTCGTTGGTTTATGTGTAGTCTTTTATGTTTCATGTTTCTATGTTGTGAGTTGGTGTTCCTTGTCGATTTTGCGTCTCTTTCTGTGGGTATCTGTTCTGTGTTTTTGCCTGGGTGTTTTGGGATTTTGCTGTGGGTGCTGCAACCTAGTGTTGTTGGAGATTCCCTCCTTTCTTTTCCTTGCAGTCTGTATTCTGGGGAACGTGTATCGGTATATGTGAGGTCCTTCGTATATTCGTAGATTCTAATTTGTAATACGATAGACTCGCTTCCATTAAAATATTGACAAAAATAGTTTATTCATGGTTTTATCCTTTTGACGCGACAAAGTATAACTTTAAGTGTAGGTCCCGGTGCGTAGTGGAGGATGTTCCCAGCAAACATGGGTCCCCTATTGGCAGAATCTGGGCAAAATGCCAATCTTAGACCTACATTGGTCCCCTATGGGATTTTAAGCCCATTTGGGACCCCTTAAGACCTATTTATACAATTTTGTTTCTTGCAGATACCATTTTTTGCAATTCAGAAGAAATATTCAAAATCAGCAATTTCCAGAATCCATTGTATCCTTACATTCGTCTTTTTTGCAAAATAATTTTGCTTAAATTGGTCCAATATGAGCCCTCGACCCACCAGGAGGCACTGTAATTCCATTTTCAATTTTATCAATATCGGGGTAGTCGGAAAAGTGCTCACGTCATCCGGATAACAACGCCGTCTGCTACTTACTTGGAAGATGGCCGTCCTAAGTCGGCACCGGTTGCATATTTGTCTTGGTGGTTTATGTGTGGTATTTTGTTTTTCATGTTTCAATGATGTGGGTTGGTGTTCCTTGTCCCTTTTGTGTCTTTTCTGCGTGTCTGCTCTGTGTTTTTGCATTAGATGTTTTGGGGTTTTGCTGTAGATGCTGCAGCTGAGTGTTGTTGGGGAGCTGAGAGAATCTCCAATTCGGCAGCAGCATCACGGCACCCCTGATTATGTTACGTCCACATATGTTAAAGCATCCCGGTAGCGTTGACAACGTCTTAGTAGAAGCAGGATATTAAAATAATATTCATAATAAAGTATCATAATACAATATAATATTCATCACTAATTCTCTGTAAGCGACAGCAATTTTGTAGGTGTCTGGAAACGGCATGTCAAAGATCCTTCCGGTATTAATGCAAAAGAAAGGCCATAATTGACGAAAAATTTACGCATATTCATGCTGGTTGCCATTGTAAACACTGAAAAATGCGATTTCCAACTATTTTAAAGACCATCATAACCTTATTAAGATTTAGTAATGTTGAATCCTAACTCTATCTGATAAAACCATTTCATGAAGGGACAAATTGTAAAAAAAAATATAAAGAGTTATCACGGCAGGAAATCTACCATTGTCTGAAAATAGCAATTTGTCAGTTTAGATTGTTTTCAGGAAGTTAAAACTAATCAGATGGCAATGACAAGTAATTCTGGGTATTGGTCCTGCTCATAGCATCATATCCCATGCGAAAAGTAAGAAAAATCCCTTTGTAGAGGTGATAACATGTAACTGTAATAGTATCTTTTCCAAAAACCATATTAGTTTGATAATCTGAACAATATTCTGAAGGGAGAAAATAAGGTATCCTGGCAAAAAATTACAAACAATCTGACCTGAGGGATACTCTACCTTAAATAATGCTATTGAATACGAAGACGTTTCACATTTTCTTGGTTACCAAGGTAATGTGGAGAGTATCCAAATCAAAGAGAAGTTTGCGGACACGTTGTTACCAGTGACCTTAATATTGTTAAGAATGAGAAGTTGAGAGAATGTTCAAAAAGGGTCCCAAATACAGAGAAAGTAAAACCTTTACATGGAACCAAAATTTCAAAATTATCATGGATTAGTGTTAGGAATATGCAAGACGTTGGGCGAAGAAACAGGATGTACAACTCGACACCCTTTCCGAATGGATAAAATGCATCGGAGGTTTTCTTTTATTTAGAATTTACAACTGACATGCAACTTCGAGTCTATCTTTAAAGACCCTGATGCTATCACACAGCTGACCTACCTCCAAGTGCATCACGTCATCACACCAGCAGACAAAGCCTCAAATAACTACATATTTACCTGCAATAAGTACTATTTCGACATCCTTGAAAAAGAGTTGGGTTTGAATTCGACACCTAGACTGCGTTTGATTTGAATAACACTAGAGTCACGAATGTTGGAGAGGCGCATGCGTACTCTGTGCAACTGACTGAATATAATAGAATGACACGAGTAGTATTCGAGTTGTGTCCAATGTAAACAAACGACCCCCTAACTCAGCTATAGCCCTTGAAGTCACAAAAGCCAATTTTCTCTCATTGAATATTTCAGGAATTTAATTATCCTTAATATTTTGGAGTTAAAATGTATTTAATAAATACTATCGTCTTTTCTAATGTTTAAAAAAAGATTGCTTATTCTTGTCTGCCATCTTGACACTCGATTACTCCCGGTGAACTGGGGAGTATACTCGTGTTACTCGTGTTCAGCACACTGGCCGCGACATTTGTCATTCGATTTCATTCGGAGTCAAACACGTGTAACACAAGTCGTCTAATTGAACGCAGCCCTGGAAATCCTACTTATACTCCTATAAACCTTTCTGCAACGGAAATACGTTGCCTCTGCACCTGGTCTCACTCCAATATTGAGAGTTCGCTTCTTTTCATATGGTGGAGGTTTTTCTTTGTTTGCATCGGTTCTTGTTTTATCCTGGCTTTGTATGCATTCGGTTTATTTTATGATATTCTGAATTATCGATTTTGTTCTATGTAATGGGATATGATCATTATCCATTTTTGTCATTTGATCATTGGTTCCATACTCAGATACTGCACTATGATATATTAATACATAAAAAAAACTTTCATGATGTTTAATGGTCATTGTACTTGTTATTATGCAAGTGTCACAAATACCTTTCAGAGTCTAAGTCTTGCTTCTTGGCATCTACCTGTCAGCAGTATAGATAAGAACCCCCCCCCCCCCCTGAGTTTACTGTCACCCGACCGACCCTATTTTTTGCCCCGACCCTAATCGCTTTTATTGACATAATAGTCAGAAATCAAATCACAAAACAGGTAGTCCTTCCAAGTGAGCTGTTATCAATTACATAACACTTATTTCCTACTTCCAAAGTAGATTTAACAGGTCTGGACGATTACTCTATATAGTATTTAAAGCCGGAAAATACCGAGTACTATTTTAGGAAACTATCCGAGTTTCATCATTTAGAGAGATCTTTTTAAAAACCCCTAATACCAGTAACGTTTTAGTATTAGAAGGATTAGAAAGAAAGAAAAAAAAATCCCTATTAATTCTAATACATTACTGTTCAAATTCACATCTCACACGTGCATATGAGTGAAATCGAGAGCAGGAATTTTACAAAACTTGTCGACCAAATCATGTTACTTGTACTAATAGGGATACTGAAGCTCAAACCCTTAAAATAAATCAAATCATCATGATCATACATACTGTCCCTTCTTTCTCTGTCCGACTTTCTCACATCCTTGTTTTTTCTTTTATTCTACACATCTTACATATTACAAATTCAGACGAATACATCTTATTTTGACGATCACACGGGAAAATTGTTGCTGGCAAGGTCGATTACGAAAAGAGAACCCCTTCTAATTATCTGTTATTTAAAGCTCCTTTATTTAAATTATCATTTTTCTTTGCTTCTTTATTTCTTCGCTTGTCGGTTAAAATATAGATTAAACCCTAGAATCGAGGGATTTAGATCTTTGTATGTCTAATAATGAAAATAGGGTGATCCCTCCTTGAAAATATCTCAATCCGCCTATGATTCAATAGAAGCTGCAGTTCGTTTGATGGATGCCCTGAACGGTACGGGTACGCAGCTTTAATTCATTGCAGTGGCGCCATCTACAATTAAGTCTGTGCTTACAATTCGTGAAATTGATCTAAATTATCTGTATTTTCCATCTTAAACGTATAGTTTGTATGATTTTCTCATAACGACCCTTCTCAAAACAGCTAAATGAATTTATTTCCAGTTTTCTTTTTACATTTCATGAGAGCATCATGTGGCGCAAAAACATTTTGAAGAGTCAGGCAAACATGTACAATGTGGAAAAAATATAATATACATGTACATGTATTTGATTTATGCATATTTTGGACGAGCATAGACGTCGGATGCTAGTTTTGAAGTTATAAAAAAATTCGACGAAACAAGTGGGTACATGTAAATGATAAGTAAGCACAAAGAAGTCGCATGTTTTGTGGCAACGGTATGTATTATCGATATCAAGCGCAGATATAGAGGGGGAAACGGGAGTCAGGACCAAGTCTATGGAATTTGCCCTATACCGTTTTTTTTAATGCCGATTTTCTCTATTTGACGAATATTTTCATTAATTTGACTTAAAATATATAATATACACGGTTTGGACCAACTTTGTGGGAAAAATAAGTATATCCATCTATCCTCCCACACGTCTATCTATGGAACGCCATCGCTGTCTTATGATGAGATATTTCAATATATGGTATGGTTTAATCAATATATGCGGTGGTAAGTACATTATATGCGGTGGTAAATACATTATATGCCGTGCTAAGTACATTATATGCGCTGGTAAGTACAATATATGCGGTGGTTAGTACATTATATGCGGTGCTAAGTACATTATATGAGGTGCTAAGAACATTATATGCGGTGGTAAGTACATTATATGGAGTGGTAAATACATTATATGCGGTGCTAAGTACATTATATGCTGTGCTAAGAACATTATATGCGGTGGTAAGTACATTATATGGAGTGGTTATTACATTATATGCGGTGCTAAGTACATTATATGCGGTGTTAGATATATTATATGGGGTGGTATGTTCATTTCATGGGGTGGTTAGTACATTATATGCGGTGCTAAGTACATTATATTGGGTGGTATGTTCATTACATGGGGTGGTTAGTACATTATATGCGGTGTTAAGTACATTACATGCAGTGCTAAGTACATTATATGCGGTGCTAAGAACATTATATGGGGTGGTGAGTACATTATATGCGGTGCTAAGTTCGTTATGTGGTGATTTCGTTATGATAATCATTCTGATGACCAAGATTAAACATTTCTGAGACTCGGATCGCAGCTACGTTATCTTAAGGCACTCCTCGTTTTACGTTTTTGTGGCCTTTAAACACAAATAAGAAGATAAAATAAATACTATGTTGTTTAATTGAGGTATATTTCATTGTATTTTATTAAAAAAGTGAAAAGATTAAATCTTTGGCAATCAGTGAAATTTATTCTACAATTTCATCACATTATCACAAGGGTGCGGTGGCGTAGTGGGGAAGACGCAGGACTGCAACTACCAAGGTTGCGAGTTCGATCCTGGTCACGGATACATTTTATTTTTTCAAAATTTTTACAAAGTTCTTGCTTTTTTTAATAGGCATTGTTTCCGTATATTGTATATGCTTTTACTTATATTTTTTTCAAAATTTTTACAAAGTTCTTGCTTTTTTTAAAGAGAGAGGCACCATGATATCAATAGGCATTGTTTCCGTATATTGTATATGCCTTTACTTATTAGAAGAGCTTATTACTTACTTTTAATATCGCTCTAGAGATAAATTTTAAAATAGTCATCCATCCCCCTTTTTTCGTTTTTGCCTGTGGACATTGTTTCCCCCCCCCCCCCTTCGCTTTAGAACCCCACTTGTCCAGAAAATGTGTTTTATTGATATGCACCTTTGGTGAATGTGGCATTGTAAAGCGAGGGGGGACGCTGTTGTGTAAAAGCGTTTCCGTTTTCCATTGTTTTCTTTGTAAAAATGCTTATTTTGACCCAAATACCGGTCTTTTCTCCCCCCCCCCCCCCATGATAGAGCTGGGAAAAATGTTGAATCCTTTTGTGTTTATGTGTCCTTTTGGGTAAATGATAAACCGAGTCTCAAAAATGTTTAATCTTGGTCATAAGAATGTTTATCATAACGAAATCACCACATAACGAACTAAGCACAGCATATGTACTCACAACCCCATATGTTCTAAGCACCGCATATAATGTACTAAGCACTCCATATAATGTTCTTAGCACCGCATATAATGTACTAAGCACTGCATATAATGTACTTAGCACCGCATATAATGTACTAACCACCCCATGTAATGAACATACCACCCCATATAATGTACTTAGCACCGCATATAATGTACTTAGCACCCCATATAATGTACGTACCACCCCATATAATGTTTTTAACACCGCATATAATGTACTAAGCACTCCATATAATGTACTTAGCACTCCATATAATGTACTTACCACCGCATATAATGTTCTTAGCACAGCATATAATGTACTTACCACCGCATATAATGTTCTTAGCACCGCATATAATGTACTTATCACCGCATATAATGTTCTTAGCACCGCATATAATGTACGTACCACCCCATATAATGTTCTTAACACCGCATATAATGTACTTAGCACTCCATATAATGTACTTACCACCGCATATATTGATTAAACCATCCAATATATTGAAATAAGACAGCGATGGCGTTCCATATCTATCCAAGAAAAGAAATGAGACAGACAATTATATTAAATTCCGCATCGCAAGTTGCGATAAATATTATTGACTGAATTTCGAATAAGATTTAAATCATTGATGAACCGCATTTATTCGTGTATGAATGTGCCTGTCGACAACCCACCATGTTAAACCTGTAATTTACACTGTTCTCATGTGTTGAATCACAAAAAGTCAACGGTAGATTTCAAGAACATATATCTTAGAGTAAGGGATTACTGATAAACCAAGAAAAAATACCTATAATTTTATCCCAGAGCATTTTAAGGAGGGTTTGAACACAAAGATGGCGGCGGCATTATTTGTTTTCTCGCTTCCTAGGAAAAGTACAGTCTTAACCCCCTTAAAACATTTGATACTCGGATTGATATACGCATTTGAGTATTTTCCGGCATCATTTGAAGAAATTATGGCGATTTTCAAAATTTAGGACTTTGGGAGTTTTATCCATGAGCAAACCACGACGTCATTACGACGTTATCGAGAAAAATGTCGTCACAAACCTTCGCATTCAAAATCCAATAAAAACATAATTACCAAACGTATTGCATTGAAACCTAGCATGTATAAAAAGAAAATTAAATCTTCATCACAGTGTATTTGTTCACAAATTAACGTTACAGGAAAGCGGATGTCACTTCATTGAAAACTGACGATTTTGGAAGAAAAAATTGGAAAATATAAAGCCTTGTAATATTTTAATCCTAAATTCAATTTTTCCCATTTAATCATGAAATCATCTCTGGACATTCTTGATAATTTTGATAGTTTTTGACAAAGATTCATCCACAGGATTCCTAATAATTAACTAGCAACTACAGTAAATTGGCTCGAAATTGCAATTTTTTAGCGAAAGTGTCATCTTTTATTCAAGTATCCTGCCTGTGTTTAAAAGAAAATTCATTTTATCTTTTCCATATGTAAGTGCAATATATTTATGGATATTTTGGAAGTTAAATCAAAATTAATTTCCAATAGCTTTACGAGAACTGCAGTGACACTTTCAATATTATGACGTCATCAAGAAATTCACGAAAACGTCGATTAATGCATATTTCAAAGTCTCGTAGAAAATTTTCCTGTGGATAGAATCAAATGTAAGTTTGTATAGTCAAGGACAGACAAGAAATATATAATTTCAGAAATTCTTAGAAAAATTGAATTTGGCGTCAAAGTGTTCAATACCTCCTTAAAACAATTTTTCCAAAAGAAAACATAAGCACGTGTTATTTATTTCACTGGCGTAGGACAAGGGGGGGGGGGGGGCAGGGGGGGGGGGCACGTGCCCCCCCCCCCCCCCCCCAACTTTTGAAAGTGGGGGGGGGGGGCAAAAGTATGTTTGTGCCCCCCCCACTTTTTGACGTAATTTTTGGTCATACAGATATAAAAAAACTGCAAAATACCTTTAACTCAAACTATATAGAATATCATTACATGTATATGTTAATGATAGAGGACACAGACAGTATTTTCTGATTAGTCAATATTTTGCTTAAAAAAATTCCTGGCTCGCTACCGCTCGCCAGCCATTTATTCATGTACTTAAAATTTAGAATTGCACCAGAAATGGTAAAATTTGTGCATACAGAACATGAAAACCCAATATTTATTTTTTAATCTCTTCCTTTCCCCCCCCCCCCCCCCCCCCCCCCCCTCCTTTTTTTTTTTTTTTTTTTTTTTTTTTTTTTTTTTGCTTGTTAGAAATTTTGGGATGTTGTGCCCCTCCACTTTTTATAGCAGAGCTACGCCATTGTATTTACAATATCCGTAGGTTTGGCAAATATTAAAGCGTTCATTGGACGAAAAACGCCAGTTCACTCGAGAAAACTCGGAGAGTTTCGTTTCCTAAAATAGTACTCGGTATTTTCCGGCTTTAAATACCATATAGAGTAATCGACCAGACCTGTTTAATCCGTTTCGCGTGAGTGACCATCTGTAGGCAGTTTACAAGTGATCAAACAATAGGAGTAAACTGATTACCTGGTCACATTCTTATCATATAACGGGGAATAAGAAGTTTACAATAGTTTTAATGTTTATTTTTCTTTACAAGAGGAAGATGGAAAAAAATCATAATGATAATAAAAAAAAAATTCCCAACCTACCGACCCTATTTTTTAGGATGTGACAGTAAACTCAATTTTCTAAAGGAAATGTCTGACAAAAATTCTTTCGGACTGACAAATGTTTGCATTTCTTTTCATTGTTCTTTTTTTTTCTTTATACTTTTTATTGACATAATTTACCTGAATTTAAAACACAAATATCCACAAGTCCAGGCATCCTTGTGAATGTACACCATAACCATTTTCATTGTTCTTACTGACAAAATTACTAAAATGTCAGACAAGAGTGAAACAGAATTCGATATCTCCGGAGGGTTCAAGCGACCATCCAGGAGGAACATTTACACGGTAGTCCTATAATATATGATACTACAGGAAACATAGGGTTCACCCCCACCCTCTTCTAAATATCAAGGTCGAAGTCTTATTTGATATGACTACCCATGAGGAAGCTTCATTTTCAAAATGGCAGTACAGGGAGAGAGTTTTTAAGCCCTTGATTCTGTTCCCTCCCTTGATATCCCCAATATTCTCCCTAATGCAAGCTAATTTCCTATGACCGTGTAAATTTATATGACAACACATACTGTCATGAGTCAGTTACAAACTTGATACTTACCGAATGGGAAAGTTTCCGTCTTCATGAGCCTTATTTCGTATAACTATTTTTATATATTGCTTATTGGTATTCGTGTCATTTCTTGCAAGAAGTCACAACGCACTTTTTAATCAAATTTAATATCTAATTATTAATTTATGTTGAAGCAAGGCTAGTTTGAAAATGTTGCTTGTTTTTTATATTCCTCCCTCCCTCGTAGATTTGAAGATTGAATCTGACCGTTAAACGTAGAATTTTTTTAGCGCGGTCTTATGAACAAAATCTGAGATAACAAATACGGTTGAGTGTCTTGTAGCCTCTATTTTTGAATTTATAAAAATTGAAATTATGAGTCATTTGCATGAGACACAGTAAGGCTTTAAAATTGTTTAATTTTTATATTTTTGTATCTTTTGATCTGGTTAACATGGTAACGAAGTCACCCGGCAACAATATTTTGGTGATTTTTTATTTCTTGCTTTTATCCCTACCTATATATGAAATTTCATGAAAATCGGAGAATATACGTTTCAAAACGATTTTGGGGCTTGCAAAGAATTGGTATTAATAGAATTTAGCACCACTTTGAGTTTCGGATAGAAAAATGTCAGTCGAGGGTGTGATTGATCAATTTCCAAGAGGCGTTAGTCGAGGTTGGGACGTTGATCATCGCATCCGAGACCGCTATTTTTGTATCCGGAACTCAATTGTGGTTATGATGTAATAGTGTATGATGTATGTTTATGTATTTGATGTAATTCACTGTGAAGAACGTTCCTCCAGAAATTATCTTTGAAAAACTTTTAAATCATTGGTTTTATTTCAAATTATAGTATGCATATTTATTGGCCGAAATTAAAAGCAATCTTACACCCCTGACCACCTAGAAGGCAGACATCATTGCTTCACCCCGGGGGTTCACGCTATGAATGTCATCAAAGTCCAACAAAGCTGTCGTACTTCGAACACTTAATCTATTATTTTTTAGAAAATACTCAGAGGTGGATATAGTTATTCTTATTGCCATTATGCAAAATTTGGCAGATGTCAATCTTTTTCCTAAATGGTCAGGTATCACCTTTAATTATGAGTTAAAGAAGATCCTGACGATAATCTCAACAGCACTCACAATAAAGCACAGAATTGAGCATCGACGGATCCTTAGCTAGCCTGAGGTGGGACCAGGTGTCAGGAGTAAGCATCCCCTGTTTGGCTAGCCATACCCGCCGTCAATGTTCACGCACAATATGAAACAATATCTAAAATACATGCATTGCCGGAGGTTATGTCTATGATATAATAGTGTATGATGTATGTTTATGTATTTGATGTAATTTACTGTTGTAGCCCTCTCGGGTCTACAAATTCCGAACTTCGCGTTGTGTATTTTACTTTGTCACTTTGTAACTTCAAAATAAAAAGTTCTGATATAAATTTTACCGTTTATTTACATACGAAAGTAACATGTTGGTTGCAGCAGCGTGAGAATGAATCTAACATACATAATTATGCGCACAGTATATATTAGAAGCCTGGGATATTTCACAACCATATTGAAATCGCCATCGAAATTCATGACTAATTTGGAATCAAGACGTATAAAAAGTTGCCTAAACTTAGAACAAATCCTCGCCATTTCGTCTATTGTACCCAGACCTGTGAAAGGCGGACCAATATAGCCTCTGTTGCTGTCAAGTGACCTAAGAACACCTCGTATTGACAGACGTAGGGTTACACACTGGTGGGAATGATAATTATTTCAATTACATAAGTTTAGCACGTGATTGTAAAGTTAACGTTTTTTATAAGAGTTATCTTCTCCTAGACAATTGGAAATATCCCATAAACAAAATGAATAAAAATGAAGTAAAGGTCAAACTAACTAATTTGCATAATAATTGTGGGGAGGGGCCATACGGTTACTCTATATTGAAATTACTATGGCGACCATGTTAGGGAAAAATATTTAAAACACTTACTGTCAAACCTTTCGCGAGGAACTTTTTTAAGAGCTCCACACTGCAAAGGGCATAAGTGAGAGTTGATGATCACAAGTCTTTAGTTCCCTTTTTTCAGCGCGTTCTTCCAGACATTTATAAGTTTCTCAAACTTTGAAATCACTTTGCATATTTTCCAATTATCGCAAACATCTTTAATGACCGGAATACATATTATAAAAACGACCCCAATCATACAACAACGAATTTCATCCATTTGGACTGGTTCTGCGCTGTCAGGATATACATGTTTTTTGGAAGTTTCCTTATCAGAGTTTAAATACCATGATCATAGTACGACATTATTTTATTTTATTCTTGTTTTGTTGTTGTAATAATTTATACCATTTTGAATTCACACGGCGCCGCATTGATTCGTTTGAATAATAACGCTTATATACATTGGAGTCTGAGAAGAGTATTTATAAATATTTACATTCCTACTGCGTTTCCCTTATATGAAGGTACCAAACCAACTGCACTGCATTTTTCGATAATCGGAGGAGCCTATCACGTGACATTTGAACAAATGCGGATTAATTTCTCTTAAAATGCCCATTCTATTTACTGTTTCATTACAGATTTAAAGTTCAATTATCAATCGATGCCGTCTACCCCCAGTGATTAAATGGGTCAAAATCTAGGTCACCCACATGTACACTTCCAAGAAGTGTGACGTAGAGTCGATCACGCGTCACACCAGACGAAATTCAAGGACGACCTGCCCTGTCGTCTACGGAATGATGCCATGTTTGGATGAGCGAATTCAGACATTAGTGGATCAAATATTCAATATGTAGGATGAGGATTTGCTCCACTTGTGTCATTTATCAACAGTGAATTTATTTTTGCTTCTTATGGAATTATACAGATCAGAAATATTTCGTATCAGCGAATGTTGTTCCATGTTGAGGTAGGTCATGAAAATTTCGTGTATTTGTATCGTTTTGCAAGGTTGCACTCGAATTTTGCATTATTCTAAATACTTCCAGAAGAAACAGAGTAATTTTACAGAAGTTAGAATAATGGTACCGATTGATTCCATAGGTTTATAAACAAATTAACAGTGTGTTCCAGTCAGTTTTCAAATGTTTTCCTTCCAATATCTGTGACATTTCTCCAGACTAACCATCCGCTTTGTCTTTATCATGTGGGACAAAAATCGCGATTTTTAACGAATCATTTTTTATTCAGTTTTGATAGAAATGTTCAAAATACAACCATAAACAAAATTCAATCACTTATTTTTCTACAATGTTTCCATACAGAAGGTTCTACTTCGAAGCTAGCAAAAAACGCCGAACGTTCGTTTGCTGTTACGTCAAGTGACGTTCTCCCTCCGCAGTAACATTTCAAATATAAAGAAACGGGATGAAAAATGACAGAAACAAGTTAATTAACACGTAAAATGTAAATATAAGGATTGTTTTTTTCAGCTTTTGCGCTTTATCGGTGTGTATTGGCAGTAGGGAATGGAAACAAAATTCATGAAAAGCAGACTTTGATATTTGGTTGGTAGGGTACCTACCCTACCAATCAAAAATCAAAGTGTCGTTGGCCGTTTCCGCGGCTAAAGATACATATAATCTTAATTGTTACTAAAATGTGAACGCTTTAAGAAGTAAAATGGTAAAATACATTATCCTTTATTTTTATTTTCAAACTATGATGCAGAACAAATTGGAGATGAAGATTGTTATAGATTGAACACTTGTGACTACGCTAAGAATATATATGTCCCGAACTGTTACTGTGATCATCTCTGCCACATCTACGATGACTGCTGTATCGACTATATCATAAAAGACCAACAGAATCTGAAACCTGAGGAAATCAAAGGTAATATTAGATAATTGATGGAAGGAATTTCCTACATAACTCATTTGTACACAATGCTATCCTTTGACAGTCAAGATGAAGATTTATCTCTATTACGAACGCGATAATTTCAACGTTATTAATGACCGTATTAACATGTTGAGCAAGTGCAAGTACTCATTCTTAAGATTAGCACATAAGTAATACCTCTTTCATAGATGCTTCTTTGTGAAGGGTACTAGTTCTGTATGGTTTCTGTCAAACATGTGTATCACCAATAGATATCTAGTTATCAAGAATGCTTTAGACAGGAGTTATACGTGTCTGGTGCCTGTAAATTGATTTGGAATTTTCTTCAAGAAGGTAGAGAGTTGGAACCCTTCGACATTATTAACATAGACACTTATTTCACGTTGCAGTGTGGAGCAGTTAAAATCGTTCCCCGTGGCCTGATGTTCGTCAAGTGTATTAATTACTTCTTTCCAGCTCTGTCACCTGAAAGAAGCTTTGTTTTGGCCTTTTATCAATGAGACATAAAATATATTTTTTTGTTATTTCGGATACTAGCCATTTCACCGATAAATATCATCGAAATTAAAGGAGTTTAACATCTTAGCACCATCCCTCCAATGATATTTTGAACATAGATTTTATTTGGATATGCTACTGAATCGACCCTACAGAAAATTTGGAGCCAAGCGCTCTCTGTAATGTAAATGTAAAAATCTAACTTCAAAAAATTAAAGAGGGCGCTACTGAAACTATTTATGGTGGCGCCGCTGAAAGCATCACTGATGATAATTTAATATTCGAAACACGTGTCTGGTGCATGTAAATTGATTTGGAATTTTCTTCAAGAAGGTAGAGAGTTGGAACCCTTCGACATTATTATACTTGAGTGACTGTATTTACGAGATCGTTCCAGCCAGCAGACGTAGAACTGTTTTTCTATGTTTTTGATTTCCATTTACATATGCATCTGCGCATTATTTTGATCTCTGCGTTTTGCTATCTTACAGTAAGGAACAATTTTTGCAAATGTATGGTGTGTTCTTCGAGACCACAGGCTAACCGGAAAAGTGAGATGGTGTCCACACGTAATACGGATAACTACACAATTTGCTAAGAGCGTGGTAGAGAAAAGGGAATGATCTCCAGCATTACCAACCTGCACACACCAAGCGAAAAAAAAAACCTCTAGAAAGTGATATCTAAATGACTTCAGACAAACTAGGAAACCGCAAAAAGACGCAATATTCACTAGAACACCATACAACGCAATAGAAACAGACGTACAGAAACATCAAACATTAATGGCAACACATAAAAGGTAGGAGGCCAATGTACATGCGGCGCCGACTTTGGACGGTCATCTGCTATTAGCAAATGGTTTAGCTATCCGGATTTCGCGCGTAATAGATCTATACGTAGATGACTGGCATAAGTTAGCACATATTCCCCATTAGTTATATATGGTCTTTTGTATTTGGTGTTCCTTGTCTCGTTTTCGTCTATTTGACAGTAAGTATTTTGAATTTTCCCTGATGTGGTCGCCATAGCACTTTCTATATAGACATAACCTCAGACAGTGCATGCATTTTATATATTGTTTTCATTTTCGTGCATGAACATCGACGGTGGGTGCGGCTGCTTACTCCTCCCGGGCACCTGGTCCCACCTCTAGCTTGCTAGGGGTCCGTCGATGCTCAATTTGGTGCTCTATTGTGAGTGCTGTTGAGATTATCGTCAGGATCTTCTTTAACTCATTTGTCCTGTAGCATCATATCCTACACCTTCTGCTACATCTTTCGGTACATTTTTGGATATAATAATTTCACACTTTTTGGCTATATTACATTGTTTAGACTGAGGATCACTGACGAGGATTAAGTAGCCGAAACGTGCAAGTCTGATCAATGCTGTAAATTTATCTGGGGTTAAATGATGCTATTGATTTTAAAGACGTTTAACATTTGTGCTATTTTACTCTGTGATTTCACATAGTGAGTGTTTCAATTTTTGCTATGAGTTTCACAACCGAGTCCTGTTGGAGATAACATGCTTTGTTTTATTGTTAAATAACATATTTGAGATTTTATATTTTTTATAGATGTTCTTGAATGTGCTTGATACCATGTACTACAATTGGTACTTCTTTCATTGTCCTTTTGTGCATAGCGACAATACTTTGAATCGTATACCATTGGACGTTAATTTTTCGTGTTTAAAGAATTCAGACTCTGTAATGAGGGGAAAATATTTAGAAAAGGGAAAGCCAGAGGACAATTAAACGAAAATCTTATGAATCACAGTCATTTTTTATTGTCTTTTAGAATTAACAGAAAGAGCGAGGGAGGAATGTTTGCCACTTTATTGGAAATACCTTGGTGTAAATGTCATACAGAACTGTCCGAAAAATAATCATTCGGTAAACCAGAATATTGTACCACAAAATGGAAGCGAAAACATATTCGATATTTTACCAGTTACATCATTAAATAACGTCGTCTATAGAAATATATACATCGCAAAATGCAATGAAGGCACAAACTATAAATTCTGGCAACTGATATTTGAACTGTCTTTATGTTTATCGACGAAGGAAATTGATATTGTCAATGCTTCAGAACTCGATGTTGCCAATAATTTATTACAAATAGGCTGTCATTATACATTGGTTCCTCCATCGGAAACTCCCCCGCCTAGATTCTGTATGAAATTTCAATTATCAGACGGGCATGATAACAGTTCCAGAATTCCCGTTAGAGCAAATACAGGCGTCTTTAGGAACGAAGGAAGCTGCAGAGGTTACCGTGATGTTGATGGATGCTCTGGATGTTTTGAATCTGGATTAAGAACCCCGTTCCAAATCACATCTAGACATGGACTGTCAATGAATGCTTTATTTAAAATCTCAAACGAGATGAAACAGGTACATGCATGTATGATAACCTTACATTTATTTCTATTGAAGAAGCCTATAAACATTAAAAGAGTCATATACGTAAAAAAAATAAATACTGCACTGCAATTTAATTAATGAACATATAAACCAATATTGATAACAAATTACTGTTGTTTGCAGTGAAATATGAATACATACCTATGAGACAAAATATGTTTTTGCGTGAAGAAATATTTTAGAGGTACATGTCTACTATTGCCTTCTACAGACGAGACAGCATTTTTCGGCGCCTTGGTCTAGTGGTTAGGGCATCTGGCAAGGGCCGAAATGTTGCTGGTTGAAACCTCATTCGGGCCTATGAATTCTATGTTCTGTGTTATTCAATAAAACATCATTCGGGCGTTCTGTGTTATACAATAAAACATCCTTGTCTGTTTATTGTTTACATGTCTGTGGGCTTTTTAAGTGTTCTTCAAACGATATTTTAGATCAACATACAAAATTAGAATTCAGCAAACGACTAATTACGTCAGCATGCAATAATTGAAAGTTTGCCATAAAACCATTTGATATTGCTAATTCCACACCAATGAAGGGTAATAGCTTAATTTTTTCGAATGTTGACCTCATGCTACAGAGTATGCAAGAAAAAAAAATTCGAATTGAAAAAATACATCTGAATGTAAAACAATGCTATATACATACATGATTAATAAGTTGTGAATTTCATTACGTCATGGTAAAATCAGTCAATGATGTCAAACACAATACCTAAAATCAGAATCAAAAAAAAATGAAATCAATAGGCACAACTTTTCTTGAAATATATTATTCAAAAAAAAAAAAAAAAAAAAAAAAAAAAAAGAAATTGCGGAAAAACAAGATACTGATCTCTTTGACGCCATTTGCAGGAAAAAATAATTATTTTGCCGTCAAACTGTACCACAAAATGGTTATATCTGTATCTCATTTCAGGAAAGGTATGTATCGAAAGAGACAGCAGCTAATGTCGCGGTTCTATTTCGTAATCTGAAGTTGAGCAGGGAGTTGAGAGCAAGTACATTGGACGAGTTCAATATCAAAGAATGGGATCGAGCATCTTTCTTTTATACTGAATGTGTCATGCATGCTTTAAAAGACTTTGAACCATACTTTGGATTATTTTCTCGTCTGTATTTTTCGAAGGAATTAGGGTCAGACGAAGGTCATGTGATTGGTAATGTTGATATTTTTATAGGAAAAGAATTGCAGTCTCATACATTTCTTGCTGATATTGAAACTTGGCTAGACAAACATAGAATAAAATACACGGAGACTTCTGAGAGCGGAACAATAACATATGAATTCAAAACTCAAAGACTAACAAAGAAAACCGGTTTCACCATCTGCTCTGATGATACGTTTGTCTGTCAATTCTTAGGCGAAATCAGAAAAGAATTGGTTGAATCGGACATCATACGACAAATTAAACAATCGAAAAAATTCCCTGGTCATAAATGCTTAGAAATTCACGGAACAGTTGAAATCTTTAAAAACAGAAAATCATTCAATGTAGTATGTTTGACTCCTACCATTTTAGTTCAAATGCCTAAAATCCCAGGTACAATGTCATTGATGTCTGTTCTTCGGTTTGCTTTCTTATGTTTATCATCCATATGCACATGTGCGATGTTACATTGCTATAAGAAAGGTTATCTTCGTAGGACTATATTTGGGCATGTTTATGTTGTACTCTTCTTTGCTTCGTTTTTTAATCAGATCCTTAAAGCATTTGTCTTATTTTACACCGGTGATGGCACATGTAACGTTATGAAATTAATTTCACGAATGTTTATTTTTGCAATTCAAACATTGACCATTCTTGGAAGTCTCAGTTTTATTTACTTTATGATCAAAATCAAAAGTACAACAAATAAATCATTTTTAGAAGACAGAGTGAAATCGGGTCTGCTAATTGTACTATCAATTGCATTTCCACTTGCTCTTACATACATGATCAATCAATTCAGTAAACCTATATTGGGGGGACTGTCTTGCGAAGTGAAGTTCATAATTTATGATAGCTTTACATATGCTTCATGTATTGCAGAAATCATCATAATCGTCCTAGTCATAACGGGATCAGTTATCTATATAAGGAAAGGTTATAAAATTAATCTAATTAAAGGTAGCCTTATATACGTAGTTGCATACAAAATAGTAGCCATCTTAAGCTTGGTATGCCTTATTGTAAGTTATTTTGAAAGAAATATAGATTTTCACATTATAACATGGGTGGATCTATGTACTGATAGTTTACAGGTACCCCTCCTTACGGTTTCCGTGTTCTTTCAGAAATATCTTTGAGTTAGTATCCCTATAATTTCTTGATTCAAAAATAATTCTAAAATGCTTTAAAAGAATTTCTGAGCAAATGCAGAGTGAGAAAGCTACTCATTCCTTTGACGAATGAGTAAAGCGAGAAAGCTACTCAAATGTAGAGCGAGAAAGCTGTATATTCATTCTATCTTTGATGAAGCAGAGGTTGCATTCTTAAGAAACATTGACTGATTCAGACTTCATATTGTTCTCTCATTCCCACAGTATTAACATTACTAATTACTAATTAATTTGAAGACGTTAAACATTTATCCTATTATAAACACATCCCCTGAAAGACGATTCATAAAAGTCCCGTTTATGAACAAAGGTTTTGATCTTCTAAACATCTCTAATATTTTTCGTGATCATTGCATACAAAGTACCATTCCTCAATATTTTGAAAATTTAGAACCACTAAGTACAAGAAACCTATTCGACACTATGTTTTTAAGTACAATAAAGTTACATCGGATCCTGATATACTTGAATCATGTCCTGCTTCTTAAGAATATGCAACCTCCAAAGATCTTTCCATACCAGCTAGCCAAATTGTTACAAGCGACTTTAGAATTACTTGTTACAAGGACCTAAGTATAGAATCCCATCCTAGATAGATTTTATCAATTGCCGTGAGGTTCTTACGGGAGCCTTCAATAATTATAAGAAAAGATGGTGTAAATCAGAAGAAGTCGAACCGCATGCTCTAGATGACTGGAAAAAAACTCATTTTGGATATAACGGATATTTGAATAGATAACTTCCGTAAAAACCCTCATCTTTTTCAAAATCCAAGTTCAAAATCTGAAAGATATTTCAAATCCAAATAAAGTAATTCACATGAAAAATATGACTTTGCGCCAGCTGATAAACCATCCATCAACACCATAATCATTTGAAAACGTTAATACATATCAACTTTAGTTTCGGAACTTTCGTCTACTAATACTTATATCAAAATCAATGAAAGTGTATCTAACATTTTGAGCAAGCATAACAGTCAATATCCCTATTTCTAAATTGGATCTCCCAACACTATATTGCATACCAAAACTGCTTATGTCTCCTTACAAATTTCGATTAATTGCTAATTCTAGCAACTGCTCAACCACAATTTTGTCTCGAAATCTGACGTTAGCACTTACGGCTATTAAAGAACGCGAAACTAGGTATTGCGAAACTGTTCTGAACAGGAACGACGTACATTTAGTTTGGTCTATTAAGAATTCAGGGGATGTAATTGACAAAATTAAATCTGTAAATTTTCAAGCTAATACAATTTGAATAATAATACTTTCATAAGCTAGTTAAGACTTTCTGGAAATTTTACAAAAATTACAGTAAACTTTTTAAAATTCATATCCATACAAGCAAGAGAGAACATTACTTTTTTATTACACAACTTGCTCACTCCCATATCGGGAGTTCGCTTCTTTTCATATAGTGGAGGTTTTTGTTTGTTTGCTTTGGTTCCTGTTTTGTCCTGATTTTGAATGCCTTCGGTTTCTCATTGTCTGAGTTATCGGTTTTGTGCTGTATGCAGGAATATGGTCATTATCCATATTTGTCATTTTATGGTGATAACACTTCCGTATTATATGATAAACGAAATTAGAAGGATTAAAGGTAGATAGCATAACCATCAATAATGCGTCAGAATCATCAGACGCCTTTGATACTGCAAATATAATCTCCAAATGTCACCAGACGGACGCTAGGATCTTATGACTTAAGATTTGCACTCTGATTGGTTGTGACGACGGGACTTCATGACAGTCCCTGTCCAAACCTCTTTTGAGAAGACAAGGCCCTGACCACCTGTCCTCTCTGAATGTCAGTCGGATGATACAATGTAACATACATGAGCTCGCTTCAACCTGGAGAGCACGGACAGTATTACGTACGCCCTCTTTTTATATCCATTTACATATTCATCTGTGTTGATTTGGCCCTTGCTTATTGGTCTTGTTTGTGTGTGGTCATCTAACAGTGAGGATGCACCATAATTGTACTATCTTCGAGACCACTGGGTAATCGGATAAGTGAGAGGGTTGTGCGCATGTTATCCAGGATAACCACACCATTTGCTTCTTGTTTGGAAAATGGCCATCCAAAGTCGACACCGGTTGCTCAGTAGTCTCGTTGGTTTATGTGTAGTCTTTTGTGTTTGATGTTTAAATGTCGTATGTCCTTTTTTCGTCTCTTCGTGTGCTTGTCTTTGTGTTTTCGCATATAGTATTTTTATGTTTTGCTGTTGGTGCTGCAAAAGGGTCTGGTTGGAGATCGCCTCCCTTCTTTTTGAGAGTTAGTTAAGAAATTAAAACTACGACGTCTGATAGTTTATCTTTAGGTATTATTACATGTAGATGAAAGGAGGGAATCTCCAACAGCACCTAGTTGCAGCACCAACAGAAACCTCCCAAAACACACACTGTAAAACACAAAAAGACACGCACAGAAAGAAACGCAGTAGTACAAGTAACGTCAAATCACAGAAAAACATGAAACACAGATGACTACACATAAACCAACGAGACCAATGGGTAAACGGTGCCGACTTAGGACGGCCATCTGCCACGTCAGTAGCAGACGGTGTGGTTATCCTGGATTACGTGCGCACAACCCTCCCACTATTCCGATTACCCAGAGGTCTCGAAGAACGTACAATTGTGGTGCAAAACAATCTCCTCACTGTCAGATGACCACACACAAACAAGACCGCAAAACGGAGGGACCCGAGCAACACAGATGAATATGTAAATGGATGTATAATGAACAAAATAATGTCCAAAATGTTTAGAATTATGTTTCAAAATATTTCATATTTCTCTATTGCTTTTGATGTCGCACAATCTTTTGTACTATGATGGTAGGTATATGATTAAAGGATTTTAAAAGGGTAATTTTCTAAAAGAGTTATCTCCTTAATAGAGAATATTCTAAGAATAAATTGCGAAAGATCTAAACAGTGAACTTTATATTTTCAGTGAAATTTTAAAATATAAATTTTTGACAATTGTCATCCACCGCTATTTTCTTGGAAAATATGACTGAGTAATTCCACTCAATGTTAACTCTGAGGGCCGATAACTCATGTAGGAACGAATTTTCTTAAAAGAATTTAAAATAGATTTTATATGTAAATGTCATAAAATTAGAATAAAAAAAATCAATAGATGGGTGAACCATCAACCCCTCATTATACATCTAATGCCTATAATGCTTAGTTATACTTTAAAGCTTAAAGCCTACATTTTAAGAAGCTTCCTTCTGAAATTTTTTTTTAGGGACGAGGGTTGTTAGGAATAGACTCTAACAATCCTCGTCCCTATATCAGATCAGACTATAACTGCCAGTGACGTATGAATACTAATGAAGGTACGACCCAATATCCATGTCCATCCACCTGGCTGCAGTATATAAACAGTCGAGGTGAGTTGCGGACCGTGTCATTTTACGTGAACACATAGGCGAGAGAAGATCAGCCCGAGTTTTGCACAAGAGACGACATGAGCGAGACAGATGAAGAAGTAATTGATTTCCAACTGTAAAATAAAATGCACAGCACTCATGAATATATTTTATTAACATAAAAATATGAATTCAGCACGCACTGTTTTAACTTTTAAGGGTACATGGGTTGGGAGGGGTGTCCACGCATATGTTATAACAGTAAATAGAGTACAACCTTATTTTATTGATTATGCTCTTTTCAAATTCATTTTGCAGGAAATATACGTCTTAGTTGGTTGGTACTATTACATTCTGAACTGATTCTGTTCGTACAGCGACCCTCCCCCCACCCACCCGATAAAAAATCCTGCAATGGCGGGCCAGGCCTTCAAATAAATCAAGAAGTTGGATTTGTTATGGGTGTTGTGTTTGAACTCACTGAATTTATCGATTGAAACTTCCATTGAAATGAAATATATATAATGCATAACTTGATATCTACTTTACTTCGTGGATCCATCTGGATCCGCCAATGAGACAAAGCTGATTAAAAAATTATGAATTTATACCCTATACTTGATGTAATAAACTATGAAATAAATAAATAAAGATTATATTCACTATAGAATTATAATTACTTACATTTGTTAGTAATATCCCTTCGTTATATACACAAGAGTTAGACGAAACGTGAACAGAAAAAAAAAAATGGTGTACGCTTTTAAAATAAAGTTGAAAGGGGAGTAACTGTGTGTTATATTTTTTACAATGAAAATTAATTATGGTGAATATCGAATTATGATAGATTTTGAAGGAATGCTTGAGTTGCAAGCATAACAAGACATCTTTGATATCCCCGACAGCACATAAAGTCAAACTAAAAAGTCAAGGTCACATGCGCGGATCCGGAAAGGGGGGGGGGGACCGGGGGTCTAGACACCCCCTTAGATTTTCGGAGGTGGGATCACGCTTTGGCCCATTTCTAATTGAAATGGGTCTAAAATTGTATGAAAGGGCTATAAAACCTAAAATTTCTGCTCGTTTCGCTCGCCATTTACAAATACAAAAATCTTTTTTTCTGCAAAATTTCTTCATTATTTTCAATTGTTCACACTAAGTGATTTTCTATAATTGTCTTGGGTCTCAGAAACTCATATTTTCGACAGTCCCTTACTTCATAGGAAGTAATCTCACTTAATTTTTTCAAGGTTTTGTCATTTTAAGATGTCTGATTGTTTGGGAAAATGACACATCTCTTATCTATTTATTCTCATGTAATATAGACAAAATGTGAGAAAAAAAATTGCGGCTCCCTCCGCTCGCCGGTATAAGGAGTTAAATAATCAATGTTATGGATAATCACCTCGATCGAATCAAGACAAATTAATATTTCATATCTAAAAAAAATTCTCGCTCGCTACGCTCGCCAATTCTTCATAAAAATAAACGTGAAAGGAAAGCTAACAATACCCGCCCTCAAAAATCAATCCGTAGTGCACACGTTGCCCCCCCCCTCCCCCATAATATGCACCGAAATATACAAATGTACCTACATGATAGGTAGACTTCCTACAATTTTGGACCCCCTCTGACTGCTGGATCCGCGCATGAAAACATTTATCATGTTTATTAGAAGAAAAAAAAAAGACACCGGTTCACTCACAAGCAAGTGTTCGTCATATTATTTGGATTTGTAAACATGGCTAACATTTACCGACCGGTATGCATTTTAATTTCCTTTTATGTATAATTCATTAAGCGGTTTTATATAAAGTGACTTATTATTAAGTGACTTCTTTATAATATATCAATTAACGTTTCACAGTAGCATGTTGTTTGTCAATGTATTGCCAAGAGATCATGCAGGGAATCTCGTGAATGCATGCGTCGACACTAGGTATACTCATTCAAAATTATATTCAAGATATTTGCATGTATGTCTATAACTGTACGTATTTCATATATCATTAGTATTATTTTTCAGTTTTATGCATTTTCAGAAGTTACTTAGGGTGTTGGACATGGACGATTTTTTGGGTGGGGGAGGGGGGCTGGATAGGAAGTAAAATTTGACATGTATATATAACATATAATCAATAAATACTTTTTGTTAAATAAGTTCTCATTTCATTTTTTCAGTATGCGAAAGTCGTACCTTCATTAGTATTCATACGTCACTGGCAGTTATAGTCTGCTCTGATATAGGGACGAGGATTGTTAGAGTCTATTCCTAACAATCCTCGTCCCTAAAAAAAAATTTCAGATGGAAGCTTCTTAAAATGTAGGCTTTCAGCTTTAAGTATATAGTTACCGGCAAAATAATAAAATATAAAATAATTCTGAAACTGTTTTATTTACTTTTTATATGGTGACATTGTTTAAATTCCTTAAAACCTTTTGAGTAATGAATAAAATAATACATTACCACCTGTTTCTTGTATATTCTTCTTTATCTCATTTGTATATTGTGACGAGTTTGATGAATCGAAACATTCTTACACCAGGGCCTCTTACCATAGATTTAACAATAAATTTCTAAATTCCAAAAATTAAACCAAAGGGCGCTGCTGAAATGAATTTTGTCTGTGTCTGAAAATCACTACGGCCGGAAGCATTACTGATGAGGATTTACTAACCTAAACACGTGTCTGGTGCATTAAAATTGGTTTGAAATTTTCTTGAAGGGTAAGAGTTGGAACACTTCCGTTTCAGTGAATTATTGAGTTCATGAATTCTTTTCTACAACGATAAAGTGTTTTCAAGAATGAGTAAATGAAAGTCAAAAACAAAGGCCACAATCAGATTCCAAACACCACAATCCAAAGGCTAACGAGTTTTTGAGAAAAATAGAAAACGGAACTTTCTCACACGAGAAGAAAATATGTCAAGCAGTGAGACAATGACACAAGCTCCAGAGAAACATGAAGGACAACTAAATCTAATGAACCATCTCCGGTGCAGCGCGGAAGACATTGTGGAATGTATTGTAGGTGGCGCTGTTAAACGCCGTAGTCATTATTACATATCTAATGCAGGTATAGTATCCAAGAAGGTATGATCAAAAAGGAATCCAAAGGGCAATCCCAATTCCTGTCTTAGTGTTACCCACAAATTCACTGATTGGCCAAGGAAAAAAGTGTAAGTAGCGCCAACCTGAATAAATTTGATCAAGAAAGAGATGTACACAATACTAGCATCAAAATAAGGTGGTTAACATCTTAGCACCATCCCTCCAATGGTATTTTGGTCATCGATTTTATTTAACTATGCTAGGGAAATTTGCAGCCGCGTATTCTCTGCAAAAAAATTTCACAAAGAATAAAACCAGAGGGCGCTACTGAAATGAGTTTTGGTTGTGTCTGAAATTCACTTTGGTTGGAAGCATCACTGGTGAGGATTTCATTTCATTTCCGAAACACATGTTTTGTGCATTTGAAATTTGTTTTGCAGAGTTGTTGGACACTTAGACCGTGTTACATGTATCAAGATTTGAAAGTATAGAAAGTAAACTTTGCCTGACTTGCTAATTAGTCCCCTACCGGCTTGCCGGAGGGGACTTATAGTTTCCATCCTGTTTGTCTGTCCGTCTGTCTGTCACACTTCAGTTTTCCGGACTTTTTTCGCTGTTGTTGCATATATTGCACTGATTTTTGGTATGTGGATATATCTCAATAAGATAGTGATCAAGTTCTAGTTTGGCTTCAATTGACCTATTAGATCAAATTCTAGTTTGGCTTCGATTGACCAATTTTTACAAGAGTTATGGCCCTTGAACTTAGCAAAATTTCATGAATATTCAGTTTTCAAGTGTTTTTTTCTCTTCTATTGCAGAGATTGAATTTATTTTTGGTATATAAATACATCTAAGTGTGATACAGATCAAGTTTGAGTTTAGTTTCGATTGATCTAATTTGACAAGAGTTATGGCCATTGGACTTAGTAAATTTCGTAAAATTATCAGTTTTCCATGGTTTTCTTCTGCTCTGTTGCAGGTATTGAATTGATTCTTATCATATGAATTCATCTGAGAATGATACAGATCAACTTCGAGTTTGGCTTTTCCAGAGATTTTTTCTCTTCTATTGCAGAGATTCAATTGATTTTTGGTATATGAATACATTTGGAGTGATACAGATCAAGTTTGTGTTTGGTTCCGATTGACCTATTTTTACAAGACTTATGGCCCTTGGACTTAGGAAATTTCATGAAATTATCAGTTTTCCGGGGTTTTCTTCTGCTCTGTTGCAGGTTACGAACTGATTCTTGGTATATGAATACACCTTAGTGAGATACAGATAAAGTTCGAGTTTGGATTTGGCCCTTGGACTTAGAAAATTAAAATAAAATCAGTTCCCCGGCATTTTCGTGGCTCTTATTGAAGATACTGAACTGTTATTTGGTATATGAAGACAATATTGTGTGATTCATATCAAGTTAACGTTTCGATCCTTTATTTTTTATTTAATTATTTTTACAAAAATTAGCACCCTTTGACTTACCAAATTTCATGATTTTTAAGTTTTCCACAACTTATCTGTTACTGCAGATAATTAATTAACTTCTTTTAGTGTAGGCATTCATATTTTGGTGCAAGTATATTGAATTTATGTATAATTGAATCGTTTTAGGCAAAGTTGAATGACATAGATTTATGCCGGTAGGGGACTTATATCGCTCAGCGATCAAAGATTTTTAAAAACTTAATAAAGTGAACATTAAAGAATTGTTCTTTTTAATCTTTATATAACAACAGCCGATGGATAAACAACTGTTGCAGTAGCAAACATTTAGAGACAATGAAAATACCATCATTATAAACTAAGAATCATTAGAAACAAGAAAGACAACACATATCAGTAAGAAGACTAATACAAATCATTATCTATATCCATAAAAGAAATTAGGGGATCTCAAACAACACTAAGTTGAAGCACCCACAGAAAAACCCAAAACACCAAGTGCAAAACACAGAGCAGGCATCCACAGAAAGAGACTCAAAAAGGGACAAGGAACACCAACTCACACCATAGAAACATGAAACACAAAATACCACGCAGAAAACAACAAGATTAATGGACAACCGGTGCCGACTTAGGATGGCCATCTGTCACGCAAGTAGCAGACGTTGTAGATATCATGGATTATGTGCGCACAACCCTCCCACTTTTCTGATTACCCAGAGGTATCGAAAAACCTCCAATTGTGGTGTAAATGAACCTCTTCACTGTTAGATGACCACACACAAACAAGACCGCAAAACGCAGGGGCCGAATCAACACAGATAAATTTTCTGAATTATCGATTTTGTGCTGTATACAGGGATATGGTCATTATCCATATTTGTCATTGTAACGTTTGTCTTGTTTGAAGCCAATTCTTGTGGATAAATAATATTTTCATACTTTTGAAATGACAAATATGGATAATGACCACATCCCTGTATACAGCACAAAATCGATAATTCAGAAAATCAGAAACCGAAGGCATACAAAATCAGGATAAAGCAGGAACCAAAGCAAACAAACAAAAACCTCCACCATATGAAAAGAAGCGAACTCCCGATATGGGAGTGAGACCAGGTGCCCAGGAAGAGAAAGCATCTCCTGCTTGCATGCAACATCCGCCGCTTCAATTCAGTAGAGCTGTCACATCCGGTTTCTTCCATTTCGGAAATCATATAGTACAATCTTTGGTTTAATGGTTCAAATGATCTATGACAGAATATCATCCACCATTCTGGAGAGTGGGACATCATAGTGTATGAAGAGTTCCCCATATCGACCATAGAACTTCCTCAGTGACGATGTTAGTCGGTCACAAACATATCCCTGACTGAGAAGCTAATCTGAAAGACGCCTAGCTCTCAGAACAAAATCCGTATATTTGGTACTTGCTCTGGCATAGCGTATCAACTGAGATATGAACACGCCATACGCAGACGATGAAGGGATGTTGCTACTCAGGAAAGGAAAGTTTGTAATGATGAAATTGAAGTCGTCACGTTTGTCATAGAGTTAGGTGTTCATGTGACCATCATTGTCGTAGGACAACATTTTGTCCAAATAGGATGCTGAATTATTTGTCTCTGTAGTTTCTTTGACTTGTTTCAAGCTCCGAAGGATATATACTGCTGAGGTAATCCGCAAATTTTGGATTATTGATTGACAAGACATCGTCTATGTATCTGTAAGTGAAGTTGAAGTCAGAAGCTAAAAGATGGGAGGGGGTCTCAAACAAGACCCCGTTGCAGCACCAACAGCAAAACACCAAAACACCCGATGCAAAAACACAAAGCAGACAAGCACAGAAAGAGACGCATAAGGGACAAGGAACGTCTACGCACAACACAGAAACATAAAACACAAAGGACTACACATAAACCAACGAGACCAATGGGCAACCGGTGCCGACTTAGGACGGCCATCTGCCACGGAAATAGTAGAAGGTGTGGTTATCCTGGATTACGTGCGCACAACACTCCCACTTTTCCGATTACCCAGAGGTCTCGAAGAACGTACAATTGTGGTGTAAAACAACCTCCTCACTGTCAGATGACCACACACAAACAAGACCGCAAAACGCAGGGGCCAAGCAACACAGATGAATATGTAAATGGATATAAAAAGAGGGCGTACATAATACAGTCCGTGCTCTGCCGCCGCGAGCTCATGTATGTTATCACCCGAGGAGTCCGACTGACATTCAGAGAGGACAGGTGATCGGGGCCCTGTCTTCTCTAAAGAGGTTTGGACAGGGCCCGTCATGGAGTACCGTCGTCAAAGTCAGTGAGAGTGCACGTTTTAAGAATGCGCTTGTACAAGACTGTAGATTGGTCAAGTACCAAGCCTAGTGTCCGTCTGGTGACATTAGGATCATATCCACGGTATAAAAGGCGTTTGATTATTCTGACGCATTTTCGAAAGTGATGTTGTCTATCTTTGATCCTTCTTATCTTGTTAATAATGTCACCATAAAATGCAGGTTGTGAAATACCCAAAGTAATATACTCTGTTGCCTGTATTGGTCCGAATTTCAGAAGAAGTTGACAATAATTTTTGCAAAATTTCCAGAAGGTCTTTACTAGTTTGTGAAAGCGAAAACCTTGTCCTAAAAGTTTCTTGGTAATTTGTAAATTTCTACTATGAAAATCTAAAACATCAGTACATGCTCTAGCAACTGGATGAGCTGTGAAATATTGTTACCATAGGACGGTAATCTAGGAACATCACCGTCAAGCCAGGGGAAATTTACTATGTTAAATCCAAAATCATCTCTTTTGTCATGCACACTTGTATGGATCTCTCCATTAACAATTTTGATATTGAGGTCCAAAAATGGTGTTTCTGTGTTTGAAACGTTTGCCTTGTTTTAGAATCAATTCTTGTGGATTAGTAATATTTTTATACTTTTCAAAAACATGATTGTCGATAGTAAGAATATCATCCAGGTACCTAGAATGAGTTTAAGAAGATCCTGACGATAATCTCAACAGCACTCACAATAGAACACCAAACTGAGCATCGACGGACCCCAAGCAGGCTAGAAGAACCAATGAAACATTTCACATCATCATTTTTTCTTTGCTTTTGAAGATTTTGGATAAATTCCTTTTCATACGTGTATAAAAATAAATCTGCAACAAGAGGCGCACAATTAGTACCCATTGGAATCCCTACGACCTGCTTGTAGAGTTTCTCACCAAAAAGACTACACATAAACCGACGAGATAAGTATCTTTTCCCTTCAGAGACCAAAGAGTACAGGAAAATGTCGGCAAGGAGTGGGGCACAATCCTAAATATCTTTTCCCTTCAGAGACCAAAGAGTACAGGAAAATGTCGGCAAGGAGTGAGGCACATTTGAATTGGAATTCTGACAATTTGCTGGAAGACCTTTCCTCCAAACACCACAAAAATGTTGTCAATCAGAAAGTTTAACATCTGAATAATATCTGTTTCAGTGTACTTTTTTTCAGATTCGGACTTTTGTTTTACAAAGTAGGTTTTGTCATAGTTTACAACAATAAATTTGTATTTGCGATTACCGTTCTTACTTGTAAACACATTATTAATGATTTTTGCGAGTCTTTCTCTCAATTTAGAATATGGAATTGTAGTGTAAAGTGTCGGAGTCTACTAAAATAAGTGGATTTCAGATGTTCTAAAAGTTCCTTCTTTTAAAATCCACATCTGGTTGATACCACTGCGAGAATATACCGTCGAGCAATATTTTTGAAGCCCAGATGTGATTTCAGATAAAACTTTGGTGAGTAAGATCGATACAGATTTGGTAGAACATTTTAAGGAACCAGCGATTAAACATTGTTTGTACGGATTCTTATGCATTTTAGGTATGTAGTATAAGTATGGTAAATCTAAAGCTATTCTTTTAGTGTCGAAGCCAAAGGCAGAAAGGTTTATTGGGGTGTAAGTGGGATTTCCAGGTGTCGAATTGAAACCCAACTCTTTAACTAGACTGTCGAAATAGTAGATTTTGAAATAAAGGTGTAATTATTTGAGGTGTGATGAGATGCTGTTCGTAGAGGTAGGTAAGCTCTGTGAAAACATCAGGGTCTTTAAATATAGACTCGAATCCGGTGTTCACAGTGTTCACAGTTGATTTCAATCGGTAAATTCTAGATAAAAGTAACCCTCTGATAGATTTTATCCATTCGGAAAGGGTTTCGAGCTGTACATCCTCTTTCTTTGCCCAGCATATTCCCCACAAGAGTCCATGAAATTTTGAAATTTTGGTTACATGTAAAGGACATACTTTCTCTGTATTTGGGACCCTTTTTTAACATTTTAACTTGTCGTTCTTGACTATACTAAGGTCACCAGTTATAACGTGTCCACAAGGAGAGTAGTTGGAATCCGATGAAGACCATTCGCAAAAAAGTGGATGTACTGAGGGATTACTTAAATCAATACACTGCAGGAATCGTTTGTAATTGTAAATTTAAGGTGCAACTGTTGATGTGTAGCTGTAGGAAATACAAGGAGTTTCTTTTCTTTTTAGATATGGTGGGATTTTTTCCGTGACAGTTTTGTGATTCAAACTTTGACCAAGATTCAATTTATCAATACCTTTGTTTGCAAATCTTACTTTAATGAAAGGACGGTTAGTTTTCTTCTCTGATTTATTTGATCTAACTGCTTGAAATAAACGAAAAGTAGAACAAAAATAAACAACACATGGATGTTTTCCATTATTTCGAAAACAAAAAAGGAATGAAAAGATGACAATGACAGGTATGGAAAGTGTTTCTTTGTCTACCAGACAACGTGCAAATTCCGTGAATCGCGAATTATACACCTAAGAACACCAAAACTAAGACAGTCATTTGTAATATTTATTTACATTTCTCTAAATATAAGGCATCCTAATTTTGCACTTACATCGCAAACACAGCAACTTACAGCATCAAAAGTATTCTAACGTTGGCAAATTCTCCCAAAGTTAAAAAGTTGGAGGTGACGACACATTGGCAACCGAATTTATCGGAATATAATTGTCTAAACTTTATTGTGATCAGAGAAGATTCAGAAGAAATATGAAAATAAGAACCAAAAATGAATTAAATGTTTAGAATTTTATTTTCTTATCAAATGTTTTGAAAGTATCGATACTCAGCATTTTAGTATAGATACGTATTGAAAATCTCAAAGTATCGATACTCTTCAATATTCCAATATCAATATACAATACTAATAAAAGAAGAATCTGCATATCGATAAAATTACATCTCAATTTTAATAATAATATTAATAGACATTAGTAATTTTATAGACATGCAGTTTCATCTTTTATACGAAAGAAAATAAATTTCAAATGACAGTATCTTCAGTTATTTTCAATTTTGATTATAAAGAAATCAATCACGATTTCTAGAGGATCAGCTGCAGCGTGCATGATTTCATTAAATTTTATCAAATTTCTGAAACGCCTTTGTTTAAAAAAATCATAACAAATTGATTCATTATCTTTTGTTCATAAAGTACTAGACCACCTATTTCAGATGTCCAAGAAAGTATATAAATGAGGCGCCTCAGCTTCTTATCAAAACTATCCGAAATGGATGGTGATAAGTTTATCCTTCTCTACGTCGCATTCACATTTGGGCAAATAGTCTTCAACCTTAACTTGTCTGGTAAGTTAACATGTATATAAATTGTTACTAAGTAACTTCAAAATTCGGAGAAGTTGTAGTTCAAAGAATAGAGACTTGTGGATCTTTGCCACTCGAATTCAGAAAACCGATATGATAAATGATAAACGTTTACAGATTTTGAAATAATTGGTTCGTCTAATTTATTAAAAGTTAATTAAAAGTATATTCATGGTTCTTTGTAATGTTGGGTATTTCATTATTTGAATTTAACTTTGATCATGCTACTTATTGAATAAAAACACGCTTTCTTCGACCTTGAAATACAGAAAAAAGGAGGGTATATCCAACAATACTCGGCTGCAATATCCACCTCCAAACACTCAATGCAAAAACACAGAGTAGACACGCACTGAAAGAGACATAAAAGGGTCATAGAACACCACAGCACAACATAGAAACATCAAACACAAAGGGCCACATATAAACCAACGAGACAAGTGGGCAACCGGCACCGACTTTGGACGGCCATCTGCCACGCAAGAAGCAGACGATGCGGTTATTCGGATTACGTGCGCACAACCCTCCCACTTTTCCGATTACCCAGAGGTCTCAAAGAACGCACAATTGTGGTGTCAAATAACATCATCACTGTGAGATGAACATACAAACAGATAGTATGACGCAGGGGTCCAAGAAACACACGACGGATCATACGAAATACAGTCCGTGCTCTGTCGGCTGAAGCAAGCTCATGCATGTGATCACCCGAGCATGTTTCGAATAATGAATCCCCATCAGTTGTGTTTTAGCCAAATAATTTTTAAAAATTTGACAAAAAGCTCAAAATGTATCAAAGTGCCGAGTTGCAAAACTTGAATGTAAGTATGCAGACTAACAGTATACTGTGTAACTATATGGTCTTGACATATGGCAAGCATTACTGACACGTTTCAGGTTGATACTTATTCATATATGATTAAGAAACCGTTTTCAATTATCAGAGTTCTATGAAGTTGACCTTTTGACCTTAAATCGACAGGGATAAAACATGATTCATGGGAAACAGTTGTGGCAAGTTTCATGAGGATAGGTGAAATACACATATTATCCAGATACCATATTGAATCATCAGAGCCCTATGACCTTTAAATCCCCAAATAATTAGGGGTCATCCTTGATTCATGAGAAACATTTCTGTCAAGTGTCTTGATCATTGGTGCAATACAGGCTCTAATATGGTCTGGAAACCCTTAAAAATTATCACAGGCCTATGAACATAGCCTTTGAACTCCAACATCAATCAAGGTTATTCTTGATTCATTGGAAACTTTTCTGGCATGTTTCATGATCATAGGTGCAATACAGGGTCATATATTGTCCGGAAACCATTTTCAAATATCAGAGTCCTATGACTTTGACCTTTTGACCCCAAAATAAAAAGGCATCGTCTTTTATTCATGGGAAACATTTCTTGCAAGTTTCATGATCATAGGTACAATACAGCCTTCATTTGGTCCGGAAACCATTTTCAACCACCAGAGTCCTATGCTCTTGACCTTTTGACCCCAAATCAATAGGGGGTCATCCTTGATTCATGGGAAACATGTCTGGCTAGATTCATAATCATATATACAATAAAGGCTCTGATATGGTCCAAAAACCATTTTCAATCATATGATTCTTATTACCTTAACTTTTGACCCAAACATCAATAGGGTCATCCATGACTCATGGTGAGTAGGGCCTTTTTTTCTTGATAAAATTTTTACAGGAACGCCTACTCGAATTTTCGATGAAAATGAATAAAAATAAAAGTACTGACTCGGTGTTTTATTTTCAATTTCTCCGCCGACTGTCCAAAATTGCCTCAGTGAAAAATAAAATTTTCTACTACAATACAAGATTTCGACTACAATACCAGAATAATTTGCCTTGAAAGATAAATGCTAGCTTAGAGACTTTTGAAGTTTTCACACTTGTCAATAAATGATTAAAAGTTCGGGCTTAAAACAGCATGATGCGCATTTCCTTTTACATATTCACAAATAAGAGGATACAATAATCTTGCTATACCCGTTTCCATCGAAAGGAGTCTTTTGAAAATGCTTTGTATTCAATATTTTTAAAATTCAGACATGGTTACCATGGAAGCATAATCTCAAATTGCAAAAGGAAGCTTATTTTCATCAAAGTGGGCCATACCGATGTCCTTTTCAAAAACTTTTAAAATCGGTGACATGCCGTCCTTACAGAGAATTAGTATTTAAAAAGCAGGGGAGGAATGATAATTTCTGTCAGGGATGTTTAAAAGTATATATGAAAGCCCTCTTTCTGGTCAATTATTAAAATAAGTTTCTCCTAACTTTAAATCTTAATGTTGCAAGGTTTGAATTCATAGAAGCTAAAATGACTCAAATTGAGAAAAAAGGGTTATTGGGAACATGAAGTAATAGGACCTCTCTCCCTCTCCTTAATAACTTGAAATGGATATTGGATTATATAACGCAGACATACATATAAACATACAATTTTGTCACGAAAAAAAAAAATTCAAATAAACTGAATCGAGCAGTAATTAATAAAACGAAGGACTTCAAATGAAAAATCTTGTCAACAGAACCTAACATTCATAGATTAATTAATGCAGCTCTACCCATATGTGCTAAATGCTGACAGAACATACCCTGGTTAAGATAGAAATTAAAAAAGAGTTAAAGAAGATCCTGACGATAAGCTTAACAGCACTCACAATAGAGCACAAAATTCAGCATCGACGGACCCCAAGCAAGCCAGAGGTGGGACCAGGTGCCCGGGAGGAGTAAGCATCCCCTGTAAGCTAGCCGCACCCTCTGGCGATGTTCACGCACGAAAATGAAACAATATATAACATACAAGCACTGTCTGAGGTTATGTCTATAAAGAAAGTGCTTTGCCGACAATATCAGGGAACGATATTCAAAAAACTTACTGTCAAACCCCTCGCGGGGAATTTTTTTGCGAGCTCCACACGACAAAGGGCATAAGTGTGACACAAGTGAGTCAAAGAAGATCCTGACGATAACCTCAACAGCACTCACAATAGAGCACAAAATTGAGCATCGACGGACCCCAAGCAAGCCAGAGGTGGGACCAGGTGCCCGGGAGAAGTAAGCATCCCCTGTTGGCTAGCCGCTACCTACGTCGATGTTTACACACGAATATGAATCAAAGGAAACTTAAAAGGATGATAAACAGTAATTTCTGTGAGATATAGAGAATACATTTTTCGACTTTTCTTTTGTGTTATTTCTATATGTTTTATCGACCCGACAGTTTTTTCACTATTATTTTAATTCTTCCCCTTGATTCTTTTTTTTTAATTTCCCGTAAATATTTTATAAAAAAGGCGTAAGTTTATGAAATTTCATTGCATTAGCATCTGTCAAAGTTGACTTTTAGTCCGGGAACAAATTTTTGACACCCGCCCGCCTCACATCAAATTAAGAGCAGAATCTTTCAACTTGGCTAAAATGATAAGTGAAGCGCTCCCTAGTTTATTCTAATTTTTTCATATCTTTTTTGAAAGAGTGAGCTGGTCGAAATATTGTGAAGAGTTTGTTCAAAGCGTAATAAAAAAGAGAAGTGTGGCCAAAAGCATCGGAGGGGAGGTGCAAGGGTGTTTACCCCCTCTCATTTTGATGAAAATGTAGAAGGAAAACATTTTCTAAATATATTGTTAAATTTGTTTTTAACAAATAAGTTATACAACTTATACTTATATTTCTAATTCACTCTGATATTTGCACGACTGGCCATATACAATGTAGTTCATGAAGGGAGCAAGAGGAAACCAGATCACCCAGGGAAAACCACATAAGATCCTTCGCCTATTCTTGGATTCGATCGCGGCACCTTGTTTCGCTTACCCGTAAAATTTTGTCTGAGGCGTTTTGACAAAGAAGTTACGGAAACTTAATTTCATATATCAATGTTTTTGCATTCTTTACATTTGTATCATTATTCGAATTGTCTCCGGTTGTATGGTAGCATTGTCGTTTTACGTTCTGGTCTTCATTTGTCATGGAATTCTTTATTTTTCCATTCATCCATTAAAACACTCTGCGAGCCATTTATGATATACGTGTCCTAATTTGTGTTTTGATACGGGTATACAACACGCAGCGAATGTTATCTAAAGCGCATAATATGTATTTGCTTTGCGTTGCATTCACGTAACACAAATTATGACAATTCTTCTATATGTTTGCACCACAATTGTAAGTTTCAGGGGATGTGATTGACAAAATGTCCAGGGAGAATAAAACGCCCTTTTCTTGCAAGGAATATAAGAATTGTTGTATCTGTAACGAATAGTGAGCTTAAGAATACAGCCACTTGACTGCCTCCCCGGCAGGCTAGCTCTAGCGGGAATGTGGTCAAGTGCGCTTGACTTCATACCTCTTCTTCGCCCCCCATCGCTTGCTACACGTTACAATTTGGTGACAGCGAAGTGGCTATAGGGTCCGCGGTAGGCCCTCTGGGTGAGTCATAAGTTATACGGTGGTCCTTGTGACCAGATTTCGGACCAATGTGCCCGAATGTACTTCTTTTCAGTCAGTACGGAGTGGTGGACTGTCGTCCATGTTGGGTTGAAAGGATACCGCCAGCAGAAGTAGCAGCTAAAACATGCTGTGACAGAGGAAAGCCTTGGATATCCCAAAGAGAACTCACGCAAATGAGTAAGCTTCGGGGACGAAGCTTCCCCAAGAAGGGGGAAGTGAAACGAATAGTGAGCTTAAGATTACAAGCCACTTAAACTGCCTCCCTAGGCTAGCTTTATCGGCGATGAGGTCGTGCGCTTAACTTCAGACCCCTTCTTCGGGCTCCCCCGTCGCTTCACGTTACATACCCATAGGAGTATCTCTATATATTTATATGAATTTCAATTTGTGCATTTTCTTATAGGAATCTTTCCTTTACGTCAAGTGGATACCTAGCGTTAATATGACACCTAAAATGGTTCATATAACATATTCACAATAATTTTTTTCCTTATTTCAAACTAAGGTGCAGATCAAAGAGATGAAGAAAAATGTTATAAATTAAACACTTGTGACTACGCCAAGAATATCTATGTCCCTAATTGTTACTGTGATCATCTCTGCCATATCTACGACGATTGCTGTATCGACTTCACTATTCCAGACGAAAAGGATCTTAAACCTAAGGAAGTAAAAGGTAATATTATATAATTGATGTACAATGCAAAATATTCTTGAGCTCAACATATTTTACAGAATCGGAAGTAAAGAACACACATACAATATTATTATACCTCGACTTGTTTTTCCTATATAAAAAGATACTCATTAAAACTAGCTGTAACCCGCATGATGAGATTATTTCCCTGCAAAGGGTGCGTTAGTTGGGAAGACCATTTCCCTAGGGTAATAGCTTCTAAATGGGGCGGAGTACATCACGTGACTTCGAAAAGGGGAGGAGCTACAGCGCGTGACGGTATAATAAAACAGTTAAATTATACCATTGAGGGAGTTAACATGATTCTGGTTTCCCTCGACCAGACATATTTCCCTCGGCTTCGCCTCAGGAAATAGGTCTAGTATCGGGAAACCAGAATCATGCAAGCTCCCTCAATGGTATTCTTTAACTGTATATTATCCCTTGACAATGACTGTCAAATGAACATTCATTTCCATTTCGAACGTGATGATTTCAACATCATAAATCTACTATTTCGAGACAGTAATAAAGACTCCTCTCCTGACCTTACCCTTTATATTCAAGCCCCTATGAAAATATTGAGCTAAGTACTCATTCTCAAAATTTGCTCATTAGTAATTCCTCTTTCATAGAAGCTTTTTGTGAAGGGTACTTTTGTGAACCTCTTAGAAATGATGAAGTTCGATATGGTCTCTATCAATCATATTCACTAATATTTACATCTCGTTATTAAGAATGCTGGAGTAAAATTTATTTGCTGCATGCAATAGATCGTCCTTGTGTTTTTTATATCAATTTACGTGTGATTAGGTGCGTCATTTGAGCCTCTGTGTTTTCTGCCTTGTCCTCATCCTCATCCTGCAGTAAGGGCGCCATAGGGTAACCAGAAAAGTTGGAGTGTGTGCACACGTAATCAGGATAACTATACCATTTGATGATAGCCTGGAAGATGGCCCTCCTAAACCGGCACCGATTGGTGCCCATTGGTTCATATATGGTCTTTTGTATTTTGTGTTGTATGTCGTATTTGGTGTCCCTTGTCCTGTCTGCGTCTTTTTTTGTGAAATTCTACTCTGTTTTCACATATAGATTGTTTTCAATTTTCGCTGTTGGTATTGCAACCGAGTCCTGTTGGCGATCACATCCTTCGTTTTACAGTTAAAGAGGTCCTAACAGACTGACTTACAAAAGATCGTATCATCTATTTTTTCTAAAAATCATAAATGTAAATAATTGATACATACTTTTTGTATATGCAAAGTTTCATTATGTTTTTACCGTCAGCTTTGAAGCTACGAAGGTACATTTGTACACCTTGACATCCTCCAAATGGGCCGTAAATGTGACGTTGAACCCCGACATTGTCGCCATAGCACTTTCTATATAGACAAAACCTCAGACAGTCAACAGGAGATGTTCGCTCCTCCTGGTTACCTGGTCCCACCTCTGGCTTGCTAGGGGTCCGTCGATGCTCAATTTGGTGCTCTGTTTTGAGTGCTGTTTAGATTATCGTCAGGATCTTTTTTAACTCCTTAAAATGAACACACTTTAGGGAGCAACCATTTGATTTTTATGGGGGGGGGGGGGGGCAGGAAGACTTTGCAAAAAAAAAAATTCCGGATCGAAATTTTAGGGAAAAAAAAGTTTTCCGGCCCAAAGGGCAGGCGAAAAAAATCCCGGATCATAAAATTGCCCCTCCACCCTCTCTTCCGACCTATTCACTGCCCAGTAATAACTTTTTTATGTTTCATAAACTTAGTACAAATTAATGGAACAAACTTTATGCAATTTGGAGTGGATAAATCAAATTCAAAAGTCATAAACACCATATAGCCTGTCTCCGTTGAGTATCATTTAAGTAAATAGATTATAGGCATCATATGCCATTCAAGAAATTAAAATGAATTGATCTGCTGGCAAGAGATTAACTCATTATGTGTTTGATGTTTAATATGGCCGCAAAATCACGCTGAATGATCAGTTTAAACTTAAGAGTAATTTTCAACATTGGAAAATTACAACAACAACAAAAAATAATAATAATCCGGCCCGAAGGGCCGGCGAAAAAAAAAATTCCGGCTCTTTAAATGGCCGAAAAAAATTTTCCGGCTGGCAAAAGTCTTCTTGCCACCCATCCATAAAAATCAAATGGTTGCTCCCTAACGAAAAACAGTTACAAATCTTTTGTAGAGACAGAATATTACTGTATTTTTCATTTAGATAAGATGCTGGCAATTGGATATGTATAGAATTAAAAATGATCACTAAGACTTTTAAAAGAAATTGTCGAATGAGAGAAATTAATGTCAATTTTCAAAACATCTTTGAGTTGTCAATGTTTAATAATAAAGTCCATTCATCTCAAACCCTATCATGTTTTTTTCCGTAAAAACGTGATACTTCTTCATATGTCAATTTAACACCGATAAGTTCCCATTTAAATCTGACCGTCAGATTCTAAGAGATAGGGATTTAGTTACCCCCTCCTCCTAATTTTTACGTTACCTAATGCTGACGTTCTTGCGCTAAACATCAAAGAAGTTCCTAACAGTTATTCATTTTCAAATTCGAGAAGTCAATGCCAAATTGTGAGAATTCAAATCGGAACGGCTGCGAACCCCAGAATAAACACCATTCCGAAGTTAAGGTATCCGTTGTACAAATGAATATCAAGTGTATTGTATAGTTAGAATCATGGCATATTTTTACCTAAAGAACATAGATAATGGTTTCTATCATCAAAGGTCAGCATGCCGACCGTCGCTCAAGCCACGGAAACTATCGAGACACTGCCGAAGATTACCGAGATCATTTTAACACTGTTTAAATGGACGAGACGTCCGCGAGATCTTCATTTGTACATTGGATACCTTAAACCATGTGCCCGGGGAGAGTCAGCGTCTCCATGAAACACCCGTCGCAATAGCTCCATGGAAACCCGTCAAAGTCGGTGATTGTCTCGATGTTAATTTTGCGAAAAACGCGCCAATGTTACCGTTTCTAATATGACGTCATACTTGATCTAGAACTTTCGGATGGTGTTCTTTCGGATACTATTCTGGACTCCCTTATATGCCATATTAGAGATTTTCTATTTTAACATGTCCTTGAATGGTTTTCGACATTTTTGCATAGCGATAATACCATGGGATGTTGATTTTTATACGCCCGTCATTGGACGGGACATATTATGGTATGGAGAAGTTCATCCATCTGCTTATGGAACACAATAACTTGAATATGCGTCAACGGATTTTCGCGATATTTATACATTATGATTGGACTGTAGAGAGGAAGCGGCCTTTTGATTTTCAAGTTCATCAAATTTGTCCTTACAGAGTTATGAGACTTTAATATTTTGAATACTGGGAAAATATCCTAAATACTTAAAAATTATTTAAAAATCTGTTTTTGTATGAAATGTTTTGAAGATTTGCATACTTTAAGAAGAGAAAATGTTCTTTGACATATGTAACGGGTTTTTATTTTTTTGGTTGTATAATTGTGTGTAATGGGAGGGGGGTATATGCACATGTGTATGTTAAGCTAATAGCAAAGTATGAGGTGCATGGTACACAATTACTTGAATATGCGTCAATGAATTTTCATGATATTTGTACATAGTGATCATACTTAAGAGAGGAAGCCGCCTTTTGAATTCCACGTTCATCAGATTTGTCGTTGCGGAGTTATAGGACTTAGAATTTTACAATACTGTAAAAATATACTAAAATAGTTAAAAAAATTTAAAAATCTATTTTTGGATGAAATGTTTTGAAAATGTGTATACTTTAAGAAGAAAGGATTTTCGTTGAAATATGTAACGTGTTTTTAAGTTTGTTGTTTCATAATTGAGAAACTTTGTGTAATGGGAGGTGATATGCATATATGTAAAGCTAAAGGCAAATTATAGGTGCATGAAACGCAATAACTTGAATATGCGTTAACCGATTTTCATGATATTTTAACATTGTGATCAGACTTTGAAGAGAAAGCTGCGGTTCATACGATTTGTCGTTACAGAGTTATGGGACTTTTAAAATACTGCGAAAATATACTAAAACAGTTAAAAAATTTTCATGGAACGCATTAACTTGAAAATGCGTCAACGGATTTTCGCGATATTCATAGATAAATATTCGTGTAAATCAGATGGAGTCGAACCGCATGCTCTGAATGACTGAAAAAACCTCATTTTAGATATAAGTGATATTCGAATAGATAACAAATTTCCAAGCCAATACGATTTCTTCATACGACTTCTCTAATACATGTATGTACACCACGCTTCCTCATGACAAAATTAATAATCGATTATCTAATCTCATTAAATTGGTTTTGATCGAGAGTGGAAAACTTACATTTGTACATCTGAATCGAAGGGTTCCTTTTCCGCGAGAGACTTCAAATCATACAAATCATGGACATGTAGTGATCTGTGTAATGCTTTGTCCTTCCTCTTGGACAATATTTATGTTAGATTTGGTGAGGATCTATACAAGCAGGTTGTGAGAATTCCTATGGGTTCTAACTGTGCGCCTCCTGTTGCGGATTTATTTTTATACACTTATGAAAACGAATTTATGATCTGAAATGTTTTAATAATACTTCTAGGTATCTGGATGATATTCTAAATATTGACAATCCTGCTTTCGAATTATATAAGAATGAAATTTATCCATAAGAATTAATATCAATTCTCTGTAAGGGCCAAAATATTTTGGAAAAACCATGTCATGGATTTTTATGATTTTCTCTATAATAGGTGTGTATAATGCACTGAATTAAAAAATAACAATTTTTTGAAAATAAAAATTCTGGTTGCCATGGAAACGAGGTCTGTCTATTAATAGATCTAAAAAATGGTCAAGTAAGTCATCTTTGGTTATTATATTGCCATGGAAAACATCGTTTGAGCTTATTGGTATTAACAACTTATAATCTTTAAAACCTCTATTATTAGAAAAATTAACAAATTTCTTAACCTTCTTTCAATTAGCCGAATCCTATCGAATCAAAATCAGTCAAAAATTGCCATAAAAGAATGTCAAAATTAAGGCCTATTTGTGTCCAATTTTTACCATTTTTAAGCAAAAATAACACAAAATGTCAGGCTGATAACACCATCACTGTTGTCAGAACAAAACAGATTTCATGTGACAAATATAATCACTGAAAAAAATAAGTGGGACCTCGTGTTGTTTTCCTACATTTTGAGGTCAAAAATGGTTGCCATGACAACTCTTCATTTGACACATGATGACTATATCTTTTCAAATTTATTTTAGCATGGTTTAAATGACTTATTTTACTTAAGCTTTATGTAGGGACAACATGAGACATTATTATTTGTTTGAGCACTTTCAAAATTTGTAAAGGTCATTGACTCTTAGTTCAAGGTCAATTCAAAGTATAGGTTCCAATTTCAAAAAAAAAATTGCATTTTTGTTTTTATTTATTGTTACTAATTTTAGGCTTGACTGTCATATGATTGTATCAAAAATACTTTTTTCTAAAATTGGAACTAATAGGTGGAAAAACATTAGGATTTTTAGTTCAGATCATTTCCCCTAAAAAATAAGCCCAGACATTTTAGATTTTCACAGTAGAAATTTACAAATTACCAAAAAACTTTTAGGTCAAGCTTTAAGCTTTCATAAACTAGTTAAGACTTTCTGGAAATTGAAAAAAATACAGTCAGCTTCTTTTCACTAGGCTTGGAACTTGACCAAACTACAGTCTTGTACCAGCGCATCCTTGAGTCTATCACCCGGACTGACTGTGACGACGACACACCATGACGGGCCCTGTCCAAACCTCTTTGTATTTTAAGAAGATCCTGACAACAATCTGAACAGCACTCACAATAGAGCACTCAATTGACCATGGACGGACCCCTAGCAAGCTAGAGGTGGGATCAGGTGCCCGGGAGGAGTAAGCATCCCCTTTTGGCTAGCCGCACCCGCCGTCGACGTCCACGCACGAATATGAAAATAACATCTAAACTTATGCACTATCTGAGGTTGTTTTTATGTAGAAAGTGCTATGGCGACCACGTCAGGGAAATACATTCAAACACTTACTGTCAAGCCCCTCGCGGGGAATTTTTTTACGAGCTCCACACGGCATAGGGCCAGAAGACAGGGCCCCGACCACCTGTCCTCTCTGAATGTCAGTCGGACTCCTCGGGTGATTACATACATGCACTAGTTACAGCCGGCAGAGCACGGACTGTATTACGCACGCCCTCTTTTTATATCCATTTACATATTCATCTGTGTTACTGGGGCCTCTACGTTTTCCGGTCTTGTTTGTGTGAGGTCATCTTACAGCGAGGAGGCTGTTTTATACCACAATTGTACGTTCTTGGAGACCTCTGGGTAATTGGAGAAGTGAGAGGGTTGTGTGCACGTAATCCAGGATAACCACACCATTTGCTACTTGCGTGGCAAATGGCCTTCCAATGTCGGCACCGATTGCCCATTGGTCTCGTTGGTTTATGTGTAGTCTTTTGTGTTTGTTTACATATCGTCTAATACTATGCTCGTCTTTTGTGTTTTTACATCGGGTGTTTTGGTGTTTCGCTGTTGTTGCTGCAACAGGGTCTTGATGGAGATCCCCTCCCATTCATACATAATGATTGGACTGAGGAGAGGAAGCCGCCTTTCCATTATCAGGTTCATGACAAATATGGATAATGACCATATCCCTGTATACAGCACAAAATCGATAATTCAGAAAATCAGAAACCGAAGGCATACAAAATCAGGATAAAGCAGGAACTAAAGCAAACAAACAAAAACCTCTACCATATGAAAAGAAGCGAACTCCCGATATGGGAGGTGCCCAGGAAGAGTAAGCATCTCCTGCTTGCATGCAGCACCCGCCGCTTCAATTCGGTAGAACTGTCACATCCGGTTACTTCCATTTCGGTAGACATAGAGTACAATCTTTGGATGGTTCAAATGGTCTTTGACAGAATATCATCCACCATTCTGGAGAGTGGGACATTATATGACGCCTAGCTCTCAGAACAAAATCCGTATATTTGGTGCTTGCTATTCTATTTGTCGTTTTTGTCGTTACAGAGTTATGGGACTTAAGAGCAATTCTCTGTAAGAACCAAAAAAAAAAAAAAAAAAAACCAATGACACGTTGGCACCGCATGTCATAGATCCTAGCGATTTTTGGTTTGGAAGTTCAATATGGAGTGCTAAGACGAAAATTATCTTTCATATGTAGAAAAAGAGTGTCGTTGCCATAGTAACCATCTCTAAAGTTTGAAGCATTAAGAAATTTCATAAGACTTAGCGTGTTTGTGACCTTTGTTGCCATGAAAACAGGTAAATTTATGAATTGCAATAACCACAATTTTTTCTTTCAATCCTCTTTGTTATGAATATCTGAAATGTTTTTCACGCTTTATCGCTATGCCTCTTGTATAAGGAGTCAAACAGAGTGCCTAAATAAGGTTTTAACATCTTCATTTTGTGGCTCAAAAGAGCCCCTATTTTGCTTGTATTTGTGTATGTTTGCGGTATAAAATTTCATAAAAGCAGAAGTCTTTGGATTTTTTCTTTTATATATTCAATATGCATTGTACCTTAACTACAAGAAAATGTAAAAAGTTGGCTGGGATCTTTTATCGTTTTTGCTTGAAACTGCATTTCATATGGTAACCATGGCAACATTTAGGACAACGTTTTACTATGATGGGTATGTTATGAGTCTATTTTGAACTGTCCATTTATGATATGAAAACAAAATCTCGTTCATATAACTACTGGAGACAAATCAATGTAGAGATGACCTTGATACTTGTTCAAGGTAATGCGTTAAATTTTCAAGGTCACTGAATTATTATTGAGCAGATTTTACCAAAATTGTGATTTTTCGTAGAAAAAAGGATCAAAATTAGAATAAGCCTTTTGAGGGCTATATGCAACAAAATAATGGGTATTATAATAATTTTTTCGGATAACTTTACTTTGAGGTGTGGATATCAAAAATAGAGAGCACGAAATTTAAAATTCTTAGTTTTTTCGCCTTAACAAAAATATTATACTTGAATACAAAAAGTCAACAAAATCAGGGAATTTCTTTTTAATTCCATCATTTTCAAAATATATATGAGTTATTGGAAAATTCAAAAAGAAAATACTACAAATTTATGACAAAAAGTTCAAAAATCATATAAATATGGAATTTTTTAGTTTAAGTTAAAAAATGACCTTGAATTTCAAGTCAATGACCCTGGAAATTTTCATTGATATAAAATCGAATGAAAGAGCCTTATCAGTCCATTTTTATATTTCCATGGTCATAAGTCGTATTAATTAGGAGTTAAATAAATTTTAGAGGTACAATATTCAAGCCTTAATGCTGAAAGTTGCCATAGCAACGGTTTTTGACGTCAAAATTGGGATGAAGAGATCAAAGATCCCAAATTCGATTTTCTTTCATTATATTTTTGTGGGACATTACTTTTCATTATAAACCATCGTAGGTCTTGAAGAGGTCAGCTTTAAGTGATAATTGACACTGAAAACGGCAAAAATCACATAAAAATGACCCCTAAGTTTACCTTCATTTTTGACGTGAATTTTACTTATTTTGGCTAGGCACGGTAAGCGTCCTGTAATATCTATCATAAAACTGAATGCATTTTGCAAGAAAGGAGGTAACGATGCCCAAAATGTACGAAATTGAAATAAGTGCTACAAAGGTATCCATAGCAACGAAGTATCTAAAAGTAGGTTACTTCACAGTCTTTAAAGTAGCGCAAAAAGAATGATCTCGTTGCCATGGCAACCGGAACTCACATTGACCGGAAAACTTAATTTTTGCAATAAGGACATGATATATACCCAATATGCAGAAAATCATGAAAATCCATGACATGCCGTGGCGCCAGAATTTTGGTGGTAACATAGAATTGGTCTTAAATCTTTTAGATACTTTGAACATATACTGAAATACTTTAAAATTATTTAAAAATCTATTTTTGGGTGAAATGTTTTGAAATTTTCATACTTCAATAAGGAAGGATGTTCTTTGACATATGTAACGGGTTTAAATTTTTTTTTGTCGCATAATCGAGAAATTATGTGTAGTGGGAGGGAAGGGGGGCATGTTTAGCTAAGGGCAAAGTAAAGGCACATGGAACGCAATAACTTAAATATGCATCAACGGATTATCATGATATTTGTACATTGTGATCAGTCTGTAGAGAGGAAGCCGCCTTTTGATTTTCAGGTTCATCCTATTTGTCGTTTTGGAGTTATGGGACTTAGATTTTGTAAATACTGTGAAAATATACTAAAACAGTTAAAAATTCTTTAAAAATCTATTTTTGGTTGAAATGTTTTGGAAATGTGTATACTTCAAGAAGAAAGAATGTTCTTTTAAATATATAACGGGTTTTCAAATGTTTTGTTGCATAATTGAGAAATTTTGTGTAATGGGAGGGGGCGGGGGTTGTTACATTGTAAGCTAAGGGCAAAGTATAGGCACATGGAACGCAATGACTTTAATATGCGTCAACAGATTTGCATGATATTTATACTTTGTGAACTAGGTGCCTTTCGGTTTCATGTTTACCTTATTTATAGTTACGGAGTTATAGTGTCTAGATAATTTGGTGTTGTGAAAATAAATCCGAACGGACGTATCTTGCTGTGTGAGCGTAGGCTTTATTCAATACTTGTATGAAGTCAGACTCGGTAATAAGGTTTACGGCTTAAAAGGTAAAAGTAGCCCAAATAGAAGAAAATTAAAAAGAAAAATCACAAAATCATGTTTTCGTTTTCTTTTTAGAATTAACAGAAAGATCGAGGGAGGAATGTTTGCCATTTTATGGGACAGACGTAGGAGTACATGTCATACAGAACTGTCCGAAAGAGAATCATTCAGAAATCGAGAATTTCCCACAAAATGGAAGTGAAATCCTATTCGATATTTTACCAGTTACATCATTAAATAACATCGTCTATCGAAATATGTACATCGCACAATGCAATGAACACACTGATTATAAGTTCTGGCATCTGATATTTGAACTGTCTTTTTGTTTATCGATGGAGGAAATTAATATTGTCGATGTTTCAGAACTCGATGTTGCCAATAATTTATTACAAAGAGGCTGTCATTATACATTGGTTCCTCCAGCAGCAACTTCCATACCCAGATTCTGTATTAAGTTTACGTCACCAGACTGGAATGAAAATCGTACTAGACTTCCTGTGAGAGCACTTACAGGTGTCTTTAGAAACCAGGAAAGTTGCGAGGGTTACCGTCACCTTAATGCTTGCTCAATATGTTATGAATCTGGATTTAGAACACCATTCCAAGTCGAATCCAGACATGGACTGTCAATGAATGCTTTGTTTAGAATCTCAAATGATATAAAACAGGTATGACAATCTTTCATTGATTTCTATATTTGAAACCTAAAAACATTGGTTTACAATGTAATACATCGGATAAATGTTACTCCACTGAAATTAAACTAAAAAACATAATTTCTTTATTGAATATAATGATATACTGTAATATGCAGGAATAAATTGTGGTTAAAATAATTATTTACCTTTGAGGCAAAAGCAGCTTTTGTGTGAAGAAATATTTTAACGGCATACGTTTGCCTCCTTTAGGCAAGTTTTTTTTTTTATGACGTCGATGATTCTTTCTTGAGATAAGAAAATTTAAGAGAGAAATCCACCAACCATCGAGCATTGCATGGAAAATTCAAAATTTTGATTTTCCTTTTTTCACCTTTTGTAATAATCTTGGTGCTCCTTGATCATTTATAACAATAAAAAGGTTTTTAAACGTCTTAAAAGCATATTTGCCAGTGTTTTAGTTCTTGTTCCATGTCGCATGGAAACCTGCCTGCGAGACCAAAAATTTCTATGAATTAGAACGATTTTAAACGTATTTTATTCATAGTTTCCACAAACTAGCTAAATTCAATTTAGTTTAAAACAAATGTCTTATTAAAAATATAGCAGAAAAATAGAAAGCCATATATTTTGATAAAGTGAATCAATTGCTATTAGGGCTGTCGCGGTTCAGCCTTTAGTCGGTTCGGTTCGGTTCAGGAAAATGAACCGCGGTTCTCGGTTTTTTTCGGTTCGGTTTGAGTTTAAGTTGTTTAATTCCACAAAAGAGTGAAATAATGGTAAGAATAACTAATCAACCAATACTTCTTTTTCAGTTTTCTGTTTTGAAAGCATTTATCTTCGGGATTTTATCAACATTTAACAAAATAACCAAACTACAGCACTTAATAGAAGACTTCTTAGACTCTGCCTGTCAAATTCAATCAATCAAGAAGTGAAACAAAAACCAAACGAACGAAAAAGTACCCAATCACAGTCTGTGTATCATACAAAGTTGATAAACTACTGATAACCAGATAAGTACGATCCGAATCAAACCGACCAAGCTTGAACCGCGGTTAATCGAATTTTCGGTTAACCGTGACAGCCCTAGTTGCTATGGTAACCCAAAGTAAGCCCATTTTTCCAGATTATGAAAAATTTAAATAATGTCTCCAAAACATTTTTCATTATTTCAAATCTGCAATAGTCAGGACATATAATGAAGATTGCTTATGAATATCCTTATATAGCTTTCTTATAATCACGAAAAAAAAAAAAAAAAAAAAAAAAATCGGGAATTAAAGCCTTTTTTTAGGAAAGTCTGAAAAAAAAGTTGAAAAAAGTCTCATTTTTGAGAAAAAAAATCAAAACTCACTATTCTTAATATCAAATAATTTCAGAGAGCTGTTCTCATTCAAAAATGAATTATTCAGGTAATTTTGATCACCTACACCAAGGAGGACATATTCATATATAAAATGTGAAAAAGCAATTTTATTCCATAGCAACCATTTTCAATCATTAAATTAATATATTTATTTCGAGTTTTGAATTAAATCGAATGCAATTTTCACTTATGAGGGTCATAAAAGGATTTTTTTCTTATTTTGCCAGTGATTTATCTATTATTCAAATTGTCACAAAGTTGCTCATTTTCCCTAGCAACGAGAAATTCACCTTAGTTACCACACCTTTCAGAAAATTAAAAATTCACTTCTCTTTAATATCTTATCATTTCAGAGAGCTGGCCCCAAGGTTATAAAACTTTTACCGTGCTCAACTCGAGTCTCATGCTCAAACTTTGAGATCGTGCTCAATAGAGATCGCCACTTGAGATTATGCCCAAGGTTATAAAACTGTTTTGGGAACGTTCTCCGTGCTCAAACTCTGTAAGCGTGCTCAAATATGAGATCGTCTCCAATATTTGAGGTTATAAAACTTTTAAAGTTTGAGAATGTGCTTAAAATTGAGCATGTGCTCAAACATTTTAAGATTGGTAGGAACCTTGCTCAAACCCATGCTCAATGACTGCCCATGTCCGTTTGCCGTTTTAAGGCATCCGCGAAAATGACAGAAGGAGGCATTCACGAGTCTTGAGGGACCAGTCTATTTACCAACGAGTCTATGTAGATGAGTTGAGTCCGCATCCCCCTTTCGATTTCTCATGGGGGGGGGAAGGGGAGCGAAACTTGCATATGTAACAAAAATGGCTTATTGGACTCGTTTTTCCCTAAAATTAAGCTCTTCACTACTGCGAATGATTAGAAAATGATGAATGGTCATTTAGCATAAATCTATCGAATATTGAATATTTCCAAGATAATGCTTTCAAAATAGTGACTGATTTTCAAATACATGTTAGTGACTGTTGTGGATAGTAGCATCTGTTTACAAAAACATTATTAGAAAACATAAAGTTTAACGATTTTGTGAAAATGTTTTATAAAGTAAAATGTGTTTGTCCCTGTTAGAGTAGATCATCACTGCGACCTAATTTTTTAGGGAATTTAAATCTATAGGAAACGGAAAATTTCGAAACACCACCCACATAAGATGAGTACTGAAAGAAGGGCAAAATCCTTACTATTCATTATTAGCTAATGCCATACCCTCGGCGTCGTTGTCGTTGTCGTCGTCGTCGTCCGTAGACAAAACTTGAACTTGGGCTATATCTCTTGAACTATAAGGGGTAGGGCTTTGATATTTCACATGTGGTATTTCACATGTGGATACCTTTCATTTGAAACCTTGACCTTTGACCTAGTGACCTTGACCTTGGACTTTGCCCTACTTTTCAAAAACTTTAACCTGGTTTCTGACAAAAACCTGTATAGGCGAGCTATGTAATCTTTGATTACCCTATGTTCATTATCATTATACATGTATATCATTTGTATACTTATTGTATCTGTACAACCAAATTTGAATCTAATTAGCTATGATTAATCAAACATGAGGGCGGGACAAACCAAATTAGACCTATAGGAGAAATTTTAGATCTTATTAGCTCTACTGTTCAAAGACCAGTCGAGCTTAATCGATACCATGTTGTCCGGCGTCCGTCCGTCCGTCTGTCTGTCTGTTAACACTTTTTTGTGAGTGCAACTCCTCTGAAACCATAAATGATAGAAAGCTAATTATTTTTGCAATAAGTTTGGTCTATGGTCTAATTGTGCACCTGATATTTTGCTTGAGCCTCTGACCCCCAGGGTCTTTGAAAATGGTGTGGTCATTTTCTCCTATACAAGTCTATGTAATCTAGTGAACACAAATTCTCAGAAAGTATAATTGATAAAGAAATGATTCTTTTTGCATTATAATTAGTCTCTGGTTTAGTTGTGCACCTGATATTTTGTTTGAGCCCCTGACCCCCAAGGGTCTTGAAAATGGGTGTGGTCATTTTCCCTATATATATCTATGTAATTTAGTGAACACAAATTCTCAGAAAGTATAATTGATAGAGAAATAATTCTTTTTGAAATATAATCAGTCTCTGGTCCAGTTGTGCACCTGATAATTTGTTTGAGCCTCTGACCCCAGGGTATTAAAAAATGGGTGTGGTCATTTTCTGCTATACAAGTCTATGTGATCTAGTGAACACAAATTCTCAGAAAGTATAATTGATAGAGAAATAATTCTTTTTGCATTATAATCAGTCCCTGGTCTAGTTGTGCACCTGATATTTTGTTTGAGCCTCTGACCTCCAGGGTATTAAAAATGGGTGTGGTTATTTTCTGCTATACAAGTCTATGTGATCTAGTGAACACCAATTCTCAGAAAGTATAATTGATAGAGAAATAATTCTTTTTGCATTATGATCAGTCCCTGGTCAAGTTGTGCACCTGATATTTTGTTTGAGCCTCTGACCCCAGGGTCTTCAGAAATGGGTGTGGTCATTTTCTGCTATACGAGTCTGTGTAATCTAGTGAACTCCAATTCTCAGAAAGTTTAATTGATAGAGAAATAATTTTTTTTGCAATATAATCAGTATCTGGTCTAGTTGTGCCCCTTATATTTTGTTTGAGCCCCTGACCCCTAGGGTCTTGGAAATGGGTGTGGTCATTTTCTCATATATAAGTCTGTTACCTTGTGAACACCAATTCTCAGAAAGTATAATTGATAGAGAGATAATTCTGTTTGCATTATAATCAGTCTCTTGTGTAGTTGTGTACCTGATATTTTGTTTGAGCCCCTGAACCCCAGGGTCTTAGAAATGGATGTGGTCATTTTCTGCTATACGAGTCTATGTAATCTAGTGAACTCCAATTCTCAGAAAGTGTAATTGATATAGAAATAATTATTTTTGCAATATAATCAGAACTAGTATCTGGTCTAGTTGTGCCCCTTATATTTTGTTTGAGCTCCTGACCCCTTAGTGTCTTGGAAACGGGTGTGGTCATTTTCTCATATATAAGTCTATGTTACCTTGTGAACACCAATTTTCAGAAAGTATAATTGATAGAGAGATAATTCTGATTGCATTATAATCAGTCTCTGGTCTAGTATTGCACCTGATATTTTGTTTGAGCCCCTGAACCCCAGGGTCTTGGAAATGGGTGTGGTCATTTTCTCATATATAAGTCTATGTTACCTTGTGAACATCGATTCTCAGAAGTATAATTGATAGAGAGACAATTCTGTTTGCATTATAATCAGTCTCTGGTCTAGTTGTGCCCCTGATATTTTGTTTGAGCCCCTGACCTCCGGGGTCTTGGAAATGGGTGTGGTCATTTTCTCATATATAAGTCCATGTTACCTTGTGAACATCAATTCTCAGAAAGTACAATTGATAGAGACATAATTCTTTTTGCATTATAATTAGTCTCTTGTCTATGTGTGTGCCTGCTATTTTGTTTCAGCATCTGTCATCCAGAGTCTTTGAAATGGGTGTGGTCATGTTCTCCTATTTAACTCTATGTAATCTAGTGAACACCAGTTCTCAGAATGTATAATTGATACTGTAGAGAGATTTCTTTTTCCATTTCCATGAGTCTGTGGTCTAATTGTGTGCCTGAGATTAGGTTTAAGACTGACCCGTCTTTGAAAATGGGTGTGGTCATTTTCTCCTATATAAGTCTTTGTAATCTTTTGAAAACCAGATCTCAGAAAGTATGCTGGTAATTCATGGAGAGTAAATTCTTTTTGCATTACTTGTATTATTTGTCTGTGGTGTAGATATGCATCTGATATTTTGTGTGAGCCCCTGTCCACCAGGGTCGGAAAATTGGTGCAATTCAGTGAATTTAACAAAACAGCCAGTAGAGCTTCAGTCTCATAAGAGACTTCTGGTTTTTCGATATTAACCGACAATTTCCGACTGTATTAAAGATGAACATTATAAATATTTGAAAACGAAATTCATTGTAGTTTGCACTTCTGAAATGAAAATATGCGGTGCCACAAAAATAGAAAAAAAGTTGTATATATACTCGCAGATTCGTCTCCTGAAACAATTTTTTCTAGATATTATGAAATCAGAGTGATAGTACTTAGAGCACGAGGAAATTTAATCATCATAATTATTATTCGCGGACTATGCATAAAATGAATTGGTAAATCGGAGGAACATCAAGATTAAAAACATCTGCTAGAATTACAAATTTTCTGATGCCATGTGTAGTTGTTTTTGCAAAGTTGTCAATTTATTTCCAACTCGAGGAGGAAGGTTTCTCATTAATTTCAATATCATTACCAAAAAAAAAAAACCCAAAAAAACAAAAAAACAAAAACAAAAACAAAAAAAAAAAAAACAAAAAAAAAAAAAACAAAAAAACAAAAAAACAAAAAAAAAAATTAACAAAAAAAAAAAAAAAAACGAGAGGCCCAAGGGGGCCACATTGGTCACCTGAGGAGACTGTATGTATTTTTTTAATCAAAGCCAGTATAAGACCTGAAGGAAATAGCTTTTAGTGAAGCTTTGAGAAGGACAATGTGTACTTACTTCCTGTAAAAATTAGTGACATTCTGTGCAGTCGTTAAAGAGGATAAGTCAAAAATGTGTTATCCAAATAGAGCCTATGGAGGACATCTTGAGTTTCCGATCGGCTCGAAAAACACAAACTTGGTAAGGGGCAATGAGTACTTCCTTCCTGTCAATTTTCAAGAAATTCTGTGAAGCGGTTTCAGAGGAGACATCGAAAATGTGTCAGCCAATCAGAGCCTGTGGCAGCAATCTTGGATTTCATATCGGCTCCAAAAACACAAACTTGGTAGAGGGCAATGAGTACTTGCTTCCTGTAAAGTTTTGTGAAATTCTATGCAGCGGTTTAAGAGAAGAAGTCGAAAATGTTAAAAAGTTAACGACTGACAACGGACGGACGACGCGCTATGACAATAGCTCACTTAAATTTGAGCTTCGCTCAGGTGAGCTAAAAAAACCCTCCCCACCTCCGGTTCCTACGCACATGACTCTTCAGATTATATGCCCAGTTTACACGACGGGTTTAATGCGCATTAAATCGAATTTAATGCGCATTAGATTTTAGCTGCGTTCACACGAGGAATCTAATGCGCATTGACACGCACGAAATAGAAAGTATATCCAGAGGTCTCATCTACGCCTTGCATTCCAGGAGAATGGCCTTACTCAAAGATAAATAAAGTTAAACATTTATAGACCCAAATCTTAATTATGCAATATATTAAGATGCCCCTAGATTTTAAACGACAATGATATTTGTTATACCCTTGTCAGTATCTCTATATAAAATCCTCATAGGAAAAATGCCTATAAATTCGAATATTTGACCAAGCGGTCAATATTTACATCAATATTGGCGCTAGGGCAATATTTTTAAAAATATTATACAATTATGGACTTTTTACGAGGTGAATATGGTGTGATATTTTCTGAATTTGAAAATTTTGACCGAGGCGACAGCCGAGGTCAATATTTTCAAATTCAGAAAATATCACACCATATTTACCGAGTGAAAAGTCCATAATTGTTTTATTATATAGTGGACCTAATCAGTTATTATAAAGGTACCTTTTCGAAATGGCTGACATCGACTTTTCTTTGAAAATGTTTTAAGACGTAATAATATCAGCAATTTCTGTCGCTGAATCATCCTGAACGTAATGGAATTCATTCAATGAGTCAAATGAAGAATATTTCAGAGTCAAAATAAGAAGATACGCTCAAAATTCAAGAATTTGAGCTCAGCTTCAGTGTCCTTGCTGCTGTTAACGAAATGACGTTAATGACGTCACAGATATAAATTTCGCACGTTTTCGATATTTCATGGTAAACCGGAAGCAAGAGTTTTCGCGGTAGTGATATTTAATGAAATCGCCCCTTACAGGTCAATATGATGAGACAATGACTCGTCACGTGACAGTTTTCAGCCTATGAGAGTGGGATTATAAACAGACTATATAATAATTAAGAATTGAATGTTTATTTTTGCCATTTTATTGGATGATGAAATGTCAGTTGTCGTATCACAAATTGTGTAAAACCGCGTAGCGTAGCGAAGCGGTTTTACGCAAAATTTGTGATACGACAACTGACATTTCATCATCCAATAAAATGGCAAAAATAAACATTCAATACTTATAATTACCAAACATATGAATTTATTCCGAATTCGTACAAATTCTAAGGAAAATAAACGATTGAGTACGTGGCGTATGAAAATATTCAACTGGTACGAACTAGTTCCCTAACAACAAAAATGTTCGAGAGGAAAAAAAAGCAAGCCGACATTTAATCTGGAAAAAAGCATTTCCCCCTTCAGAACCTCAGCATGTTTTACCTATTTGCATTTACTGCTGCACTGTTATGACGTAATTTGTGACGCGTTGTTTATCGAAGGCAGCAGACATGACAGTTGAAAGTAGAAAATGAAGCAAGTTGTGTTGGGATTTATACGGACTTTCAGACAGCATTTCTTGTACCTGTAGATCTTAAGTGTGAAGAAAAAACACGTTGTTAAGATCTATAGGTATCGGAATATCAGCTGTAAATTATTTCATAGGAATCAGAACGAAATCGGCATGACAAGTTTGGTAAGTCGCGATTGCGTAGCTTTTGCTCAGTACTTTCAAATTTATTCATCCTACATGCTGTATATGATGTGTATTAGATTAATTTCGATGATTTTAGAAAAATAAAGGACAAGTTTTTTCATGCATTTCTAATAAGTCAATCAAAATTTCCCTAGAAACACAAGAAATCCGTCAACAAACTGCCGTTCATGTTCACTTGTTGCAGTTTTCAAATCATGCGCGTAGCAACCGATGTAATCTCGGCAAACATACACAGTACTGTGCTGTGTTGTTTATGAGTCGACACATGGAACTGTCCCTGGTTTTATAATGGATTATTTGAGACCATTTGTATTGTTTATTTCATGCGTAAGACAGTTCTTGATTTCTGTTGCGTTAGTGTGAAAGTAGTTCCGGTCAATTTTGACATTTTATCATCTCATAACGGAAGTCACAATAAATGCGATCGACCAATCAAAATGCTTAGAATCAGATAAACAAACACATTTGGTAATTATTGACCGATAAACGGTACATCGCTTGTGACGTCACGTCATTGATGACGCTATTAGCTCTACCTATTTTTCCGCGCTCTTTCTCTTATAGAAGAAAATGAACGTAAACATGCCGGTCTAATCGGTTCGTTGCTGCAGTATTGATGCAAGGTATAACAAAACAATTATTGACTGGGAATTCGGGCAATATATGATTTGTTGGACCTTCAGACAAAATATAGCCCTCGGCCTTCGGCCTCGGGCAATATTTTATCTTCAGGTCCAACAAATCATATATTGCCCTCATTCCCAGTCAATAATATAATATTCCCGCGTTTCGATAGTATAGCGGGAATTATTTTTCTTCGAGATATGCTAATTGTTTTCAGAGTTGAGTCACGTGACTGTGGTCACTCTAGTGAGGTAGACTGGTCATTCTAGGCCCGTGCGCCAATCTATATACACGTAATTTCACCGGCATGACTTCTGAAGAGAGTATATTTTCCACGCGTCCGTATCAAAGTAGTTCCTCGCTACAGCAAGAAGTTCGGGACGCTGTAAGTGAATCAATGAACGGTTTTGAAACGTTAATTTCTGCTAAATTATCCAGTTTTGAGGCGAGTTTTACTGAACGGCAGAGACTGATTAATGAGCAAAATATGGCCAAAATAGAAGATATCGCCACGGGGGCCTTAGACTATACTTTCAAAAGAAAAGGCAATGAAGCCCAATTTAAACATAGCATTAAAGTCATGGACAAGCTGAGAATTGCTGATAACGCTCTGCAGAAGCCGGTTCCTGAAATTCCGGAGGCGAGACAAAGTATTAAAGAAGGTATGGAGCTACTTTCACATAGACAAAAACTCATAAAGTTAGCTGACAATTCGAAATTTGGTTGGAAACTGGTGGAGCAATATGAGACACATCAGTTGGCTGAAGATAGCGATGATGAGAAAAGAATACACAAAGCTGAAGCAAGGGTCGAACGTATGAGTAAGAAAGATAAGAAAAAGAAACAGCGTTATGGCAGTAGATACGCTCCTTATCCCGTGCAGAAAATACCTGTCCTCCAGACCGCAACGAGTGGTAAATCTAGCACAGTAACTTCAGGACCGAAACCAGGATTATGTTTTGCTTGTGGGAAGCCGGGACATTGGAGAGGGGCCCCTGAATGCGAAGCTACGCAACAGAAATCTAAGTTAAGTACATATGGTCCTCTCTTTAGCTCTGTAGCTAGTCCTGTAAATAGATTACACTCTTGTATAGCTAAATGGGCCCAAATTGGGGCTGATGAATACATTTTAGATGTTCTGAATAATGGTTACAAGCTGCCATTTTATGATATTCCAAATTCAGTTTTTCTGAAGAATAACAGATCTGCTAGGGACAATATAGCTATTGTTGACATTGAAATTCTTAAGCTTTTAGAAAAAAAGGTGTATATCTGAGACTGTTATACCACCAGTTGTTGTTAATCCACTTACAGTAGCTTTTAACAGAGAGGGGAAAGCACGTCTTGTGCTTGACTGTAGACATATAAATTTGCACATTTTTAAGTTTAAATTTAGATTGGAGGACGCCTCAGTGGCTAGATACTTGTTTGAGATAGGAGATTATGCTTTTACATTTTATCTTAAATCTGCTTATCACCACATTTCCATTTTTGAGGCACACAGAAAATATCTAGGTTTTGCATGGACTTTTCAGGGAGAAAGTAAAGTAAGATACTTTGTTTTTAATGTGTTGCCCTTTGGAGTAAGCAGTGCTGCGCATATTTTCACAAAGGTAATGAGGACGGTGGTAAAGTATTGGAGAAACGATGGTCTTAAAATTATCATGTACCTTGATGACGGCTTGGGTGGAGCGTCAACTCAAAATGACGCATGGCAAGTGAGTAAAAGAATAAGAGTAGACTTGGAAGCTTTGGGTTTTCTTATCGCAGACGATAAGAGCGCATGGGAACCTTCCCAGCACGTTTCCTGGTTAGGCTTACTGTGGAATTTAAACACAGGTGAGGTGAAAATCAGTCAAGCGCGAATTGATCGCTTATTGATCACTTTATCTCTACTAATCACTCAGGTGAGTTCAAGTGCAGATACGTTAGTAGAGCAGTTGCATTTATTTTACTTCTTACTTTACTTCTACTTTTACCTCACCTCTACGCTTCAGTGGTCACTGTGGTTAGGGATTAGGCCGTGGTATTTAAAATTCGTTTTCCATCCTGGTGTTTTAAAAAAAGACACCCTCCAGTTAGGCGAAAACACACAAACATACCATTTTTGTATTGTTGTCAATGACATGTATTATTCTGAAATTTTATTTAAGGCACATATCCACTGTACAAGTCAGGGGAGACGGGAATGTGAGCTATTATAGCTAAGTCTTGGTTTAAATAGATCCATTTGAGTCGTTTTTCATTTCGAGTAATAAAGCCGTAGTGGAACTTTTTTTTTTCAGTATGACAGGATACCTCTGGCAATCTCGAATTAATTGTGAGTGTATGCTTTTTATCTGGTATTTTGTCTCGAAAGGTACCAGTCCGCACACGTTAAACAGAATATTTTACAGCCATGGCTTTACATTGTTCAATACACACCTGTCCTGAGGCGATCCAACTACAGTTACCTTTTAAAGCTGACCTGTCACTTTTTTACCATTTAAATGTGAAAGTATAATCATCAGACGGACGGACATGCAGACGGAAAGATCATTTATTTATGTAGCAAAAATTACAATGCTTAATGTTTCTTCGTCCGAAAAGGGAAAACTTACAATGTACCCGTAAGTTTTATGTCTAAGATATGAAATGTACCCGCAAAACGTCAGGGTAGGTCAGCTTTAAAAGTTAACTGTAGTCGTCAATACTCGAGACCAAGATTGTGTAACCCCTAACCGCAGTGACCACTGAAGCGTAGGGTTGAGGTAAAAGTAGTGGTAAAGTAAACTAAATGCAACTGCTCTAGTGAGTGTTCGACGCTTAGCAGCTATTGCTGGTCAAGTTATATCTATGCAGGTAGCATTTGGTAGTGTGGTCAGGATGAGAACCAGGTACATTTTTATGTGCATTAACTCTAGAGCTAGTTGGAATGCGCCTGTAATTTTAGACATACGCGCTTTGAATGAGTTGAGATTTTGGCAGGACAATTGTTTACTTTTGAACGGTCAGAAACTTGATTGTTTGAGAAATGAAACATATAGTTCTGACGTTACCGTCTTTAGTGACGCCTCTCATACAGGTTACGGTGGTTACATAGTAAATAAACCAGGAAGTGATGTCATACAGTCCCGATTACGTTAACTGTCCCCCCTTTAACGTTTTTTCTCCCTTCATCTCTCCAAATTTCTCTTCTATTTTTCCGTCTTCATTTTCCCTCTAAAAATTTCTCTTCTAATTTTCCTCCTTTATTTCGCCTCAAAATTTCGCCTTCAGTGTTGGAAGAGAAAAATGAACACGAATTTTTGAGAAACAGAAGCAAAACGTAAAAGGAAAGAGAAACGCAAAGCGTAAACAGAAGAGAAACGAAAGCGAAATATTTCGCTTTCATTCCGCTTTCAGTCCTCTTGTCAATCAAAGCGAGGCTTCCTCATTTGCATATTAGGGGATTTCCCTAAATAGAGAGAACAAACATAATTTGATTTAATTTCTTTGTACTGCATTAAAACACACGACTAATTAGTTTTATTTAGATAAATTGTAAACGAACTTTTTCTGCATATTTAACATTTATTAGTAAATCGAATAGTAGCCTTTTGTATGTCAAAATGCAAATCGTGGTTTGTTTTCTTCGCATTTCTACATCTATAGCACAAATCCATTTTTAAAGTAACATACCGATTAACAAATCGTTGTTTTGACAAATACACACATGTAAATCAACCGCGCAGGGTACATGTACGTAGGTGTCGTTTATCCATTACCTGCCAGGTGTGAAAATCGTCGGAGCGTGATATCATTCACCGTGCGGACATTTCAACTTTAGATTCTTCACAATGAATTTAAGTATAAATTTTAAAATTTAATGTTATGACTTGATATAATCAGGGACGTATATAAAAGCATAAATGCATCCCTCATTAAGGTACGGTGTCCCTGAAAATTAATTAATTTTACAAAATTTTATAATGCAAAATCTTTCTCTTCCTATGAAAGTTCACTTTCTCATTTGTATAAATTACGTTTGAAAACGTCATTTTTAATTTGGGATGCACAGCTCTAATTCATTTCACTAGCGCCACCTACAATGTATTGCGTTTTTACTACAGAGTATATGGAGATTTAATTCAGATACAGATACTTTATTCCTTAAATCATACGATTTATCGGTTACAATGAGTACAATGATAATTCATATATATATATATATATATATATAATGGCATAACGTGTGGTCTAATTAGTACATTACAAACGCAAAAGTGGAGTGCATATCAAATACGTATATATATATATAGGTATATTACTGGAGGCAAATAAAATCCAATATGTTAAACAGAGCCACAGATGTATAATAAAGGAAGAAAGTGAGAATAGACTTTGTTGAAGAGAAGATAGAATACATGTGAATCAGGAAAAAAAACAAAACAAAACAAAAGTAAATCGTAGCGACTATCATATGACATAGAGAGTGAGATTCAACAAATTCGATGATATTATGGTTGATACGGCTTATTTTTAAATAAAACTTTTTTCGGTTCTTTTTTATTCTCAATCTAGACCCTTCAGAATAGATTTTACTTTTTCAATAAAATCCATTTTTAGGGACACTGTATCTTTTAAAAATATGTAAACTACCTGCTACAAATCTACCTTTCACGTACTCAGCTTGCGTGTGTCGTGTACATGTACGTTCTAATTGCACCCAGTTTACTAGGATGGATTTTTAAAGAGATTTATTTTTTTCTTCACCTTTTATTTATTTTATCGTTTTTTTTTTTCCTTTTTCATAATGCCATATTGAAGGCTATTTTATCATATATTAATACATTTCAATTGAAAGCTCGTAGTTTAAAAAAAAAAAGAAAAAGAATTGTCATAGTCAAAAAGCAGGGGCGGATCCAGAACCTCATCTGCCGGGAAGGACTTGCGCTTTTTATTTGGGTGAATTGCGAGGCCAGGATTGCCGAGTAGGGGGTTGGTATTGGAGGGGTGTACAGTACCTCCCATTTGCTTGCCCGATAAAGTTTTGAAAAAAGGTGGCTTCTAGATCGTTCTTGAACTCAATATTGGACCGAGCGCATGATTAATACGCGTACGTCTATATCTTTAAAAAAAAAAGGAACCCCTCTCAATGTTTACACTTTAGCTCTTCTTCTGCATGACATGCCGAAATCGTCAACAATTCTTTAGGGGAGAGGCGGGTGATTAGATTTTTTTCAAGGGGTGGGGGGGGGGGCAAATCATGGCGAGCATCCTGTTTATGATTATATGAAAAAAATTATACGTACAAAACAAAAATAATCATACATGTACAATGTATATAGAAGAATGTTTGGCAAATTCTGAAAGGATGGGCTCTAGATCCGCGCTATCATTCAAACAATGTCTCTAGATCTATTACATGTTAATATTTTTATAAAAAAAAATTATGTCAACAATGTACCTAATTCATCTCATGACCACGGCTTCACACCAGGATCGTCAATCAAGCACAGCATGTTGTATCGGGAATGCGCCCCCAATAAAAATTGAAAGAATATAGTTTTTTTCCGTCAAGAAAAGTTTTTAATTGTTTGATAAGACGGCCGTAATTCCTTCCCGATATGGTACCCAGCGATCGATATGTTGGAATCTGCGAGAACTTTTAGTAACATCATGGAACATAAGGATTTTTGCAAATGAATGAAAGAACAAGGAAAAAACGAGATAAAATCGAAATAAAGATGAAGAATCTATACAAAAAAAAAAAAAAAAAGAAAAACAGGGAAGTAAGAACTTCTTTTTCAGAGCATGGAATTGGACCTCCCGCAAATAAAAATAAAATGGGTATCAAAATAATTTGTGATTTGTAATGGCGGAGGATGAAGGGAGCATAGAGTATAAAAGTTTGTCCCGTATACACAAATGACCGAAAATGAAAAAAAAAAAAAAGAGAAAAAAACCCAAATATATTCGTAAGGGAGAATTCCCTTACATGTTTCTTGTAGTTATTGTTGAAAAGAATATAAATAAAACACACTATCACTCTAAAATATTTTTTATACATTTTATATCTGACCATTCCAGACACTGTCACTTTTGGACGTAAATTCTTGAACGCATGACTGACTCCACACAGGTAGACTACCATGCCTACCTGAACGACACCTGTCATAATCGATCGATTACGGGGTATATACATGTAAAGTACAAGGGGTCAATAATGAGAACTGACACCTAAATGAATAAAATGACTTGCTTCGTAACTCATATTTTAAAATAATTGTTAGATAACTTCTATAACCCGTTGAAACGGACATATTATACACGATAAATTTAGCTGTTTTAAAATTATTAGATTTTATCCAGAGACTCAATATATCTAGACATATTAAAACAATTATCATAGCATATAATTCGATTATTAGTGTGATAAAAGAAAAGAGTGAAAATAAACGTTTAAAAATATTGAAATATCTAGATTTTAAGCCTACATGTACATTGACCGCATTAAGCCCCGCCCATATATATTTCCAAAACGAGGCTGGAGGCGAACATTGAAAGCGAACTGAAGGCGGAATTTGAAAGAGAAACGTAAGCGGAATCGTAAGAGAAACGTAACAGAACATGAAGAGAATCGAAGGGGGAATTAAAGGAGAAATATTTCTCTTTCGAGTTCGCTTTCAGCGTTCTCGTTTATTTCACCTTACAAATTCCTCTTCTCTTTCTCCTTTCACCTCGCAAATTTCTCCTCTATTTTTCTTTGTACATTTCGCCTTAAAAATTCCTCTTCTATTTTTTCGTCTTCATTTTCCCTCACAAAATTTCTCCTTCGTCTAACAAAAATTCCTGCTTGAGGGGTAGACAGTTAACGTAATCGGGACTGTAGGTACGTGGTCGTCAATAGAGTCTTTAGAAAGCTCAACATGGAGAGAGCTCGTTGCTCTTAGTAGAGTTTATAACTCATTAGCTGATAGTCTGGAAGGACAAACCATTAAGTGGTTCACAGACAGCCAAAATGTGGCTAGGATCATGAAGGTGGGTAGTAGCAAGTCTATGTTGCAAGATATTGCAATGAATATTGCTTCTCGATGTGAGGAGAAATCAGTTTCGATTTCGACATGTTGGGTTCCTAGAGCTGAAAATAAGAGAGCTGATTTGCTTAGTCGTAGTTGCGACAGTGATGACTGGAAGGTCACTCCTCTGAGTTTTGTTACATTAGACAATTTGTGGGGCCCACACACCGTAGACAGATTCGCCACTGATTATAATACGAAGTGTACAAGGTTTAATTCAAGGTGGTGGTGTCCCGGTACAGAGCAAGTAGATGCTTTCAAATGCTCATGGGAAGGTGAGAATAACTAGCTTGTGCCACCTCCTAGGTTAGTATGCGCTACAGTAGCGAAATTGAAGCAAGATCATGCTAAGGGTACCCTGGTGGTCCCGCGTTGGACATCGGCTCCTTTCTGGCCAATCTTGCTGAATTATGAGAATTGCGAATTAAACGATGGATGCATTACACCAGGCAGGGGTAAAAATGGTATATTTAGTAAGAATCTTAAGTTTAAGATGATCGCTTTTAGACTGAATTTTGAATTCCTTTAATTAGTTATTGTATTGTACATTTTGACAGGTTTAGAGAACAGCGTATTGCAGAGATGTCTTAGGGCAGGTGTTCCACAGAGCGAAGATAACGTTCGTTTGGAGAAGAGCATGTGTTCTTACCTTATGCAGTGTAGAAGCAACTCTACGTTTTGTAAATATGCGGGTTATTTTAAAAAGTCCATCATTGCTGGACGCGGGTGCTTCATATTCAGTTTTGCAATCATCTAAATATGCAGTGAAATTTATGCATTCGTTGCATGGTTTCCATGACGCCACAGATAATGCGTTTGTGAACAACCTTATCGAAACAGGAAAGCGCGTTTCCAAAGTACCGACGCAGAAAAAGGACCCTATTGAAGTGCGTCATCTTCATCAGTTATGTGAAAAACATCGGCTCTCATCTGACCTGTTGATCATTCGTGACCTTGCCATGATCGTTGTTGCCTTTTCAGCATTTCTTAGATTTGACGAGTTAGCAAATTTGCACTGTAATGATATTGTGTTTTATGACAATTACTATTCTATTCAAATTCGTAAAAGTAAAACTGATCAGTACAGATTAGGTAAAAGTGTGGTTGTAAGTAAAGGTACCTCTGTTGCATGTCCTTACACGATTTTACAGAAATATTTAGATTTAGGAGAGGTCAATTTGAAGAGTGAAGATTTTTTATTCAAGCCAATTTTTAGATCAAATGAAAAATGTTCCTTGATTAAGAAAAATAAAAGTCTGAGTTATACAAGGGTTAGAGAATGTTTGGTCAGTAGATTGAAGGAAGTTTCTGGAGAATTGAACATAGGTGTTCATTCTCTGAGAGCTGGGGGCGCCACAGCGGCGGTAAACTCTCTGGTGAACGAGAGATGTTGGAAACGTCACGGTCGGTGGAAGTCCGACAGCGCCAAGGATGGCTACGTGGCGGACTCATTAGATCAAGATTGTCTGTTTCTAAATCTCTGAATCTATGAGGCATAATTATGTTAAGAGGTCTTGGGAATTTTTAGTTTCACCCCAACTTTTTGAATGTTCTAAGTACGCACATCGGCCAAATTCATATATTTTTCTTTCTTTGAAATAATTTATATGAATGATGATGATGAAGATGATGATGATGATGATTGTGATGATGATGATGATGATTAAAACAATATAGTGAAGCGGAGAATAAAATATTCCCGCGTTTCGATAGTATAGCGGGAATTATTTTTCTTCGAGATATGCTAATTGTTTTCAGAGTTGAGTCACGTGACTGTGGTCACTCTAGTGAGGTAGACTGGTCATTCTAGGCCCGTGCGCCAATCTATATACACGTAATTTTCATACGTTAGATTTTTTAAACGAAAATAGATTTTATGAATTTCATAACATATATTTTAAGAAAATTATTAAAAATTATTCAAATGAGGAAGAAAATTATTAAAAAAAAAAAAAAAAAAAAAAAAAAAAAAAGGAGCGAAGTCTGACGCTTTTAAAGCAGCTCTGGTGACATGACACTTGCTACAGACACAGGTTTCCATAGTGAATTTTACAATTTTATCTATGGTTTTTCCTGGGCGGTCATGAATACCCGCGAGGAGTTGCTTATTGGTTCATTTTGATACAGAATTATGTAAAGTTCTATTTAATTGACTCATGACTGAAGTGTGTTTTTCTGATTTGCTATGTATGAATGATAAAATATGTGATATATGATAAATATATAAATGTTATACTGTTTGTAAATATATGCCGGCGACAAGTACGCACATCGGCCAAATTCATATATTTGTCTTTCTTTGAAATAATTTATATGAATGATGATGATGAAGATGATGATGATGATAATTGTGATGATGATGATTAAAACAATATAGTGAAGCGGAGAATTGTATAATACTAGGCAAGGCACAACTTGCCAGTATTCCTTTTTTTTTTTTTTTTTTTTTTTTTTTTTTTTTTTTTTTAATACATTGAACCTTAGTTGATAAGTACATTGTAATATGCCAGGTTGCCGTCCTAATGTTTAATTTGATATGGAATATATTATGTTGATATTACATTTTAAAATAGGAATATGTTATATATTGTTCTCAATAATAATATAGGAGAACATGGTGTTTTCCTTAAAATCTACCTAAAAATACATTACGATGCTCTTATAATAGTTATTTATCAGGTTTTACGTTTGGATATACTTGGCAAGGCACAACTTGCCAGTATTTCGGGTTAATACTTTTAAGATCAAGGTGTACTATTTAAAGATCTATAATAACTGTATGGGTTCTAAATTTTAAATCAGGACAATATCTTAAAGGCCCTTATACTTGGCAAGGTACAGCTTGCCAGTATTTTTAGTTATATACTTGATAGATAATGGAATAATTTAACAAATATTCTGAATCACTTTGAGTACTTTTATCTACTACATTATTTTTATTCTTTTTTTATATAAGCTTCTGAAGGTGAATCATATCTAAAATTACCTCTGCCTTTTATCTAATATTGAGTGGTTAGTTTTAATAATCTTAAAATAGTCTTAAAATTGTCTTAGAATAGTTTTAATACTCTTAAAATAGTCAGTAGCCAAAATTCTTAATTTACAAAGTCTAGTCATTACCTGCATCATAAGAATGGTTTTTTAACACAGTGATATTTTAGATAAGTAGAGGAAAGGAGAGTATATGTCAAATCTGAATTATGATCAATAATTTTTTTTTATTTTTTATTTATTTTATTTATTTTTTCCCCCAACCTATGTAAATTTTAATTGTGATCCCCTTGGTGGCAGGTATCATGTATAGGCGATGGGTGCCCCTTGTAAAGTACCCCACATGGTGAATGGGAATCAACTTGTAACTTTGTAACCTATTGTAGGTAGCCTCGTTCTCTACAAAGTTCATTGTAAATACAGATATTCCTGATGAATGGACCCTATAGCATCAGGATATCAATGTTTTTAAAATCGCGTTTTAAATTATCTTAATCCGATGCTTGCAGACAACGCTGAAAGGCGGTACTCCAAGAAGTGGAGGGATTTATTAGCCACAACAACAACAACATTAGTTTAATTCGCATTAGATTTAATGCGCATTAGATTTTGCCGTGTGAACGCAAAGCGAATCTAATTCGCATTAAATCTGGCGAATGCGTATATGATTTACTAGAATTCTACAGTACATTTCCATTATAACTGAGCACTTTTAATCACCCATGGACCTCGAAACATAGAATAAGAGGTAAAAATACTTGATTTCATTCACAATGAACCCTCTAAGTAACTGTACCATGCATAAGCCAAACTTACGAAGAGGTAAATTATTATGAGCAAAACAATATACAGGCATGCATTCGACCCTTTTACTATCTAAAGTATACGGCTCTCAGTGCAAATGTACCAAAATCTAATGCGCATTAGAATGTGTCGTGTGAACGCAATGCGAATCTAATTCGCATTAGAATAAAGCGCATCAAATCTAATGCGAATTATATTTAATGCGCACTCGTGTGAACAGGACATTATTAATGTATTTTTTCTTATGAAAACATCATCTGTATTAAAATCACAGCTCATTGATTTTCTAACCAGCGAAGTGAATCCGCGTTATCTCTTTACACGGAGAGCGTAGATTTCAGAAAATAAAAATATGGTACATAATGTTCAAGGAACACTTGCTTTAAGAAATCTTTTTACATTTAGAGTTTTATGATCATTATGGAAGATGAAGTTGTTTGAGAGAAACAAATATCATATCAAGTAAGCTATGAACATGTACTATGTGAAAATGTGACTTGGAGAGGAACTTGTAAGTTTGAAAATTTGTTTCTAATCCATTTGCTTTTTAATGCAATAAAATATGTTTAAACTAAAAAATGTGACATTGGTCCCAAATCTGTGACTTGGACCTTGAATGTTGCCATGACCTACATGACGTGTTGATCGAGTCTCATCATGGTAAATCATGCATATAAAGGAAGGTATGAACACATATGTGAATGTGTGACTACCAGACAGACGGGCGGACAGACGGACGAACGCCGGACAAAGTTATCCTGAAGTGCCGCTATGCTTCGAATGCGACACAGAAAGTCAATTTGTGTTTTGTTACGGGTATCCAGAAAGTACAATCATTCTATAAACTGTGGTATAAAAAATAAACAAGAATACCATGGTCCATATTGCTCTCCAGAAAACACTGGAAACTTATAGTGAATGTTTTCGTAAGTCTTGTGAAGTAGATTGTTTAATAGACCCGATAAAAGAAATATAGCAAAATATACTAATAAGTTCTTTTTTAAACAAGAGGTTTACCAAAAACCATTCTAATCTGTACGCAATATCGAGTCTTTAATCGTGATAATATGCATGAGCTCGCTAAAGCCGACAGAGCACGGACTGTATTTCGTAATCCCCCTTTTTTATTTCCATTTACATATTCATCTGTGTGTTACTTGGGACCCTGCGTTTAGCTGTCTTTTTTGTATGGTCATCTTATAGTGAGGACTTTAAGTGCGTTCTTCGAGACCTTTGGGTAACCGGAAAAGTGGGAGGGTTGTGCTAACGTAATCCAGATAACCACATTATTTGATACAGGCGTGGCATGTGACCATCCTGAGTCGGCATCGATTGCCTATTGGTCTCGTTTGTTTATGTATAGTCTTTTGTGTTTAGTGTTTTTGTCGTATGTCTCTGTTACGACTCTTGCTGTGCTTGTCTACACTGTGTTATCAAACTTCAGACGTTTATAACCTCGAATTTTAGAGACGATCTCATATTTGAGCATGCTAAGAGAGTTTGAGCACGGAGAACGTTCTCAAAACGGTTTTATAACCTTGGGTCCTGCTGTTCTTATTTTGAAAATGAGGTTTTACCGTAATTTTGTTAATTTACACTAAGGCAGACATATCTATTTAAAAATGTTAATTTCCTTCATAGCAACTAATTTTATTCCATAGCAACCATTTTCAATGATTAGATTTAAATGTGAATGATATTTTTTATTTGGGTCATAAAAGGTTGATTACTTATTTTGCTAGTGATTTATCTATTATGCAAAATGTCGCAAATTGCCCATTTGACCTAGCAACAAGATATATACTCCTTAGTTACCATGCCTTTTTAGAAAATACAATACTCACAATTCTTACATATCAAATAATTTAAGAGAGCTATTCTTATTCTAAAAATGATTTTTTCACGTAATTTTTTTGAACTGCATTAAGACATGTACGAGGGCTGTCCATAAAATTCGTGGACAAGTCTTAAATTAAGGAAAATGAGCGTCAAAGATATTCATTTTTAGTATATTTATTATCATATACTATTTGCTAATTACGACATGTAAATTATTATCATATTTTGATTTTATTTTTACAACCATGACTTCGTAATTAGACATAGGATGGCGACCCGGAGCACGGTAAATTTGTACCGAAATATGTTTTTTATCATTTTATTCAATTTATTTGCATTTTGTAAAATTCCGCGGATAAAAGGATAATGTTTAAATTGTAATGTTGACAATAGTTATATTCGTACCAAATTATACTCTGTTCCTTTACGGAAGTTACACGAAATCTACGATTATAAGAAGGACCTCGCATATACCGATACACGTTCCCCAGAATACAGACTACAAGGAGTCATCTTGGACATTTCTACTTTTCGTTTATTTCAAGCAGTTAGATCAGATAAATCAGAGAAGAAAACAAACCGCCCTTTCATTAAAGTAAGATTTGCAAACAAAGGTATTGATAACTTGAATCTTGGTCAAATTTTGAATCACAAAACTGTCACAGAAAAAATTCCACCATATTTCAAAAGAAAAGAAACTCCGTGTATTTCCTACAGCTACACACCAACAGTTGCATCTAAAATTTACAATTACAAACGATTCCTGCAGTGTATTGATTTAAGTAATCCCTCACTACATCCACTTCCCTGCGAATGTTCTTCATCGGATTTCAACTACTCTCCTTGTGGACACGTTATTACTGGTGACCTTAGTATAGTCAAGAACGACAAGTTGAGAGAATTGTTAAAAAAGGGTCCCAAATACAGAGAAAGTATGTCCTTTACATGGAACCAAAATGTCAAAATTATCATGGACTCTTGTGAGGAATATGCAAGACGTTGGGCAAAGAAAGAGGATGTACAGCTCGACACCCTTTCCGAATGGATAAAATCAATCAGAGGGTTACTTTTATCTAGAATTAAACGATTAAAATCAACTGTGAACACCAGATTCGTGTCTATTTTTAAAGACCCTGATGTTATCACAGAACTTACCTACCTCCAAGAACATTATGTCATCACACCAGCGGACAAAGCCTCAAATAATCTCACATTTATTTGCAAAAAGTACTATTTCGACAGTCTAGTTAAAGAGTTGGGTTTAAATTCGACACCTGGAAATCCCACTTACACCCCAACAAACCTTTCTGCCTCTGAAATAATAGATCACCACAAATCAGCTCTTGCTTCCTTTGGCTTCGACACTACCAATTTAGATTTAGATTTACCATACTTATACTGCATACCTAAAATGCATAAGAATCCGTACAAACAACGTTTCATCGCTGGTTCCTCAAAATGTTCTACCAAATCTGTATCGATCTTACTCACCAAAGTTTTATCTGAAATCAAATCTGGGCTACAAAAATATTGTTCGACAGTATATTCTCGCAGTGGTATCAACCAGATGTGGATTTTAAAGAATTCGAAGGAACTTTTAGAACATCTGAAATCCACTCATTTTAGTAGAGTCCATTCGATCAAAGCCTTTGATTTTCGACACTTTACACTACAATTCCACATTCTAAATTGAAAGAAAGACTCGCAAAAATTATAAGTAATGCGTTTACAAGTAAGAACGGTAATCGCAAATACAAATTTATTGTTGTTATTTATGCCAAAAACTACTTTGTAAAAGAAAAGTCAGATTCTGAAAATAAGTACACTGAAACAGACATTATTCAGATGTTAACCTTTCTGATCGACAACATTTTTGTGGTGTTTGGAGGAAAGGTCTTCCAGCAAATTGTCGGCATTCCAATGGGGACCAATTGTGCCCCACTCCTTGCCGACATTTTCCTTTACTCGTACGAAGCTGAATTCATTCAATCTTTGGTCTCTGAAGGGAAAAGATACTTAGCTTCTGACTTCAACTTCACTTACAGATCGTAGACGATGTGTTGTCCATCAATAATCCAAAATTCGCGGATTACCTGAGCAGTATCTATCCTTCGGAGCTTGAAGTCAAAGAAACTACAGAGACAAATAATTCAGCATCCTATTTGGACATAATGTTGTCCTACGACACTGATGGTCACATGAACACCTCACTCTATGACAAACGTGACGACTTCAATTTCAGCATTACGAACTTTCCTTTTCTGAGTAGCAACATCCCTTCATCGCCTGCTTATGGCGTGTTCATATCTCAGTTGATACGCTATGCCAGAGCAAGTACCAAATATACGGATTTTGTTCTGAGAGCTAGGCGTCTTTCAGATAAGCTTCTCAGTCAGGGATATGTTTGTGACCGACTAACATCGTCACTGAGGAAGTTCTACGGTCGATATGGGGAACTCGTCATACACTATGATGTCCCACTATCCAGAATGGTGGATGATATTCTGTCATAGACCATTTGAACCATCCAACCAATGTACTCTATATCTTCCAAAATGGAAGTAACCGGATGTGACAGTTCTACCGAATTGAAGCGACGGGTGTTGCATGCAAGCAGGAGATGCTTGAGATGCTTACTCTTCCTGGGCACCTGGTCTCACTCTCATATCGGGAGTTCGCTTCTTTTCATATGGTGGAGGTTTTTGTTTTTGTTTGCTTTGGTTCCTGTTTTATCCTAATTTTGTATGCCTTCGGTTTCTGATTTTCTGAATTATCGATTTTGTACTGTAGACAGGGATATGGTCATTATCCATATTTGTCATGACACCACACATGCAAAATTTGAACATTCAAAGTTTCAAGATGACAGAGAAAACCTGATCTGAAGGTAATAGGATGTGATCGTCATTGTTCGAAAAAAATGACGTTTTTCCGAGAGGCGGAGCAGAGAGAAGTGAGAAAATTTTGCATAGGCTTCAGAAAAACACCTACAGAGACTCATTGATTCTTTAAACAGTCGGGAAAAATGATAAAACTAGTTGTTCACAAGTCTTCAAGTGGCAAAGAGGATATTTGGACGTTAGGGACAGTTTTCAGGACGGAATGCGCTAGAGAAGACTTTCTATAAAAGAAAGAAGTGCTTTTAAATGAAGAACATGACGTGATTCATAGTGATCGGCGACTAACAATTCGGGAAAATGCAGTTAACTTTGAAATTTAAAAAAATCGTGCATAAGATCTTATCCCATGATCCTACAATGAATCATGTCTGTGCTGGATGGGTTCCGAAATTATTTTTAATAAATCTAAATTTAGCGAGGAGAGTAGAATTGTCAAAACAATTTATAACGGATAACGTCAAGGATACTCATGCTACTGCTCCGGGTATGAGGAAGTGTCCTTTTTATATTGTATAGAAATATAACTATTTGTGCTTTGTTTGTGATGAAATTTTGCATATTGTTGATATGAAACTTGAATTTAATAAAAAGGCAGTCCACGAACTTTACAGACAACCCTCGTATCTATAAGATGTGAAAAATCCTCCATAGCAACCAATTTTATTTCATAACATGTATGCAATTTTTAATTCGGCTCATAAAAGGATGTTTTCTTATTTTGCAATTGATTTATACATTTATTATACAGAATGTCGCAAAGAAAAAATTAACCATTTTACATAGCAACGAGATAGACACCTTAGTTACCATAACTTTCAGCCCCGTAGATGCATAAAATCGGTTTATTTTGATATTACTTAGCATGGATATTTATTTCATACTAATGTATGGAAAGACTAATAATAATATACAGATTACAAAACATGAGAAATTCTCCACAGCAACCACTAAAGTACCTTAGCAACCATTTTTTCTACAAGACATCGTAAGATGGAATTTTCACGTGCAAAGTGTTTCCATTTTGTAAAAGTGCTTGTGTTTATGTGCTATTAAAATCATGAAGAGACATATCTTTATATTGGTATACAAAATGAAAAGTTTTCCATAACAACTAACTTCATGCTATAGTAAATATGAAATAAACTTATTTGAAATACTTTAAGATGAGATTTTCAAATAGAGAAGTTCTACATTTATCGACCATTTAATATGTCGTGGTCTACTATACATGCATGTTGAAAATGTTTCACATAAATTAGATATGCATTGTGTGAGTGATATCTTTCTGCTACATTCATCCCGCTTGAACAGATCAATCTACTGAGACAATGCCAGAAAATGAAATTGAGGTATGCGACATAATTATGGACACTGCATGTTCCACATTTATCAACCCTTTCTTTAATAGTCTTTATTTTTTTTAAAGAAATCATACATTTCAATAGTGACAAGTGTACAAGTGAAACAATTTTGGGATAACAATATGTGACAGGCGAAATGGAAAATATGGCCGGTCTGGGAATCGAACCCGAGACCTTCTGCTTACAGGGCAGACGATCTTATCGACTGATCTAACCGGGCACGATACCCGAACCGTCACACTCCTCCCCATCAAATTTTGAGGTTTCCAAAGTTGTTAACCGGAATCCTCATAAAGAAAGACAAACAAATCCGTGGTTCTTCCCAATAACTGCCCCAAACCACAAGCAACTCATGAGATTCACTCTCACGGCACCAAATACTGTGACAGGCGGAATCGAAAATGTGGCCGGCAAATGTGGCTTACAAGGCAGATGCTCTTACCGACTGAACTAACCGGACACGATACCCCAACCGTCACAAATAAAAGTTTATTCAAATTCTTCTCCAATGGGCATGTACCAGCAGATTTAATGAAGAGAAATTCACATTTGTAAGCAAAAAGTGGAATACATGTATAAATTTGAATAAAAGCTTAATAAAATCGTAAAGCGAGCATGTACAAACCGAGTGCATTGGAATTCGATTTTCCCGCTATACGGGGATGCGCAAAATTACTAGTAATATTTTAACTTGCCTTGTATATATTTAGTTGGTATTTGATCAACAGAATGAGCTATTATAATAGCGGATCGTCCGTTGTCCGTCCGTCTCTCCGTTAGCTTTTCACACTTTCGCCTTCTCATAAACTGCCTAAAGGATTTTCTTGAATTTTGGTATGAATGAAATAAACACTAATTGAATATCTTCTTCGAAGTTTATTAATTCCTTTTGGGGATGAGTCTATATAGGACAGACGATCTAACCGACTTATCTAACTGGGCACGATACCCGAACCGTCACACTCCTCCCCATCATATTTTGAGGTTTCCAAAGTTGTTAACCGGAATCCTCATAAAGAAAGACAAACAAATCCGTGGTTCTTCCCAATAACTGCCCCAAACCACAAGCAACTCATGAGGTTCACTCTCACGGCACCAAATACTGCGACAGGCGGAATCGAAAATGTGGCCGGCAAATGTGGCTTACAAGGCAGATGCTCTTACCGACTGAACTAACCGGACACGATACCCCAACCGTCACAAATAAAAGTTTATTCAAATTCTTCTCCAATGGGCATGTACCAGCTGATCTAATGAAGAGAAATTCACATTTGTAAGCAAAAAGTGGAATACATGTATACATTTGAATAAAAGCTTAATAAAATCGTAAAGCGTGCATGTACAAACCGAGTGCATTGGAATACGATTTTCCTGCTATACGGGGATGGGCAAAATTACTAGTAATATTTTAACTTGTCTTGTATATATTTAGTTGTATATTTGATCAACAGAATGAGCTATTATAAAAACTTTTCACACTATGGCCTTCTCATAAACTGCCTAAAGGATTTTCTTGAATTTGGTATGAATGAAATAAATACTAATTAAATATCTTCTTCGAAGTTGATTAATTCCTTTTGGGGATGGGTCTATATAGGTATAGGCTATGTGTCAAAGATCAAGGTCACATATTAGAAATGACTGAAATACTTGTAAACAGCCTGGAGGGCACAGTTTGTAATGGATCTTGACCAAACTGTCAACACTTATTCCTTATTGCAAGAAGACGAACCCTACAGATTTTTAAAATCATACGTCAAAGTCATAGATTGGAAATGACTAAAAGCCTTGTATAAAGCCTAGAGGGCACAGTTTTGATTGAATCTTGACTAAACTTTATACACTTATTCCTTATTTTAAGAGGACGAACCCTAATGATTTTCAAGGTTATAATTCAAGGTTACAGATTAGAAATGGCTAAAATAATGTCATACAGCCAACAGGGCACAGTTTTAATTGGTTCTTAAACATATTTCATACGCTTGTTTCTTATGGCAAGAGGAAGAACCCCATTGATTTTCAAGGTCATAGGTCAAAGGTAAAGCTCACAGATTAGAAATAGCTAAAATCCTTGTATACAGCCTAGAGGGCATAGTTTTGATCGGATCATGACCAAATTTCATACACTTATTTCTTATGGCAAAAGGAATAATGTCGAAGGGTTCCAACTCTATACCTTCTTGAAAAAAATTCCAAACTTATTTCTATGCACCAGACACGTGTTTCGAATATTCGATATTCATGGTCATAGATCAAAGGTAAAGCTCACAGATTTGAAATAGCTAAAATCCTTGTATACAGCCTAGAGGACACGGTTTTGATCGAATCTTGGCCAAACTTCATAAACTTCTTGCATAAGACAGGAGAAGGAGCCCAATTGATTTTTAAGGTCAAAGGTCAAGGTCACAAATCTAAAATAGTAAAAATTCTTGTGGAAATAGTTTAAATCATTTAATACAGTCTAGAGGGTTTCAGCTTTGAGTAAATCTTTTCAAAACTGTACATACTCCTTGCTCATGAAGGGAGGAAGAGCCCTATTGATTTTCAAGGTCATAGGTCAAAAATCTTTGTATACAACTTAGAGGACTCAGTTTTGATTAGATCTTTTCCAAATTCCATGCACTTAAATCTCATTACTGTAGGAAGAGCCCTATTGATTTCAAGGTCATAGATTGGATACCGTAAAAATCCTTGTATACAGCCTGAGTGAGTACATTGATTTACATACCGTGCGAGGGCATGCTACGATTTGCGTTGCCTAGATTTTTTATACAATGGTTATGGCGCTGAGATTAATTATCCATATTATACTAATACTTAAATAGACATGCATTTTCGGGTGTAATAGAGAGGTTGGAGTCGGTAAAGATTTTATATTGTGATAGAATCTTGTTGAAATAAAGTTTACATAATTTTAATGAGATCTTTATTTACACAATGGATATACTAGAAAAAAGTATGATGTTAGCTTTGACCTACATTGCTTACATATACATTGAGCATGCAGCATGTATAACTTCAAAAACAATGAAACACATGTGTCTAATGTTACTTTTTCTGAAGCAATTTATCTTAAAAAGGATATCACGCAGCACATTTAAGGCCTTCCATAGAAATGACGTAGAAGTTTTTTCCGCCAAATAACGTAACGTCATATGACGTCATGGACCCCGTGTCGTCAGGTTAGGTAGGAACACATTTATTAGCTTTCGTTATCGTTGATACCTTTATTTACTAGATAAAATTGCATTTATACAAAAAAAAAAAACATATTGCTTCATCACTGACACATCGCCGGGTCAATATACTTTTGAGAAAACCCCTAATCTATATCTGTACTCTGTGACCCCGTACACCGAAGAATGCGATCTGCGTTACTTAGAAGCTTGAGGTGACGAACAGGTGCGAATCAACAGTTTACAGAGCGGGTAAAACGAATAAAAAGGCAGATTTTGGTAAGTACAAGCGATATCAAACTTCAATAACTGGTGCTGTATGAAGGAAATATCTTAGAATTAGTACAATTACATCATGGAATCAATTTATTCATAGAGATAAAAGGAAACTCCTTGGATTATCAAGAGACATGTGTGAAATGTATGTGTAAATGACAGAATTTCAACGCGTTTTACTTAAGTTACACTGTTACTGCAAAGCTGAGTAGTAGCTAAACTTTATGTGAATAGTTTAGACACTTGTAGATTATGATATCAGTTCGTACGAAAGTTGAATGATGAGGAAAAAAGGGTGAATGTGATATCATACTAATGTGCCCATGCCCATGTATATGTTGTTTTCATAACATGTACCTATAACAATGTTTACATCTGAGTACACTTGTAGTTGTACAGTAAGTTATACTTGCAGTAGTATGTGCACCGAAATATCGAAATATTCAAATACCAATTATTAATTTTTTTTTCTTCAGAATGTTAACTAAATATAGAATGGATTTCACACCAGCTGCTGCATGAAAAGAAATATTGTCACACACTGTAAAAGTTTCAGAAACACATGCATGTATCTTAGCCACACAGTACTGTTCATTTTGGATATTTTTGCAGGTACAGAATTTTTTAATTTATGTGTAGAGTAACATTTGTTTTGCCTATTAAGAATATTATAATGATTTAAAAAAGAAGTCAAATAAAATAAATGCATTTACTATCTATAGTGAATAATCTAAAACTATAGCCATACCAGGCTTATTTAGCTATTCATGAAATAATAACATATCACTGCGAATTCTTTGTTATTTATGTCGCAAGGACATACATGTATATTACATAACTATTAAACTTGTAAAATTATGAATTTTGAGTCCAAGCTGTACCATACACTTTGGATTTTAAAAGCTAGATTTATATAGTCAATATTTTTTTCTATTTCAGATCCTTGCCTTGAAGAGTGAATGCTTGAATAATAACTTTGAACAACCACACACATTACAGATGAAGAAATGTTACTTTGAATATATAATAAAGAAAATTAATAAAATTCTCCTAAAATTGATCTGTACTAGACTTCATGCTCAAATCTCCAAGAGCGGGGAGGGGGCGGGGGGGGGGGTAAATTGCTTTTGTTTTGATAGTTTGTCTGCCTGAAGCATTTAGCCGAGCATGAGAGGGCTTTCAAGGTCAACATGTACACAAATCTCTATGTGCATGGCAAGAGCAGATACGAAGATTCGAAATTTAAGCTTGACTTTGCTTTCAAAAGATACATGTAGCTACTGACACCTGCATGGTATGTAACAAAGACACGTAAATAAAATATTGTTGTACTTGCAGATTATCTCGTACAAGGTGGCTGTTAAGGAGAAGTCCCATGATACCAGTTATTAAAATGTCGATCACTCTTATGGTGTTAGGAAAAAAAATGACATATAATCTCAAGCTCCTGGCAAGAGTTATTCACGCGCTATTAATTTGTTCAAGCTTTACAATTATTTATTTGATATCTGCAATGCAGAAAAAAAATAAGATTGGGTCATCGGTCAAATAACAAATTTGAAATACTGAAAATATTCAACAAATTTGCTTAATGCTTACATCAAATTTGTCATAGGAAAGTCGTTTATCTAAATTTTGGTGGATCACTTTGTCTGTTGTCCCTCCCCCCACATCATGTTGTCACGAAAATATCGGGAGTTATGAAACAAGGTAGGATTGCTACTCGACCATTCCGAGGCACATTTATTGATCATATACGTACAAATGTTTGTAACGACAAGGATCCGATATTATAATAAAGGAGTAACCTTTCAAATATTTTGAAAGGCGAATTAAGGGAAACATGATTACTGCATGAAATCCGGCTATAGATTTGACCCCAAAAAATCTCTGAATTTTGCATCTGCTGTAAATAACAATCCTGTCTGGACGACTATCAAATAAATTCATGATCTGAAAATGCAAAAAAAAACAAAAGGAGAGAAAACAAAACCACCCAAAACAAAGCCGTTACACATTCACTGAAAAGTCCTCCAGCCCGACCCACCCCCTTTCCCGGCCCCATATATCAATGACCGCTCTTTAAATTTCTGTCAAACACGCTACCATGTATTTCGTCGATCTCATGAAGAATTTATAAGTACTAATTCACTTTCAGGGGACATGGAATTCAAATAAAACATATGAAATCTAATTAAATAAAATCGAGCTGAAGATTCCCAATGTCAGTGCAGCGTGGGCGATGAATAGAAACTCGAGGTCACGCTTTACTTTCAATTTTCATCAACTTTTGCATGCAATTGCAAGTTGTCAATTATAAGTGCTTTTCAATGTCAATGTCAGCCACGCTTTTACATGGGTTGTGTTTTTATTTATTTATTTTTCTTATAGAAAATATACACTGAAAATGTTTAAAAAAAAAGAAAAAGAAAAGAAACAGTGCCTTTGCGTCTTCTGACACATTGAAATTAAATCTAAAATCAGTATGAAAGTATACCTAAATTTTAATATTAATATGACAATGGACATCATCCACGGAATTTGCCGATTCCTCTATTTGCAATCTAGATCAAATTTTGTTTTGTTTTTTTTTCTGCTGGGAAACAAACATCAGTTTTATTATTTTTTTACCCTTATTTTTTCCCCGATGTCTAGAAAAAATAATATTGGATCTAGAACTACCCGGTGTTGTCCAGAGACCATAGGACTATAAGGTCTCGTTTCTTAAAATAAGAAACCAGAGAATCCATAAAATAAAGAAATTTTGGTATAAACAGTGAAGAATTTATGTATGTTATCGATCCCATTGCGGTCAAAGGCGTCATAAGTCGAACAAGGTTTTTTTTTGTCACGGTAATGATTATTAAAGGGACGTATAATGTATGTAAGTAAATATTACGAGTTAATATAATCAATCCATGCAATTCTAATGCATGTCCGATATTATACAGCATCATGTTAATCTCATGTATATTGGGTTCATGGGTTAGTACGGTAACCGGCAAGACCGACACCCCGGCGTGGCGCCCTTCCCCCCCCCTTTTTTTCCGCGATTCACCCCTCAATATACAAAAAGTGAAATGAAACTTTAACATAATTAAATAAATATTGCATTTTTTCATAAGTTGAAATGAAAATTTTATTCAAATTAACATTTATTTAAAAAATTAAAACGGAATTTACAGAGAGCGCGATTACGTCCCTTGAATAAATCTGATTCCACAGAACGTTTATTTGGTAAACAAACGAACTACCGATTAGCACCTGTCAGAAAAACTGCAACGGCGCAAGATGTTACCGTACATAAATTTAAGTGAAATTTGGCACACATTTTAAGAGATAGGTGTTCTTCAATAATTCAACTGGGGGAAACGTTTACATTCTATATTTTCTTTTAAATTTTCTGCCATTCGTGCCAGTGTCGATAATATTTTATGAAATGGGTATATTTTTCTCGATTTTTCAAGTAGTCGTTCTTTATCAAAGATTTCCCCAGCAAGAAATAGGTAAATGAAACCCCCCTTTGTAGTATGGTATCAATATTTTCTTTGAATGATAAGGTTTCACCTTGCGCCATCTGATTTTGTATGACCAATGTTGATCTACGAAAATATACGTGTCACGTGACAACCCGGCGTTCGGGGAGCATATATCAATAATGAACAGATAAATTATGATATAGCATCTATACTGATACATAAACTATTTCATTCCATCTTATTTGGACAATTTAATATTTCCTTGAAAATAGCTATCAAAACTGACATCAAATTTTGTCAATGACGTCATGGAAGGCCTTAAATGTGCTGCGCAATGTTCTTTCTTCAAATTAGTTATATGCAATTTTTATCCCTTTATCCCCAGACATTGACATTTCTTTTTGAAAAAGAGTTGCTAAAGCCTTTTGTTTTACCCTCTAACCCGTTTCTAAGGACATATAAAAATTTAATAGCAATTCTCTGTACGGACCAAAATAATTTCAATAGCACGTGGAAATAGCATGTCTCCAATTTTCGAGATTTTTATGGTATGTAAGGCGTATATGATGTACTGAGACAAAAATAAACTTCCTTTTTACAAATTAATTTTTCGTTGCCATGGAAACCATGTTTGAAATTTTACGCATCAGTAGAATACTTGTAACATGGCATTTTCACAAGGCTCGTTTCCATGGTAACAGCTATTATAGTCGACTGAAATTTCCTTAATTGTTCTCTTTATATCTTTCGTATTTAAAATACTGCACAAGAAGTATGCTTCTGTACGCTATTCTTTTTGTCAATATGTTTAAAATGTAGGCAAAAACTGTTTTGAAGAGGCCCTTTTTAAGACCGAAAAAGCTCCTAATTTAAGATGATTTTGCTCAATTTCAAAGAAAAAATAATCTGAAATGTCAGGCTAACTTGATTTCCACTGCCAATTATCTTTAAAGTTTAATTCTTGATCTTAAAGAAAATGTTAAAATTTGAGTTGGACCTCTCCACAATTTTATTCAAAAGGGTATAGAAAATGGTTACCATGGTGACATTCTGTTCAGTGCTATTACACATATAGTAATTTACTGGTAAATTTTTAGCTGTCCGTTATATATTTTAAGCAGTTTTTTATCAGTGTATATAAAAGAGCATTATTGACTTAAAAATTACCTTAAAATCTTTCAAGGTCACAGAACCCAATGTCAAGGTCATCTTGAATGCAATTCACAAAATTTGGCAAAATTCTGTGATTTTTCAAAAATATGAGAGGCAGTTACTCAAAAATCATGTGATATTAAGTAAAACAAACACATACATAGGGATTTTGGATATATCCCCTATTTATCGACCAAAGTTGCAAAAATCTCAAAATCAATGACATCCTTGATTTGTGGCTAGTATTTCATACATACATAAAAAAAATTGAGATTATAATGATTTTTGTCTGGGGCTTATGTTTTTAGGAGAAATGTTCTGAACTAAAAATTGTAATGTTTTTCCATCTATCGTTCCTAATTTTAGAAAGAAGTATTTTTGATACAAATATATGACAGACAAGCCTAAATTTAGTAACAATAAATAACAACAAAAATGCAAATTTTATTGAAATTGGAACCTATATTTTGTATTGACCTTGAACTTAGAGTCAATGACCTCGACAAATTTTGGAAGTGCTTAAATAAAGAATAATTTCTTTTGTTGTCCCTACATAAAACTTAAGCAATATAAGTGATTCAAACCATGCTAAAAATAAATTTGAAAAGATATCGTCTTTATGTGTCAAATGAATAGTTGTCATCGCAACCATTTTTGACCTCAAAATGTCGGAAAACAAAACATGGTCCTACTTAGTTTAAACATATTTTATTTCAAACATATATAGTATACAATACAAATACAAAGAATGATACAATATAGGATCGGAAAGGAAGCTGTATTAGCTTATTTAAATTCCTCTCCCGGTAATGTAATTCAAAATTTAGAGCAGAAAGAAATATTATCACTACAAATTATAGAAATGAAATATGTTATTAGTCCTACTTGTTTTTTTCAGTGATTATACTTGTCACAAGAAATATATTTTGTTCTAACAATAGTGATGGTGTTATCAGCCTGACATTTCGTGTTATTTTTGCTTAAAAATGGTAAAAGTTTGACAATAATATGTCTTTATTTTGACCTTATTTTATGGCAATTTTTGACTGATTATGATTCGATAGGATTCGGCTTATTGAAAGATATTTTAAAAAATTGTTAATTTTTCTAAAAATAGAGGTTTTAAAAAATTATAAGTTGTTAATACCAATAAACTCTGACAATGGTTTCCATGGCAACATAATAATCAAAAATGACTTATTTGACCATTTTAGTGCTATAAATAAACATACCTCGTTTCCATGGCAACCGTAATATTAATTTTCCAAAAATTATATTTTTTTTTTATTCACGGCATTATACATACCATTTATAGAGAAAATCATTACAATCCATGACATGCTATTTCCAAAATATTTTGGTCCTTATAGAGAATTGATATTAAATGCTTGATCAGGAAGGGCATGTGTTTCCATTTGCGTTTTTTAGGTCTTTTAAAAATTTCATTGAACAATTTCGTCAATAGAGATTTTAAAATGTTCGGAATGCAGTTGCATGGAATTTGATTCAAATGAGTTAAAGAAGATCCTGACGACAATCTCAACAGCACTCAAAATAGAGCACATAATTAAGCATCGACGGACCCCAAGCAAGCCAGAGGCGGGACCAGGCGCCATGGAGGAGTAAGCATCCCTTGTTGGCTAGCCGCACCCGCCGTCGATGTTTAAGCATGGAAATGAAAACAATCTAAAAGTCATGCACTGTCTGACGTTATGTCTATATAGAAAGTGCTATGGCGACAATGTCAGGGAAATATATTCAAAACACTTACTGTCAAAACCCTCGCAATCAATAGAGTAAATTCTTTTATTTAACACCAAAATAACATTTATGATTTGATTTTACGGCAAAATAACGAATGTATCCAATTCATTCATATGAAAAAGAGTAATATATCATTTTTAGTCGTTTTGTTTTCACACAAAATTAAGAAAGTTTAGGCTTCATTTCCGTTGCAACCGTTTAGAGGCTTCCCAATTCTATTTTTTAAATAATAAAACAAACTTTAATACTAAATCCATCCATTTTTCTTTTAAATTGGTTACAGATTTGAACAAACTGACTTTAAAAATTGTTAGATGAGGCTTTTTATCAAAACTAGGTTAACTTCCAGTTGTCATAGCAACATATTCAAAATATGCAGAAACTTTTTTCATAATTATTCTAAAAGACCAAATTTTAAACTTTGATATCACATCTCAGAAATGATGATTTGTGTCATTTAAACTAAAGAAAACATAGTTTACATTTTGCTGTTTTAGACATTTAGCTGTACACAAAAAGCGGTGTCCATAGTAACAACTTTAAATGCCCAAAAACCTTTGAAAACTTAACTTAATATCACTATTATACAACATCTTGATGAATGCTCTTACATTTTCCTTCGATGAGATAAAAAAATGTATTTTTATTTTGCAGTTTCCATGATTTTCATAGGGAATGCTCGATGGTTAGTGACTTTCTTTAGTGGTCAAACTAATTACGTTCTTGAATACATTTCAACCAAATTTTAATGCACCACGTGTTTCGGTTAGTAAATCCTCATCAGTGGTACTTTAAGTCAGTGATTTTAGACACAGCAAACACTTTTTTAGCGACCTCTAGTCTAATTCCTTGTAGGGTCGTTTCAGCAGCATAATTAAATAGAATATTAAAAATGCAAAAATAGAATGTCAGCATACGACTCATTTACGTCAACATGCAACTTGATCAATTTTGGATATTTACGTTAGTAATTAAAAGAAAGTTCAACGTAAAACATGTATCACAATTGTTGAAAAAAAAAAAAAAACAGGCAACGCACAAACAAATGTTAAACGTCTTCAAATTCTATAGCATCATTAAAGAACAGATAAATTTGCAGCACTAGGAAAAACTTAACAAAACAAGAAAACATTCTGCAATGTTAAAAGTGTGTAATATTATTTCATGCTAATATATTTACAGTAAAACACGTTTATAGGGAATCGCTATGGGCCAATACAATTTGTTCGTTGTATGCATAGTTGGTCATATTACCAATGGAAAACATAAAGTTCGCTATAAGCAAAATATCTATCAAGTTAGGTTCATTTTGTTAAGCAACAATACAGTTATTGTAGATTATTTGTGTAGTATTTTTGAATTCATTATTAAGACGATACCAAATTAATTGAATTTTCTTTGGATTTCCCGCTCTATATTTTTCAAAATTCCAAGAAAAAAAAATATAAAAATAAAATGCTCACCCGCACCAATAAATTTCTGGCTCAAGAATGTTTTAGGGTCGGTTCTGATTTCTGCAAATTCTAAAGCTTCTAGAAGTCTCAGATTGTGAAAATTTCGAAGAAAATGATACTTTTATAGTTTGAAAAATTTCATTGGGAGCAAATTTGTTGTCCCATATACATGGCACTGAAAGTCAAGGAGGGGGAATGTTCGAAAATCTTTTCCGTACTATGTGCCAGGTTTCCTAGTCACCATGTCAAGAGTCTGCACGCAACTTAAGTATCAGTAATGCATCAAACTTTTAGAGAAGTATGTGAATTTTTTCTAGGCCATGCTATCCTAAAACTTATCTGACACAAAGGCTTTGAGTGTATAAAGGCAGTTGAAATGTTCAACGTCTTCAAATTGAACAGCATCATTTAAGAACGGATAAATTGACAGCATGGACCAGACATGCACGTTTCGGGTAATTAACCCTCGTCAGTGATCCTCAAATCTAAAATGTAATATGCCTAAAAAGTATGAAAGTTACTATGTTCGAAAAAGCGTACCGAAAGACGTAGCAGGATAATTGGGATATGATGCTACAGGACCCACGTTTTCGAAATTTCATGAAATATTGATAACAGAAATTTTAGAATACGTTGAAAAAACGATCAACCGAAATTGATCAAACTTGGCTACATGTGTCCTCGGGGACTCATTGTCCACCAGCAGTGACACGTCATCCGGTACATCAGTGATTGATTGTATCAAACCTTCAAATTTATGCAAAAAGTCTTTTGTTTGTGAGAATAAAAACTCTGAATGAACTCGGCAATATCGTTCTCGTCGACTTGGTCATCATCGACATCGTCATCATCCATATCTGATGTATTAAGTATATTGTTTACAATCTGATCCTCGTCAAATTCCTCTGTAGCAACGACATTTGCGTCAATATCAACAAACTCACGAGTGGAAACACCATCACACTTCAATTTATCCATCAGACGCGCAATAGGGATTTCATCTTTAATATCATCTGCATTCAGTTGAGCTTAAGGAATGTCATCATCATCACCGTCGCCTATTTTTGTCAAGGTTATCACGAACCCAGTTTTGCGGTAACATTTACTGACACATGTAGCAGTCATCCCCTCTAAGCATGGTGAAGCATGCGAATGGCAAGGAGAACGTTAATCTATGGCTCAATATCGTCGTCATAACACTGCAAAATAAATATATCAAATAATTACTGAGTAAAAATTATTGTCTGGACCCCCGGTAAATTTGGATCCGCGCTGGTAGCTTTTCAAACGTTAATTGCAAGGAAAGATAACTCGCATATCAAACTATGCGTAATATATTAAAAGTGGCTAATCTAGACAACGATTAAAAAAGGGAGAGAGTCATCTTAAGCCCCCTTCACACTTTCACGGATCGGGCCACGGATAGATACGGATCGAGACAAATTTTACATCCGTAGCTATCCGTAGCAATCCGTAGCTCGATCCGGTACAAGTCGTGACAAGTCGTAGCTATCCTTGGCAATCCGTAGCTATCCGGGATGAGAAAGAAAATTTTTGAACATGTTCAAAATTTCCCACGACTCCGTTACGGATAGATTTGTCGTAGCGGAGTCGTAGGGGAGTCTTAGCAACCCGTAGTGGAGTCGTAGCTATCCGTAGGGGAGTCGTAGTAACCCGTAGCGCATCCGTAGCAATCCGGGACCATTTTTGTGAGAATAATAGCAATACGACTCTGCTACGGATTGCTACGACTCAGCTACGGATTGCTACGACTCTGCTACGGATTGCGACGACTCTGCTACGGATTGCTACGACTCTCCTACGGATTATTACGACTCTCCTATGGATTATTACGACTCTACTACGGGTTGCTACGGATAGCCAAGAATTGTGTCTTATATAAACTTCAAATTTATTAGGTTTCTGTGCGTTTTTCGGTCAATATATGAGTTAATACTTCAACTACTCAATTTCAGGTCATGATATAAAGGCACGTATAAAACCTCAATACTGTTATAAAACAAGTGAGACCATCTCAATTTGAAAATATTCTGTGTTTTAGTAAATAATTATGGTTTAAAAACACATAGGAAATTCAAGCAAGTCCTACCAATCCGTACTGAAGTCGTAGCTATCCTTGTGAGACTCATGGCTATCCGTACTCGAGTCGTGGTAATCCTTAGCAATCCGTACCTATCCGTATCTATCCGTGCACATGTCGTAGCAATCCGTATCGATCCGTGCGCGCGTCGTAGCAATCCGTAGCAGTGTCGGGACGATATCCGTAGCAATCCTTAGCTATCCGTACTCGATTCGTATCAACCCGTAGCAATCCGTACTGGAGTCGTAGGTTCATGGTCCATCGAACATTTTGCGTCCCGACTCGCCACGGATAGACCTTTTTTTGAGTCGTAGCGGAGTCGTGGCTCGATCCGTGAAAGTGTGAAGGGGGCTTTACTTCCAAGATATACTGTATGAGGGCCTTCCTGTATTCAATTTTCATGTTGTAAATAAGTCCCTGGTCCATTGGTTGCAGATTACTGGTCCTATTTAGAGAAAGAAACACAAGTTTCACAGCTCTTAAATTTTCCCGGGGTGTACGGGCGGCACAAGAGTCGATGGAAAGCAACATTTTGTGTTTTTGCGAATCATTTTTCTCTTCAACTGTCGGATGCTTTGTATGTTAAAGGCAAAGACTTGACCCCTTTAAAGCTGCATTTCCATATAACCAGCGGTTTAAGAATATTAGAGCCATCCAGATTGGCGCATAGAAGCACTTACAAGCATTATTTTACTTTCTTTCCACCAAAACACTTTTATCCCTTCAACTGCAGGGTTTTTTCGATAAAGGCTTGTAAAATAACCTCGTCTCATTGGCGTTATATATGTCACGTGGATGATAAATTTTAAGGAATCCTGGAAGCTATTTGTCTAGCCAATCGGACTCAGTGTCTGGATTAAGGTCATATCCGGCACCCAAAATTTTGAATCTTCACATCGAAGAGTATTCTGTATTTCTGACGTAAAACAAATATTTAATCATGTTTGAATAATAAATCCTTCAATTTTTAGTACTTTTTTGTTTGTCATACAGGTTTTGTACGCATTTTTGGCTTAAAATATAGCATTTTATTATTTAAATTTACAATATCTTTATAAGTTATGGTCGAATCTCCTTAGAATTTGGTATACTTATAAATTGTTGCACCCTTAAAACATGTAAATGACGAAAAAAGGTACCTTGCAAGGGGTTTCGTTTAATTAAAGGACATATAAATATAGTCTCTTATTTTGACATCAAATATTAGCCCGCAAACTATGACATTTTTTACCATTTCATTTCTATTTCTCAAAATATTACAATTGTCCTGTCTTCTACCGCTAATAATAATTCTAATGCACTCCGTTTGTAACGCGCATTCTGATTGGTTGAGCGATGAAAAAACTGCAAGGGGATTCACGTTTCACTGCAGTTTTTGCTATGACGTCATGCGTTCCTATGGTGACGCCGTTAAAAGCAGACGTTTTCTAGCTCCTTACTGACCAAAGCATTAGAATAGGGTTACCATACTGATGTTTTACAAAAACTGACAGGGTATCGGCGAATCCCCTGTCAGAAATATCCGTTTTACCGCTCGGCTAACGCTCGGTAAAACTCAATTTCTGACAGGGGATTCGCCGATACCCTGTCATTTTTTGTAAAACAAACGCATGGTAACCCCTAAGGAATTATATACCGGTATGGTTATGCTTGACCTACAAAAAGCTTTTGACACAGTTGATCACGAGATACTGTGTAATAAACTTAGTTATATGGGGGTAGAATCCACCCAATGGTTTAGGTCGTATCTCTCTGAGAGAAAGCAATTTGTTTGCGTTAACCAAGTTTCATCAAAACCAGGATTTATCAGTTGCGGGGTGCCCCAAGGTGGTATCTTGGGCCCTCTATTATTTCTTATATATGTCAATGACATGTCCATCAGCATTGACAACAAATGTAAGCTCACACTCTATGCTGATGATAGTGCCATCCTGTATGCCCACAAGGACCCACAAGTAATCTCGAACAAGCTAGGAAAAACTCTTGAATCATGCTCCTCATGGCTCATTGATAACAAATTATCTTTACATTTAGGAAAAACAGAATGTATGTTATTTGGCTCTCAACGAAAACTTAAAAAGGTCCCAGAATTTTCAATAGTCTGTAATGATCACACAATTAAAGCTACAAATCAAGTTAAATACCTAGGTCTCAATATCGATAAGCATCTAAATGGGGAGAGTATAGTTTCATCAATAATCCAAAAGGTCAATGCTAGAATTAAGTTCCTATATAGGCAGGCAAATTTCTTAAATGTTAGGGACAGGATGACACTATCATCAGCACTCATACAATGCTACTTCGACTACTCATGTTCCTCTTGGTACGCTGGTCTACAGAAAGGTTTGAGATCAAAACTGCAGATCTGTCAAAATAAAGTGGTCAGATACATTTTTAGTTTAGGCCCTAGGCATAGAATTGATACCAACATTCTAGAATCAGTTAATATGCTGAATGTTGAACAAAAGGTGAAACAACTAAGATTACAACATGTGCACAATATATTCAATGAAACTTGTCCTGAATATTTGAAACAAAATTTCAATCTTGTTTCGGGTAATAGTAGATATTCAACCAGATCTGCTAGCTCTCACAACTTCATCGTACCATCTTACAAAACTTGTACGTTTTATTATAATGCCATAAAAGACTGGAACACCTTGCCTGTATCCATAAAGAATATCTCCAGCAAACCATTGTTCAAGACCAGTTTAAAATAGCATTTGCAAAATCAAAGTCTTATGGACGACAATGCTGATTTTATTTATTTTTAGTTAACTTTCATATTGAAATGTTATTTTAAAGTTACAGGGTTTTTATCCCCTTTGATTTAATTTGCCCCCACAAATTCTGTTTTTTAGTCTGAGCCAAAATCTTCAATCATTCCTCCATGCACTTCCCTCCACTCCCCTACCTTCATTCATTCATTCATTCATTTATTCATTCATCCATTCACTTCATCAACCATTTATTCATTCATTCACCTATCCATCATTCATTTACCAATTCCCCTCCACCTCGATCTTTACCATTCCCATATTCTTCTAATATAAATAACTTTAATTAATTTTCATCTTCATCTATAAATTCTATCCATTATTTATTTCCTAATATTATTTAATTTAATATTTTATGGATATTTAATTCATTTTGTGTCATTTCAATCATTTATGTCTTTGAATTGTCACTACTAAGGACCCCATTGGAAATAAGCCATGTCAGCTTTATGGGTTATCCTTGGGACAAATCAAGAATATAGTGCAATATATAATTTATTATCATTCTCCAAACAGTTTTATTTAAATTATTTACTTACACTGTGATATTTCAATTGAGCTTCTTCACATATGTGATATCTTGTCTGTGTTAAACTGTGATATTCATATATATTATTTGTGTTTAATTCCAATTGTCATCATCAAATTTTAATCAATACTCATTGCTTCGCTTATTTTATATATTATATTTTTATATTGCCCTGTGACTTGATTTAATCCTGAAATAAATCAAATCAAATTAAATAAGTACCTGCAGTTCTTAAACAAGTCTTTTCCATTAGAAAATTTGACTTTAGATACCTTATATTCATTTTTATTCAGTTTTCCTTGGATATACTCAAAATTTGGGCAAAATATGATTTTCCACTAAAATAGCCCGACTTTGTTCAAGTATTAGACCCTAAAGATGCCCTGCACGATGCATATATCTTATACATTTTAGAATATCTGAAGATAGATTTTTAGTTTAGAGAAAAAATAAAGTCAGTTTGACCATCCAAACAGCGTCAAAATAACGATACTCGAACCTGATTTTGCCAACAAAAAAAAAAAAAAAAAACGGTCCAGAAAGAGAAATGCTTTTATTTGCCCTTTTCAGCTCACCTGAGTGAAGTTAAAGTGAGCTATTGTCATAGTGCGCCGTCCGTCGTCCGGCGTGAACTTTTAACATTTTCGACATTTCCTCTGCAACCGCTAAGCAGAATTTCACGAAACTTTACAGGAAGCAAGAACTAAAATTCCTCTACCAACTTTGTGTTTCTCATGCCGATCGGTCAACAAATATGGCCGCCGAGGGCTCTGACTAGCTGACGCATTTTTGACATCTTTTCTGCAACCGCTGCACAGAATTTCACGATCCTTACAGGAAGCAAGCACTCAAGGTCCTCTAACCAAGTTTGTGTTTTTGTGCTGATCGTTCAACAAATATGGCCGTCACGGGCTCTGATTGGCTGACGCAATTTATACTTCTCCTTTGCAACCACTGCACAGAATTTCACGAAACCTTACAGGAAGCAAACACTCAAGGTCCTCTACCAAGTTTGTGTTTTTTGTGCCGATCGGTCAATAAATATGGCCAACGAGGGCTCTGACTGCCTGACGAATTTTCCACATCCCCTCTGTCACCGCTGCAGAGAACTTCATGACACCTTACAGGAAGCAAAAGACGCAAGGTTCTCTACCAAGTTTGTGTTTTTCGTGTCGATCGGTCAACAAATATGGCCGCCGAGGGCATTGGTTGGCTGATGCATTTTCTTCTTCTCCTCTGCGACCACTGCACAGACTATCACGAAACTTTACAGGAAGCAAGTACTCAAGGTCCTCTACGGCGTGTTTTCGTGCCGTTCGGTCAACAATTGTGGCCGCCGAGGGCTCAAATTGGCTGACGCATTTTCGACATCTCCTCTGTTACCGCTGCACAGAATTTCATGAAACCTTAGGGAGCAACCATTTCATTTTTAATGGGGGGGGGGGGGGGGGGGGGGGGGGGCTGGAAGACCTTTGTCAGCCGGAAATTTTTTCGGCCATTTTAAAAGCCGGAAAATTTTCTTCGCTTCGGGCCAGATTATTTTTTTTTTGGTGATATTCCAATGTTGAAAATGCATATCACTTCATTTTGATTTCTTGAATGGCATATGATACCTATAATCTATTAAATTAAACGATACTCAACTGAGATAGGCTATATGGTGCTAGAGACTTGAATTTGATAAATTTACTCCAACTTGCATAAAGTTTGTTCCATTTTTATTTGTACTTTATGACACACACAAAAAGTGTTTACTGGGCAATTGGAAAGGTCGGAAGAGAGGGGGAGGGGCAATTTCATGATCTGAAAAATTTATTTTGGCCAGCCCTTTGGGCCGGAAAATTTTTTTCCTTAAAATTTCGATCATGAATTTTTTTTGAAAAGTCTTCGTGCCCCCCCCCCCTAAGAATCACTTACAGGAAGCAAGTACTCAAAGTCGTCTACCAAGTTTGTGTTTTTCTTGCCTTCGGTTTCTGATTTTCTGAATTATCGATTTTGTGCTTTGTACAGGGATATGTGGTCATTATCCATTTTTGTCATCTATTGCCGATCGGTCAACAAATATGGTCGACGAGGGATATGATTGGCTGACGCACTTTCTACTTCTCCTCTGCAACCACTGCACAGAATTTCACGAAACCTTACAGGGAAGCAAGTACTCAAGGTCCTCTACGAAGTTTGTGTTTTTCGTGCCGAGTGGTAAACAAATATGGCCACCGAGGGCTCTGATTGGCTGACACATTTTCGACTTCTCCTCAACCACTTAACAGAATTTCTCGAAACCTTACAAGATGCAAGTACTCAGGGTCCTATACTAAGTTTGTGTTTTTTGTGTCGATCGGTCAACAAATATGGCCGCCGAGGGCTCTGATTGGCTGACGCATTTTTGGACTTCTCCTCTCCAACCGCTGCACAGAATTTCACGATCCTTACGGGGAAGCAAGTTTTCTACCAAGTTTGTGATTTTCGTGTCGATCGGTTAACAAATATGGCCACACAGGGCTCTAATTGGCTTACTCATTTTCGACTTCTCCTTTGCAACCGCTGCTCAGAATTTCACAAATCAATTGTAAAACTTAAAAAAAGCGACACAAAGTAAGATTGAGACAGACGCACCTTTGTTTGTAAAACAATTTCAAACATTTATAACCTCAAATCCAGGTAAACTCTGTTGACATGCATGTTTTTATAATTAATCCCTTAATTAGAGCAATCACGGGTGATCAGGTCGCAATAACAGGGTGTATTCATGAAGAAATTTGACCTCTGGGCCATTGGTTTGGTTCGTAATATGGTTTAGTTCGGAATTCGGTAAAAGCACGTTATGTCTGTACATGTCCCTCCAATGCTATTATGTCAGTTGGTAAATGTGACAAGCTTGATCGACGTCGTGGAATTCGTAAATATAATAAGCCTAAGATAATAATAATTACACATTTACTTGCAAAAAGTACTATTTCGAAAGCCTTGTAAAAGAGTTTAAACTCGACACCTGGAAATCGCTCTTACATCATGTACACCCCAATAAAACTTTCTGCCTCTGAAATAATAGATAATCACAAATCAGTTCTTGCTTCCTTTGGCTTCGACACTAACAATTTAGATCTAGATTTACCTTACTTATACTGCATACCTAAAATGCATAAGAATCCGTACAAAGAACGTTTCATCGCTGGTGTCTCAAAATGTTCCACCAAATCTGTATCTATCTTACCCACCAAAGTTTTATCTGAAATCAAATCTGGGCTTCAAAAATATTATATTCTCGCAGTGGTATCGACTAGATGTGGATTTTAAAGAATTCGAAGGAACTTTTAGAGCATCTGAAATCCACTCATTTTAGTAGAGTCCATTTGATCAAAGCCTTTGATTTTTTTCGACACTTTATACTACAATCCCTCATTCTAAATTGAAAGAAAGACTCAAAATATTATAAGTAATGCATTTACAAGTAAGAAGCGCAATTGCAAATACAAATTTATTGTTGTTTACTATGACAAAACCTACTTTGTAAAAGAAAAGTCCGATTCTGAAAATAAGTACACTGAAACAGATATTATTCAGATGTTAAACTTTCTGATCGAAAATACTATTGTGGTGTTTGGAGGAAAGGTCTTTCAGCAAATTGTCGGAATTCCTATAGGGAACAATTGTGCCCAACTCCTTGCCGAAATTTTCCTATATTCGTACGAAGCTGAATTCAACAATCTTTGGTCTTTGAAGGGAAAAGATACTTAGCTTCTGACTTCAACTTCACTTACAGATACATCGATGACGTGTTGTCCAACAATAATGCAACATTCGCGAATTACCTTAGCAGCATCTATCATTCGGAGCTTGAATACAAAGAAACTACAGAAACAAATTATTCAGCATCCTAATTGGACATAATGTTGTCCGTCCCACGACACTGATGATCACATGAACACCTCACTCTATGACACACTTGACGACTTCATTTTCAGCATTACAAACTTTCCTTTTCTGAGTAGCAACATATACGCTATGCCAGAGCAAGAACGAAATATACGGATTTTGTTCAGAGAGCTAGGCGTCTTTCAAATAAGCTTCTCAGTCAGGGATATGTTTGTGACCGACTAACATCGTCACTGAGGAAGTTCTACGGTCGATATGGGGAACTCTTCATACATTATGATGTCCCACTCTCCAGAATGGTGGATGATATTCTGTCATAGACCATTTCCAACCAAAGATTGTACTTTATGTCTTCCGAAATGGAAGTAACCGGATGTGACTGTTCTACCGAATTGAAGCGGCGGGTGTTGCATGCAAGCAGGAGATGCTTACTCTTCCTGGGCACCTGGTCTCACTCCCATATCGGGAGTTCGCTTCTTTTCATAAGGTGGAGGTTTTTGTTTGTTTGCTTTGGTTCCTGTTTTATCCTGATTTTGTATGCCTTCGGTTTCTGATTTTCTGAATTGTTGATTTTGTGCTGTATACAGGGATATGGTCGTTATCCATATTTGTCATATATAGTTTCTCCTTCGATGACTTTGTTTCATTTTTTAATGAGCCTTTAGGCCTACCTCATATTCCTACCAAATTATACTCTGTTCCTTTACGGAAATTACACGAAATCTACGAATATACTAAGGACCTCACATTTACCGATACATGTTCCCCAGAATACAGACTACAAGGAGTCGTCATGGACATTTCTACTTTTCGTTTATTTGAAACAGATCAGATCAGATAAATCAGAAGAGAAAACAAACCGTCCTATCATTAAAGTAAGATTTGCAAACACAGGTATTGGTAAAATGAATCTTGGTCAAATTTTGAAACACAAAACTGTCACACAAAAAGTCCCACCATATTTCGAAAGAAAAGAAACGCCTTGTATTTCCTATAGCGACATACCAATAGTTGCAGTGTATTGATTTAGGTAATCCATCACAACATCCATTTCTTTGCGAATGTTCTTCATCGGATTTCAACTACTTTCCTTGTGGACACGTTATCACTGGTGGCCTTAGTTTGGTCAAGAACGACAAGTTGAAAAAAATGTTATAGAAGGGCCCCAAATAGAGAGAAAGTGAATTCTTTACATGGAACCAAAATTTCAAAATTATTATGGACTCTTCGAAGGAATATGCAAGACGTTGGGCTAAGAGAGAGGATGTACAGCTCGACACCCTTTCCGAATGGATAAAATCGATCAATGGGTCACTTTCATTTAGAATTTACCATCTACAATCTACTGTGAACACCAGATTCGAGTCTATCTTTAAAGACCCTGATGTTATCACAGAGCTTACCTACCTTCAAGAACATTATGTCATCCGACCTGCAGACAAAGCCTCAAATGATTACACATTTACTTGCAAAAAGTACTATTTCGACAGCCTTCTTAAAGAGTTAGGATTAAATCCGACATCTGGAAGTCCCACTTACATTACAATAAACCTATCTGCCTTTGAAATAATAGATAACCACAAATCAGCTCTCGCTTCCTCTGGCTTTGACACAAACAATTTAAATTTAGATTTACCATACTCAAACTGTATACCTAAAATGCAGAAAAATCCATGCAAACAACGTTTCATTGCTGGTTCCTCAAAATCTTCTACCAAATCTGTATCGATTTTACTAACCAAAGTTTTATCTGAAATCAAATCTGGACTTCAAAAATATTGTTCGACAGTATATTCTCGAAGTGGTGTGAACCAGACGTGGATTTACAGAATAAGAAGGAACTTTTAGAACATCTGAAATCCACTAATTTTAGTAGAGTTCATTCGACACTTTACACCACAATTCGACATTTTAAATTGAAAGAAAGACTCGCAAAAATTATGAGTAATGTGTTTACAAGCAAGAACGGCAATCGCAAATGAGTTAAAGAAGATCCTGACAATAATCTCAACAGCACTCACAATAGATCACCAAATTGAGCATCGACGGACCCCTAGCAAGCTAGAAGTGGGACCAGGTGCCCGGGAGGAGTAAGCATCCCCTGTTGGCTAGACGCACCCGCAAAAACAAATTTATCTTTGTTAATCACATATATGAGCTCGCTACAGCCGGCAGAGCACGAACTGTATTGCGCACGTCCCCTTTTTATATCCATTTACATATTCATCTGTGTTGCTCGGACCCCTGTGTTTTACGGTCTTGTTTGTGTGTAGTCATCTAACAGTGAGGAGGTTGTTTTAAATCCATAATTGTAAATCGAGACCTCTGGGAAATTGGAATAGTGGGAAGGTTGCGCGCACGTTATCAAGGATAACCACACCGTCTGCTATTTACGTGGCAGTTGGCCGTCCTAATTCGGCACCGGTTGCCCATTTGTCTCGTTCGTTTATGTGTAGTCTTTTATGTTTCATGTTTCTATGGTGTGAGTTTGTGTTCCTTGTCCGTTTTGCGTCTCTTTCTGTTGGTGTCTGTTTTGTGTTTTTTTTTTTGCATGGGTGTTTTGGGATTTTCTTATGGGTGCTGCAACCTAGTGTTTTTGGAGAACCCCTCCTTTCTTTGTATGACAAAACCTACTTTGTAATATAGGAGAAGTCCGATTCACAAAATAATTATACTGAAACAGATATTATTCAGATGTTTTGTGGTGTTTGGAAGAAAGGTCTTCCAATTCCAATTGCTGCCCCCCCCCCTCCTTGTCGACATTTTTCTTTACTCATACGAAGCTTCACTTATTCAATCTTTGGTCTCTGAAGGGAACAAAATACTTAGCTTCTGACTTCACTTACAGATATATAGACGATGTGCTGTCCATCAGTGCAGGTTTTCCCTGTATACGTATCTTCAATATTCACGCATACTTATTGCTCCATCTGTTTTTGCTGTTAGATTGGCTCACAAGTTGGTAGAAGAACATGATCGAAAACTTTTAAATTGATATACAGCACAGTGCGTCACAGAAACGAAATTCTCTGTAAAGCAAGATATGGGTATGATCTTCAATTTTATATCAATTTTTTTTCTGTGACGGCGTGTGCTATGGGTAAAATATGAGGTTAAAGACCAATAAATATGTTAAAAACACGGAAATCAGCGTACCGTCATGGGATAACGACGTCATAAATGACGTCACAGCACGTGCAGATCCCCGAATGTCGTAGTTTTGGTAACTTTCGAAGTTAATCATTGCTGTTATAAAAAAATCACATGAGATAAACCGATTTTAAAATCTAGGTTATAACAGGGCCGAAATCGGTAGTTTCTGAACCTACTCCTTTCGCGGATTACCTTTGCAGAATCTATCTGCCAAACAAACTACTGAGACAAATAATTCAGCATCCTATTTGAACAAAAAGCTGTCCTTTGGCACTGATGGTCATATGAACACCTTATTCTATGACAAACGTGACGACTTCAGTTTCAGCATCACTAACTTTCCTTTTCTGAGTAGCAACATCCCTTCATCGCCTGCTTATGGCGTGTTTATATCCCAATTGATACGTTTTGCCATAGCAAAAGAAGGGAGGAAATCTCCAACAAGAACCCGCTGCAGCATCAACAGCAAAACACCAAAACACCCCGATGCAAAAACACAAAAGACGAGTACAGCACGAGACGGAAAAGTGACACACGACATGTAAACATCAAACACAAAAGACTACACAAAAACCGACGAGACCAATGGGCAACCGGTGCCGACTTTGGACGGCCATTTGTCACGCAAGTAGTAAATGGTGTGGTTAATATGGATAACGTGCGCGCAAGTAGCAAATATACAGATTTTGTTCTGAAATGTTTAACGTCTTGAAATTCATTAGCGACATTTAAGAGCAGATAAATTTACAGCATGGACCAGACATGCACGTTTCGGGTAATAAACCCTCGTCAGTGATCCTCGATCTAAACAATGTAATATGACCACAATCTGTGAAAATTTTATACCAAAAGACATAGCAAAATAGTTGGGATATGATGCTACAGAACCAAGGTTTTAGAAATCTGAGAAAACCTTGTGAACAAAAATTTTCAAATGCGTTTGATGAAACGACCAACAAGCTAGGCGTCTTTCAGACAAGCTTCGCAGTCAGGAATATGTTTGTAATCTGCTGACATTGTCACTGAGGAAGTTCTACGGTCGATATTGGGAATTCGTCATACACGATGATGTCCCATTGTCCAGAATGGTGAATGATATTCTGTCTTAGGCCATTTGAACCATCCAATCACAGACTATACTTGTATAGTCTGTGGTCCCACCTCTAACTTGTAAAAATGTTCCCCGGGATTTGACAGTAAGTGTTTTGAATATTTTCCCTGTCATGGTCGCCATAGCACTTTCTATATAGTAATGGCCGCAGACAGCGCAGTTCATGTTTTTATATGTTTTCATTTTCGTGCATGATCATCGACGGCGGGTGCGGCTAGCCAACAGGGGATGCTTACTCCTCCCGGGCACTTGGTCCCACTTCTAGCTTGCTAGGGGTCCGTCGATGCTCAATTTGTTGCTCTATTGTGAGTTCTGTTGAGATTGTCGTCAGGATCTTCTTTATCTCATTTGTGTCACACTGATGCCCTTTGCCGTATGGAGCTCGTAAAGAAAGTTTCCCGCGAGGGGTTTGACAGTGTTTTGAATAGTTTCCCTGACATGGTCGCCATAGCACTTTCTATATAGAAATGGCCTCAGACAGCGCAGTGCATGTTCTTATATGTTTTCATTTTCGTGCATGATCATCGACGGCGGGTGTGGCTAGCCAACAGGGGATGCCTACTCCTCCCGGGCACCTGGTCCCACCGCTAGCTTGCCAGGGGTCCGTCGATGCTCAATTTGGTGCTCTAATGTGAGTGCTGTTGAGATTGTCGTCAGGATCTTCTTTAACTCATTTGTATCTTCCGAAATGGAAGTAACCGGATGTGGTATTTCTACCGAAATGAGGAGACGGGTGTTGCATGCAAGCAGGAGATGCTGACTCTTCCTGGGCACCTGGTCTCACTCCTAAATTGTTAGTTCGCTTCTTTTCATGTAATGGAGGTTTTTTATTGTTTGCTTTGGTTCCTGTTTTATCTGATTTTGTATGCCTTCGGTTTATGATTTCCTGAACTATCGATTTTGTACTGTGTGTTGGGATATCATCATTGTCCATGTGTCAGTGAACATAGATTTTATTTGGATGGAGCACTCTTTGTAAAGTAAATGCACAAATTTAAATTCTAAAAATAAAACCAGAGGGCGCTTGTGAAATGAATTTGAGCGGCTTTTGAAAAGCACGTTGACTGGAAGCATCACTGATGAGGATTTAATTACCGAAACACGAGTCTGGTGCATGAAAAGTGGTTCGATATTTTTCTTCAAGAAATTTCTATTTCCAGGAATAGATGGTGTCAAGAATGGTTTGATAATTGATATAGAGTACCACACGGGTGTACCACGCTTCTCGGTTGCTTGATAGTTCTATAGGTATTAGGTTTTATAGGTATTATAATCGGGGAATTCATTTTGGTTCGCAATAAGCATAAATTCTTAATAAACGCAGTCGTCATATTTGCTTTTCCCTGTAATGGAGATACCAACCAAACAGCACTTCAACTCTCGATAAACAAAATAAGGTATCACATGACTTAAGATAGTGCGCAGATTAATTAAGTGTCCATTGTTGTGATTGCTTTAAAAAGATTCAAAACATGTCAATTGGATAATCATACGACGCTGTACAACCTTAATGTTTGAAAGTAGTAAATCGATGACGCGTCACACAAGACGAAGCTCGAGGACAAACCTTAGTCTGCAGGAAGACATAATGTTTGGATTGGCGTTAATCTACTCATGTTTGAACAATGGTATCAATCTTACTCAAACAGCTGAAAATTAATCTGTTCTTAAATTATGCTATTGAATATGAAGACGTTAAACATTTGAACAACTTTGTGAGTGTCACTGCTGGTGGACCAAGAGTCCTCGAGGGTAGATGTAGCCAAACGATCAATTTCGGTTGGTCGTTTCTTCAAACGCATTTGAAAATTTCTGTAATCAAAATTTTCTCAAATTTCTAAAACCCGGGTCCTGTAGCATCAAATCCCAGCCATTTTGCTACGTCTTTCGTTATATTTAGGACATAATTTTCACAGATTTTGGTATATTACATTGTTAAGATTGAGGATCACAGACGAGGGTTAAGTATCCGAAACGTGCATGTCTGGTCCATGCTGAATATTAATCTGTTCTTAAATGATGCTATTGCATTTTGAAGACGTTTAACATCTAAATACTCAGCAGTGAGTCTAGGGGAGTTTAGAAATGTTTTACCATACCTTCCATGAACTCTCCGCTTAGTCTAAAAGATTTCAATTTAAAAAGAATTGTTAATAGTACAATTACAAGACACCAGTTCAACTTCTTTTTACTATTGTCGTGTCAAACTGACCTGGTCATCAGAAGAGTTTACTTCTGATTATGTGTAGCTTTAGCCGTGGGTCAAGTAGCATCATATCTCACCCTCCCTGCTACGTCTTTCGGTACATTTTGGAAACATTTTTTTTACAATCTTTGGCCATATTTCATTGTTCAGATCGAGGATCACTTACGAGGTTTAAGTACCCGAAACGTGCATGTCTGGTCCATGCAGCAAATTTATCTGTTTTTAAATGATGTTATTGAATTTTTGAAGAAGATTAACATAAGCTATTCAAATAACGGGTAATGAGTTTATCTATCCTAAAGTTTCAATGACTCGCCTCCTTCGCTTGATTGAATAAGATCCGCCCGGTCAGGTAACTTTGCTACGAAAATACTTCTAAGCTAACGAAAATGTCGAATTTTTGTATGCTGTTAAATATGTACGTCCAGTGCCATTCTCACTCTTCACTGATACTTTGACTATTAAGAAGAGTGGATAAAAAGAAGGAAACTTAACAAATAGAAAATATAGATATAAGGATAAGCTTTTGCGCTTTGTCGTTTTATCGGTTTGTATATGGTTGAAGGAAATGGGAAAACAATTTGCGCTTTGTCGTATTATCTGTGTGTACATGGCTGAAGGAAACGGGAAAACAATTTCAAAGTCTACATCAATATACACACCGATTACGCTTAACACTAACGCAGCTACTAAATTATATATTTATTTATATATAAATAAATACTTATTTGTTCCGACATATTCGAAATAATTAAAACAAATAATACATCATCTGATACTTAGTGACTGAAAGTAAAAGACTATCACATTTTATTAGTGATATATAACACAGCTAAGTTATAATATTTTGTTGATGCCACTTATTGAATCTCATTACGTCACACTGTACATGTCCATGACGTCATTTTGTCTGAATGTACCACTGATGAGGATTCGTTCTACAACTAATGCGGAAACACGCATGTCTAGTTTAGAAAATTCTGCCTAGAATGCTGTTTTCAATTTCTCCAAACAATTGATCTGTGGTTGAAGACAAAATGTTAATATTTGGGATTTTTTTCAGGAAAGGCATGTATTGAAGGACATAGCAGCTAATCTCGAGGTTGTATTTCGTAATTTGAAGCTGAGCAGGCAGTTGAGGGCAAGTACATTGGACAAGTTCAATATCGAAGAATGGGATCGAGCATCTTTCTTTTATCATGAATGTATAATACATGCTTTAGTAGACTTTGAACCATACTTTGGATTCTTTTCCCGTCTGTATTTTTCGAAGGAATTAGGGTCAGATGAAGGTCATGTGTTTGGTAATGTTGATATTTTTATAGGAAAAGAATTGCATTCTCATACTATTCTTGCTGATATTGAAACTTGGCTGGACGAACATAAAATAAAATACACGGAGACTTCTGAGAGCGGAACAATAACATACGAATTCAAAACTCCAAGACTAACCAAGAAATCTGGTTTCAACGTCTGTTCTGATGATACGGATTTCTGTCAATTCTTAGGCGAAATCAGAAAGGAATTGGTAGAATCGGACATCATACGACAAATCAAACAATCGAAACAATTCCCTGGTCATAAATGCTTAGAAATTCACGGAACAGTTGAAATCTTTAAAAACAGAAAGGCATTCAATGTAGTATGTTTGACTCCTACCATTTTAGTTCAAATGCCTAAAATCCCAGGTACAATGTCATTGATGTCTGTTCTTCGGTTTGCTTTCCTTAGTATATCATCCATATGCTCATGTGCGATGTTACATTGCTATAAGAAAGGTTATCTTCGTAAGACTATATTTGGGCATGTTTATGTTGTACTCTTCTTTGCTTCGTTTTTTAATCAAATCCTTAAAACATTTGTCTTATTTTACACCGGTGATGGCACATGTAACGTAATGAAATTAATTTCACGAATCTTTATTTTTGTAATTCAAACATTGACCATTCTTGGAAGTCTCAGTTTTATTTACTTTATGATCAAAATCAAAAGTACAACAAATAAATCATTCTTAGAAGACAGAATGAAATCGGGTCTGCTAATTGTACTATCTATAGCGTTTTCACTTGCTCTTACATACATGATCCATCAATTCGGTAAACCTGTGTTGGAGGGGCTGTCTTGCGCAGTAAAGTTCATAACTTATGATAGCTTTACATATGCTTCATGTATTGCAGAAATCATCATAATCATCCTAGTCATAACGGGATCAGTTATCTATATAAGGAAAGGTTATAAGATTAACCTAATTAAAGGTAGCCTTAGATACGTAGTTGCATACAAAATAGTAGCCGTCTTAAGCTTGGTATGTCTTACTGTGAGTTACTTTGAAAAAAATATTGATTTTCACATTATAACATGGGCGTATCTATGTAATGATAGTTTACAGGTACCCCTTTTTACGCTTTCTGTGTTCTTTCAGAAATATCTTTGAGTTAGTATCCCTACAATTTTGAAATGCTTCAGAAGAATTTCTGATCAAATGAAGAGCGGGTTAATAAAAATAATATAGGTGTTACATGTAGATGTATAATGAACGGAATAATGTCCTAAATTTTTAAAGTATGTTTTAAAATTAGTTCATATTTCTCTATTGTTTTAAATTTGATGTCGCACAATCTTTTGTACTATGACGGCAGTTATTTAAAAATAGGATTTTTTAAAGGGCCATTTTAAGAGTTATATTCCCTTGATAGAAGATATGCAAAAGAGAGGCAGGAATACATAAAGACTGTTTTATCGCCGTTGTGTTCAATACCTTTAAAGTTAGGCGAGTTTACCGTCCATGGATAGAAAAAACACAGGTGATACGACGTCATGATTGTACTGATTAAGACTTTCGTAAGCAACTTTTGCAATTTTTGAATGATGTATAGCATTATACACTTTGAGATTTCAATGGGAAACATATCTAACATGATAGATTCTTCTACATAAATCCTGTATTTGGGGGATATCGTAGCTTAAGAGGAGTTTACATTCTCCTTGAACGACATACCATTTTATACCTTGTCTATAAAGAAAAAAGGTTTAGGTTAAGTACCCGGAGCAGTCGTGCGTTTATGAGCTTCGACAAATGTCGGAACTTTTGGTTGTTTTATAGGGATAACTTCTACAGAAAGATCATGAAAACATAAGTTCACATTTATTCCGTGTTTTGTTGAAATTCAAGAGAAAATCGAAGAAATATAACTTTTATATATTATTTATTGATTTTTTTTCTTTATAATTAGATTTCACTTATGTCTAGGTGTGATTGTGGTGGACATATTAAATCTTTTAACGAGGAGAGCGGTGAAAACCAATGACAAATAATGATCATATCCCTGTTATAATTGTTATTAGATTATATAATAAATACATACAAAGTCTTCTCTCTCCAATGACAAAATATTTGGTTCAATGTTTTAGTTCAATGGCTTCTAAATTGATGTTTTTACAGAAAAATGGCTATTTTAATAAGATAAGCTGATTTTTGTATACTAATTATAAGATATTTACCACTTATAAAATGGAATTTCTGAACCTGTTTTCTGGTGTATTTTCATGTTTTTCTCATGTAATAAATGTTTACAAAACATGATATACGTATTTTTGGTAATTTTTGAGTAAAACCGTATTTTTCAGTAAAAACTACAGATATCTGGATTTTATCTATAAAAGGCAAACAGTTCCTGTAATCTATAAATCTATATAAATGAAACGTATATACTGATGTAATTTCATGGTTCTAAGATCTACTAAATACTAACAGATTTCTGAGAAATATTCTAAATATGATTTACAATTCAATAATACAGTATAATCAACCAATAATATAACAAAGTCGCTCAATAACATGGTCTTTCAACCCTTACCACTTAATAATTATAGAATAACTGTCTTTTGGAATGTGATTATACTGTGATAACCTACAATGGATCCAGGAATTATGAGAAACATAATTCTAGGATCCATTGTAGGTTATCACAGTATAATCACATTCCAAAAGACAGTTATTACATATATTTACATTCCAGTTTTTCACGTTTTATGACGTTTAAATACGTTTACAAATACGTTGCTAAGGCTCTGTTACTACGTACCGTCAAAGTTCAATTCAATCCAACTTACTATGACGTCATAGTTCAAATCACGCCACTGCGGTTATACTCCTATAATCACAATGTAAATTCTATACAAATGAATGGGCATATGTAAATATTTCAGTATAACCACACAATAACATAGAAAAACCACCCAATAACATAGTAATTTGACCCTTGATAACATAAAAAATACATCTTAATACAGTGTAAACACCCAATGACATAGCAAAACCACTCAATAAAGACACTGTTTGACCCTTAACTATATGAAAATCACTAAATAATACAGCATAACCAACCAATAACATAAAAAACCACCCCAAAACGTGATGGTTTGACCCTTTGTTATAACAAAACCACTTACATTTGTAATAACACAGCATAGCCACCTTATTACTTGGCATTACAACATAATAACGTGATGATTTTATCCTTTATTATTACAAAACCACTTAATAACACAGAATGACTACCCCAAAACATAGCATTACTAATCCATAGCGTGATGATTTGACACTCTATGATAACACAACCGCCTAATACTACTTAATAAGGTGGTCGTTTGACCCTTAATTATATCAAAACCACTCAATCACACAGCAAAGCACCCAATAACATAGCATTACCACTCAAATATGTGATGGTTTGACACTTTATTGTCACAAAACCACTTAATAACACTGCATAATCACCCAATAACTTAGCATTACCACTCCATAACAATATTTCCTCGTTCTCTCTTTGGAACCAGGACTGTCTTAATGTGGATTTTAGCAATACAAAGGGTCAAACAGACATGCTAATCAGTGAATTGATACAATAAAGGGTCAAACCATCACGTTATTTGGTGGTTTTGTAATGTTATTGGGTACTTATGCTTTGTTCTTTAGTGGTTTCATTATAAAATATATGTACAATCATTACAATTCGCTGAGATAAAACCATTGAAGAGGTGTACGTTTCAAATTCGTGTAATACATTTCGTGACGTCATCATACAGCAAAGCGCGTAGTGATACATGTACATAATGAGAACTACTTCTATATTCGTTCTTCTCTCATTCATGATAACTGCACAGAATAAGCAAACTCTCTTGAAATGAAATATCACTTTCTTGGTTTTATGCAATGTTTCTTGAATTTATATAAATAAAATCATACTTAGAATACAGGAAATTATACCTAGATACATGAAATTAACAACTTATGAGCCCAGAACGTCTGCCTGAGCGTACGATCAAAGATCAGCACAACCGATCAATGATGGATTCCTTGTTCTATATCGGAAATATTGATGATATTTTCAAATAAGACATATTGAATAGTGATTCTGACTAAGAAAAACTGAATTCTTTAAATTTTAATCAAATGGACCATCAAATTGATGCAAATCAAGCAGAAAATGAAGTTTCAGGAGAGGCAGGATCACAAAAAGGACAAGTACTACAAACTGAGTCTGAAAAGGAACCACAAACTGAACAGGAACCACAAACTGAACAGGAACCGCAAACTGAACTAATGAATCTACACAATGTACAAAAGGAAAATCAAGGCAGATTCCATGATGTCACAGTGGAAGAAATTTACTATGACTCGACAAAATCAAAAGCAACCAAGTTCAACACAAAGTGGTGTATGAAAATCATACAAGGTAAATAATAAATACTAATTTTAAACCAATCAGCTTTTTTGTACACTTGATGAGTAAATTTGTGTATCAAAATTGTACATGTGCATAATGTATGTAAATCTATATACAGTTATATTGGGAGGAAATGTCCTGAATTTTCACAGTATCTAGCAGACTGAAATATGTAGAAATCACTTTGTAAATTTCAAACCTAATGAATCTTTACACAAATGTTTTAACTGTTTTTGCAAGTTAATATATGGACCATCATGAATTTGCAGACTGGAGTGTTCTTGTGTGTGGCTAGTTGATTGATTTTGAGTCAGTGCCCACCCATGCCCTTGCTGATATATTGATGAGATTCTACTGCTCAGCTAAACCACAAAAGAATGAAAAGGGTAAAGAAGAGTTCCACAAAAACACACATAAGAACATTCGTGCAGGTATCAATAGACATCTATAACAAATATTTGACGTAACTTTAACATTGTGAGTGACACAGAATTCAAAGCTGCAAACAGAGTATTTAGTGGTTTGCTGAAGGAGAGAGTGAAGTCAGGAGCATCACTTCTCACTAAACATAAGGAGATCATCAACATGGATGATATGAACCCTATACGTCAGTACTTCCTTGCAGCATCAGACAACCCTGTTGTTCTTCGCCACTTTGTTTGGTTCTCCATTGTATTTCACTTCGTGACAAGTGAGACACATTTTCATCTGACCCCCCAGTCCTTCTCATTCCAAAGTGACAATCAAGGGAGATTTGTTATGCTTGTAAATGAGCCATGCAAAAAAATCATCAAGGTAAATTAATTGTCATCATTGAAATTTGACATTTCTATGATAAATGCAACAAGAGTTCATATTTTACCCACAATATTTATAAAGCTCATATATTATGAATCTTTAAAATGTCATACAAATTCTGTTTTGCATAATGAAAAATTGTGTGATATTTTCAGTACCTGAACTAATTTAAATCATAAAAGTTAAAACTTATGTAATTATTATTTATTTTCAGGTGGGACAGGGGACAAGCAGAGAACAGCGGTAAAGTCATGTATGCTACTGGGGGGGGGGGGGGGGCATTATGTCTAGTACGGATGCTGCGACTTATGTTAACGAGGACCGACCCACAGGCACAGAAACTGTTTAATTAGTATAATGCTGATGCGCTATATAGACCATTGTCAACTACATTCTGGTTTACGGCCAAACCACTGAGTCAGCGTACGTTCAGCAATTTTATGCCCGATATTAGTAAATCTGCGAATACCAATGTACATTATAACAATCACTGCATGAGGGCCACAGCAATTCAGTACCTCAATGATGCTGATGTTGAAGCAAGACACATCATGTTCCTGTCAGATCACGCAAGTGAAAGCAGCATTCGGTCCTACAACAGAACAGTCAGCCAGGAACAAAAGAGAAGACTTTCGTCCACACTTTCTTCAGTATTGAGCGAAGAGCTTTCTGTAGTCCCCCTTCAAGGTACCCAGGACACGAATACCGCGATAACAACTCCCAGGCCTCCTCTTTTCCCCATAGAAAATGCAGCTTCTCAACCTCGTGATCATGGCAGTTCGACAAATACGTGCAGTACTTACCAGCAGAGCAATAATGGACACAGTATGGCTTTTGGTGTCCGGGCATTTAATCACAGCTCTGGATTTTTGTCTAACTCGGTGTTCAATAGCTGTAACTTCACATTTAGAAAGTGATTCACATTCTAATCCTCGCGTACACATGTTTTAAACGACCCGCGCTATCAGCTGAGCCAGGGTCGCATAACACAAAGAGAGTAGTCCCTAGATGGATTGTCAGTTTCATGTTCAAATTTAGAACTTTTATGTAATGTTTATTATGTCTAGCATTGGTAACATAAAATATATTAAATTGAGTCGAATGAATTGTTTAAAAGAGATGATTTCTCTTTGTTCTAAATTTATCTGCACATGTCGGCTGTTCCGTCCTAAAATCGTCCACCCAGGTGGTTTCATGACAGGAATTTTTTGTTCACTATTAATAGTGGCGCATATATATATATAGAGTAAGTGTCTGAAATTGTGTTTTGTGACGGGTATGCAACACAAATCAATTACATTTATCGTATATAACGCGCATTATATGAACGATAAATGTAATTGATTTGTGTTGCATAGCCGTCACAAAACACAATTTCAGACACTTATTCTATAAAAAGAGGCAAACGACCACGTTACTGAGAAGTTATTTGGTGGTTACGGTGTGATATTAAGTGTTTTTGTAATAATAAAGTGTCAAATCATCATGTTATTGAGTAAGAATGCTAAGTTATTTGGTAGCTATACTATGATATTGAGTGGTTTTGTTATAACAAAAGATCAAACCATAACGTTATTGAGTGGTAATGCTAAGTTATTGGGTAGCTATGCTGTGTTATTGAGCGGTTTTGCTAAGATAAGGATAAAATCATCACGTTCTTTTGTGGTAATGCTAAGTTATTGGGTAGCTATGCGGTGTTATTAAAAATTTTTGTTATAGCAAATGTTCAAACCATTACGTTATTGGTTGGTTATGCTGTATTATTAAGTGATTTTGATATAGTAAAGGGTCTAACAACCACTTTATTGAGGGGTTTTGCTATGTCATTGAGTGTTTACAATGTATAATTAAGTGGTTCTTATGTAATAATGGATCAAACGTTTATGTTATTCAGTGGTTTTGCTATGTTATCAAGTGATTATACTGTATTATTAAGTTGTGTATATATAATGAAGGACCGTAATTTGAGTGGCTTTGCTATGTTATTGGTTAGTTATACTTTTTTATTGAGTTGCTATGTTACGTTATTGGGTGGTCATACCGTGTTATTCACGATTCATTGCGTGTTTTTGCAATGTTATTCTGTGGTTATGGTATGAATTCTATATTCCTTACTTTTTTAATTTACTAATTTGATACTCTTGTGATATGTACAAATAAATTTAGTTTAATATCCTACATTACAACAAATATAAACGTCTAAAAACGTTGAAATCATTGATGATATCAATAAATGATCTATATTTCGATACAAAACTATGAATCAAGTAGCACTCCAGGGCTTGGCCATGAATATTTTTGTATCAATCGATGGATTTCTGATTGGCCTTTTAATTTGCACAAAAAATCGTGGGCGAGGCCTGGAGCGAAGGTGAATTTTGAAGTTTTGTGTGTAAAACACGATGATTTTCCTTAGTATTGTGTCATGCAGGTGAAATGACGTCAAAACATGACGTCAAACATAACGCGCGTGACGTTATGAGGGCTAAAATTATGACGCGCTATTTTCTCAAACATTCAACATTGTAAAAAGTAATAATCAATAATTATTTATCAAACGCATTTTTCGTCGAAATTATAGGACCGATATGAGGGGTTAGCGCACCTAGTCCTTTGCATCTAGTGTTTAGATCGAGAATGATAACGACGTGGATTGATCGTATCAAGATGTCATTTATGCTATTTCATGAAACGCCAGGGGATCTGGCGTCCAGTATGGGGAGGCATGTCAAGCCTTAAAGTCTCGTTTTCGAAATCGTTCATTTCAGATAAAATAAAAGAGGGGATCTCCAACAACACTCGGTTGCAGCACCAACAGCAAAACCCCAAAACACCAACTGTAAAAACACAAAGCAGACATGCACAGAATGAGACGGAAATGGTTCAATGAATGCCAAATCATAAAGAAACATCAAACAAGAATAACTACACATAAACCAACGAGACCAATGGACATTAGGTGCCGGCTTAGGACGGTCATCGGCCACGTCAGTAGCAGACGGTGTGGATATCCCGGATTGCGTATGCGCAACCCTCCCACTTTTCCGATCACCCGGAGGTCAAGAAGAACGTACAATCGTGGTGTAAAACAACCTCCTCACTGTTAGATGGCCACACACAAACAAGACCGTAAAACGCAGGAGTCCAAGCAACACAGATGAATATGTAAATGAATATAACAAGAGGACGACTGTAATACAGCCTGTGCTCTGCCGACTGTAGCGAGCTCATATATGTTATCACTCGAGGAGTCCGACTGACATTCAGAAAGGACAGGTGTTCTGGGCCCTGTCTTCTCTAAAGAGCTTTGTAGAGGGCCCGTCATGGAGTCCCGGCGTCACAGTGCAAGTTTTAAGAATGCGCTCGTACAAGACTGTAAATTGGTCAAGTACCAAGCTTGGTGTCCGTCTGGTGACATTAGGATCATATCCACGCTATAAAAGACGTTTGACTCTGATGCATTTTCGATAGTTATGATGTCTACATTTGATCCTTCTTATTTTGTTAATTACAGTGAGGAGGTTATTTTACACCATAATTGTGCGTACTTCGAGACCTCTTGGAAATCGGAATAGTGAGAGGGTTGTGCGTACGTAATCCAGGATAAACACACCATCTGCTACTTACTTGACAGATGGTCGTCCCAAGTTGGCACCAGTTGTACATTGGTCTGGTGTGGTCTTTTATGTTTAATGTTTCTATGGTGAGAGTTGGTGTTCCTTGTCCCTTTTGCGTCTCTTTCTATGGGTGTCTGTTCTGTGTCACCTGAAAGAAGCTTTGTTTGGCCTTTTATCAATTTGACATCATATAATTTTTTTTGCTATTTCGGAAACTAGCCATTTCACCGATTAAGATAATCTGAACTAATCGAGTTTAACATCTTAGCACCATCCCTCCAATGCTACTTTGAACATATATTTTATCGATATGCCACTGAATAGACCCTACAGGAAATTTGGAGCCGTGCACTCTCTGTAATGTAAAATTCAAAAAATTAAAGAGGGCGCTACTGAAATTATTTTGGTGGCTCCGCTGAAAGCATCACTGATGAAAATTTAATATTCGAAACACGTGTCTGGTGCATGTAAATTGGTTTGGAATTTTCTTGGAAGGCAGAGAGTTGGAACCCTTCGACATTATTTGCATTTGGTGTTTAAGGGTTTTGCTGTGGGTGCTGCAACCTAGTGTTGTTGGAGATCATCTCCTTTCTTTAAGACTATTTTCTGTTTATACACTAGCTTTACTTCTTTATATCATATTAAACTTATACATCTGAATCAAAGAGTTTCTTTTCCGCAACAGATCACACATCTAGACATGTAGTGATCTGTGTAATGCCTTGTCTCTCCTCTTGAACAACATTTCTTTAATCTCTAGTTTTAGGGGATCCTGTAGTTACATGTACTAATTGCGCGCCTCTTGTTACTGTGGTCCTTGAAGTTGTTTTGTTGAGTTGTTTTCGTTGTATCCTCAACGAAAAATGTATCACATGATATTTCTGTACATCTGTGTCGATATGTTTATTTTATTATGTTCTAGTGAATAGTTTTGAGTCTCTTTGCGATTTGTAGTTTTGTCTGATGTTTTTATGTGTCACTTTCTTCTGGGTTTGTTTCGCTGGACGAGTGCAAAGAGGTCATGCTGGAGATCCTTCCCGTTTCAAAAAATACAGTCCTTCAAGAATTATAAATCAGCTGTATTTTTTACAAACTCTTGATAGGCGTTAAGTGTAGATGATGGATTTTTCTAGCATGCAGGGTTTTCTCACCAGGAACTAATCGAACTTCAATTACATTCTTTTTTGGTGAAGTTTCTTTTTACTTGTGTATTTTCAAAGTTCCCAATGTCTAATGAATATAATTTTTGATTTCTTATACGGGATTTTCTGTCACTGACAATGTAAAAGAGAATTGACGTATTCCAACTCGTTCTTTTTATTCTATATCAACTATATCAAAAGTATGATACACAATCACAATGGCTGAAATGGTTACTATCTCATTGCTGATTATTCATTCTATTGACCAGTTATCATTGAGGACCCCTTCAAAAAAGGAGGGGATCTCAAACAAGACTCGGTGGTAGCACCCATAACAAAACACCGAAACACAGAGCAGTCAAGCAAAGCAAAAGACGCAAAAGGATAAAGGAACACCAAATAGGACATCAAAACACCAAATACAAATAAACTACAGATTATGATTTTAGGTTCCAATATACAGTATTAGTATATATTCGAAGAAATGGCCAAGGACGATTTTTTAAAGTGTTTTGTGCGGCTAGCCAAACAGGGAATGCATACTCCTCGCGGGCACCTGGTCCCACCTCTAGCTTCCTAGGGACCGTCGATGCTCAAATTTGTGCTCTATTGTGAGTGTTGTTGAGATTATCGTCAGGATCTTCTTTGAAGGTACATATGGTTTTGCAAAAAGAAGGGAGGAGATCTCCAACAAGACCCCGTTGCAGCATCAACAGTAAAACACCAAAACACCCGATGCAAAAACACAAAAGACATGTACAGCACGAGACGGAAAAGAGACACACGACATGTAAACATCAAACACAAAAGACTACACATAAACCGACGAGACCAATGGGTAACCGGTGCCGACTTTGGACGGCCATCTGTCACGCAAGTAACAAATGGTGTGGTTATCCTGGATTACGTGTGCACAACCCTCTCACTTCTCCAATTACCCAGAGGTCTCGAAGAACGTACAATTGTGGTGTAAAACAACCTCCTCACTGTAAGATGACGTCACACAAACAAGACCGCGAAACGCAGAGGCCCCATAGACACAGATGAATATGTAAATGGATATAAAAAGAGGGCATGCGTAATACAGTCCGTGCTCTGCCGGCTGTAGCGAGCTCATGTATGTAATCACCCGAGGAGTCCGACTGACATTAAGAGAGGACAGGCAAGGATAGATCTGTCAATAACGACGTTTTACCGTAAATAAATTTAATGTACTATCATTTGAACATCTTTATGTTACTTTGCCATTATGAAACGAGGATTCAGATATCCGAAACACGTGTATAGTACAATTGAATTGGTACTACAGAACATATATTTCAATATTGATAATTGCATAAATTATCTTTCAAATAATTGTTTCCATTCTCCGATACACATACTTTTGGTGAACGTCGGAAATCGTCATTTGCATATACAGTATGTTGAAATATGTCCTATATTCAGGTCAGAGAGAGCAAATGCTACTGCAATCAGCAATCGATTAAATGAACTTTACAACGTGAGATTACTTCTAAACTTGTAGTGAGCTACGTGTTCACTGTCTTTTTTAAATTCCCACGGTAGTAAAATAAAAACAGACAAAAAAGAAAACGATCCAGAATATACCTCTCTCTCAACGATTTACTTACTATAGCACGCAATGGCGGAAGACATGAGCTGTTACATGCTCTGTCGTCAATCCCAGTTATGCACTTGAAATCTATCTTGGATGAAGCAGAGGTTGCATTCTTAAGAAACACTGACTGATTCAGACTTAATATCATTGTCTCATTTGCACAGTATAAACTTTATCCTATTGTGAAGAACACCTCACCTAAAAGACGCTTCATAAAAATCCCGTTTATTAACAAAGGTTTTGATCTTCTAAACATCTCTAATATTTTTCGGGATCATCGCGTACAAAGTACCATTCCTCAATATTTTGAAAATTTAGAGCCACCTCTTATTTGTTATAAGTACAAGAAACCTATTCGAAACTTTGTTTTTAACTATAATAAAGTTACAACGGATCCTGACATACTTGAATCGTGTCCTCCTTCTTGAGAATGTGCAACTTCTGAATATCTCTACAAACCAGCTGGCCATGTTGTTACAGGTGACTTTTCAATTATCCAAGACAGACAGCTCTGTGGTCTCCTTTAAAAAAGGACCTAAGTATAGAATCCCATCCAAGATAGATTTTGTCAAATGCCGTGAAGTGCTTACGGAAGCCTTAGAAATTATACGAAAAGATGGTGTAAATCAGAAGGAGTCGAACCGCAGTGCTCTGAATGACTGGAAAAACCTTATTTTAGATATAACGGATATTCGAATAGATAACCTCCAGAAAAACCCTCATCTTTTTCAAAATCCACGTTCCAAATCAGAAAGATATTTCAAATCCAAACTAAGTAACTTACATGAAAAATATGTCTTTGCACCAGCTGATAAAGCAGCCAACAACACCATTATCATTTGAAAACGTTACTACATATCAACTTTGATTTCGGAACTTTCGTCTACTAATACATATATCAAAAGCAATGAAAGTGCATCTAACATTTTAGGCAAGCATAACAGTGAACTGTCTTCATTCAATATCTCTATTTCTTAATTGGATCTCCCAACACTATATTGCATACCGAAACTGCACAAGTCTCCTTACAAATTTCGATTTATTGCTAATTCTAGTAACTGCTCCACTACAATTTTGTCTAGAAATCTGACGTCAGCACTTACTGCTATTAAAGAACACATAACTAGATATTGTGAAACGGTTCTAAACAGGAACGATGTAAATTTATTTTGGTCTATAAAAAATTCAAGGGATGTGATTGAAAAAATGAAATCTGGAAATTTCCAAGCCAATACGATTTCTTCATACGACTTCTCTAATATGTACACCACACTTCCTCATGACAAAATTAATGATCGATTATCTAATCTCATTAAATGGTGTTTTGATCGAGAGCGAAAAACTTACATTTGTACACGCAGCTACGTTAAGGTGCTCCACGCAATGACGTTAGAGAAAATTCCGCGAAAACATTGTGTGACGTTATAAATGACGTCACATCAGTTATCGTATGCTAGGGATATTTCAAGGGATAAATTGTACTGGATCAATTTTCAATAGTATTGAGCTTTCATCCTATTCCTTACAACAACTCTAAATGTTCCCAGTATCTTATCTACGAGAAGTAATGAAAGAATGCGAGTTTTTCTACAGTTTTGCACATCGGGTCATTGTAGGTCAAGCATGCGCAGTCTGAGTTCAGGGTTAAAGGGAAGCTTTGGATGAGAAACCGCTTTTAAGGGGGTATGAGTGTGAACCGCATTTTCAGGGAATAATAGAAATTGAAAATAATTGTCTACATATAAAAGAATATCCCTTCCTTCATCGATTGCAATATTTCATGAAAAAAAGAGTGTAGCCGTTTGTCCCCTATACCCCGACAAAAAAGGGAGGTAACTCTGCACATTTTTTTCTAAAACAATGTCCTAACTTTGGACTTTATTTTAAAAATCAACATAATGCAATACAAAGTAAATTTTTATCCATTCACGTAGCAAATAAAGTAAATTTATTATTTTAGAAAAAAATAATTTTGTTGCCATGGTAACCATGCTGGAGAAGGACATTTATTTCATCCCATTTTGACAGTAAAAATTGTATGAAAAGTTTAAAAACATTCATTTTCGAAGTAGTTGGCATAATAGAATTTAGATAAAATGTTTCTTTTATCATCTAGTGATACATGCTAAAGATAAAAAAATAATTTATAGAAAAAAGAGTGTAGCCGTTTTAAAGAAATTTAGCTTAGAATTCCTCTGACCAAGCCTCTGGATATGATAAATCCGTTGTTTATGATTGAAAATGGGAAGTTGTTATATATCGATACATTTTAACTGAGATTTCTTACAATCTGGACTTCAGACTAAAAATTTGAGTCATATTCTGATCAATTTCTCATTCATTTTCCCAACACTTAGCGCTTTTAAGCACCGACAACGTAACCTGACGTAGAGCACATCGTGACGCTCACTTTAGGTAATGCTCGGCGATATATGTGTACTGTTAATCTCAGTGAATGAGAAAAAATTGATGTTTTAGATTCTTATCTCTGTATGCTTCTTCTGTATATCATTTCTCTCAAAATTAATTTTGCGGCATCTACACGTATCTATTTATTCATGTACATGTAGTTTTCACATTCGTACATCATGTACATATTGTACCAGATTAAAAAAAAATTAAGCAACTTTAGTAGAACAACGATACGAAGGATCTCTTAATCTCTTGATAAGTTTGCTTTGAAATAATTTATCTAAAGTTAGCTGAGGCGCATTTCTAGTTTCATTTTAAAATGTGCTGGGATAAGAAGGGGGAGGGGGGTGTTGGTATGATAGGAAAGGTAGCAAACGCACACCCTGTCTTCTGCGTTGATTTCCTGCACATGTTCTCTTCAATGAATGTCGTTATATCATACTTTAGTAAAATTGAAACAGAATAATTCCCTTTTCAATAGGGCGTACAATGGGAAGTGTGTTTACGGAGTCCTTCGGATCGATTTATTTCACAACGTACATATACGTGATCTTTGGTCCTTTTGATGATTTGACAGTCGGTCGTCATGCTCACTTATTACAACTACTAATCAATAGGCCTCGTGATATTAATTCTACCTAAATCATTATAACAAATACCTTTTGTAAATGAAAGAAAAGTACTTTCAAGATAAATTAGTTTTACATGTTTTCAATATTTGAGGTAAATTGCGAGGTCAGAAACGCCGCATCGTCAACTTGAGCTATAAAATATAATCATTCTTTTGAATTTATTTGTGTCTTTTTTATGCAAGAATAAATTTGAAGTATTAACTTACTCATTTCATTCGCAATCAAATTAATCCGCTCCGTAAATTTGTCACGGCGTGAAATAATATAAGACAAGCTGAATTACCAGACTTCTAAAGAACAAGCACAAAGCGCTTTCATGATAATTCGCGGAAAAATATTACAACGTCATAATTCAGTATGACGTCAAATAAACTCCCGTTGATGACGTAAACTGTATGCCAAGGGTAAAACAATGTCGTGATAGAAGCGTATTTTAGATGTAAGCAAGGATATTTATTGCTCGTCATTCGAAATGCATTGCTCTTTAATCTGGAGGTATATTCGACCTTTAGTTCAGTAAGTTTTCCGATTTTGTTTTCTTTACGACATCGATACGGTTTACGTTTGATTTGTTCACGCTCATACCCTCTTAATTCACAGAGGAATCGCTGATTTTCAATTAGTAAATCAATATAAGGAATTGATAATGGTATCCTCGTAAAGGAGCACAATTTTTATTTAGATTATTTGTTAGATATTGTCCATATTTAGCTATTTACATTGTAATGGAGTTTTACTGATTTACCGGCTTTCAAATAATTATTTCTTATTCATTTCTATATTCATTTAGTTGTTGTTACTGCCGGGGGGTGGGAGGGGGGGGGGCGAGGGTGCCAGCTCATGCACATTAATACAGTTTATTCTCAAGCGTTATTTTTAAATATATAAATAAAATATATCATTACGAATACGGTGCTAAAATATATGTCAATAAATGGCTATACGGTGGGCACCGTATTCATAGCCGGTACAACAGAACAATATTGAGACTTCTGATACGGTCAACTTGTACTAGACTAAATCTAAGAACAAATAAAAATAATAATAAAACAAATTGTAATCAGCAAGAGATCGGGCGGGTTATAATTAGACTGAAACATGATTAGCCTAGCCGGGAAAGAACCCCCCCTCCCCCTCTCTCTCTCTTATTTATATACATTTTTTTATTATGATTATTTTGTCACCGATAGAGCTCTGCTCACGAAAGCACTGTAACAAGTTTACAATCACTTTTGTTAAATACAAAATTAGTACAAAATTAGAAGACGGTCAGTATCGCGGTCTCAATATAGTCCGCCGGGTTGGATTCAGTACGAGGAAGTATTGCATTGATACATAGATTTCAATATTTGATCAGCAGAAGTTTTATTGTCTAGCGGCAACCTTTATCACCAGAGTTATTCCCTACCACAAACTTTCCCACAAAGAATATATAAAATGTTTTAACTTGAAAAACATATGCTAAAAGCGGATGCCCGGGCGAGGCTTACCCTCACGGGTCAGTCACCCCCCCCCCGGCCGGGCCTGCCTTTTTAATATATGTATATTACATTCTCATCGTAAAAATAATACTAAAAAAAAAACACTTTACATTGTATCAGATATTAAAACCCGTGTTATTATGTTGTGCATACGTATATGTTGCATGTTTACTAATGCTTTCCCGCTAAATTTCTATGACGTAATCCAGATCACCTGTGCGTTTAGGTCCCATCTGAAAATAGACTGATATAGGGTAGTTGTAAAAAAATGTAATTTGCAGGTGACTACCCTTGTACAATTTCGATATTTTTATACAGAATCTATAGAGGACACTTCAATTTACCAAGATTTTGCTGCGCATTTAATAGAAATTTTAATAGTTGTGTAAAATGTAGATGTAAAGTCGAGTTTTGCAGTGTTTTTACCACTTGTTTTCCTTCTCGGTATATTTTCTCCTCTTAATCGTTTCAAGTGTCACAATGCCCAGCACATTTCTAAATCTACAGGATTTACTGAAGAAAACGATATAACATTTATATTATTTTTTCCTTATTTACCACTTGCAAAATTCAAATTAAACCGAGACAACACTGTAGAGTTATATTTAGGGCTGTCACGTGACACAGGGGAATTCCCCTGGTGAATTTTTTTTCTTAGCTACAAGACACCTACCAGATATTAAAAAAATACAGCTTTGAACTAAAGAAATAACGTTTAAGCTGTAATTGAGGGTTGAATGCCAGGCACCGTAAAAATGGAATATTTTCAGTGCGACGTCAGCGTGGAGCACCTTAACGTAGCCGCGCATCTGAATCGAAGGGTTTCTTTTCCTCGACAGACTACAAATCATGGACATGTAGTTATCTGTGTAATGCCTTGTCCTTCCTCTTGGACAATATTTATGTTAGATTTGGTGAGGATCTATTCAAGCAGGTTGTAGGAATTCCTATGGGTACTAACTGTGCGCCTCTTGTTGCAGATTTATTTTTATACACTTATGAAAAAGAATTTATCCAAAATCTTCAAAAGCAAAGAAAATTTGATGAGCTGAAATGTTTCAATAATACTTCTAGGTATCTGGATGATATTCTAACCATTGACAATCCTGCTTTTGAATTATATAAGAATGAAATTTATCCACAAGAATTAATCCTTAACAAGGCAAACCTTTCAAATACAGAAACACCCTTTTTGGACCTAAATATAAAAATTGTAAACGGAAAGATTCATACAAGTTTATATGACAAAAGGGATGATTTTGGATTCAACATAGTAAATTTCCCCTGGCTTGACGGTGATGTTCCAAGATTACCGTCATACGGCATTTACATATCACAGCTCATCCGGTACGCTAGAGCATGTACTGATATTTTGGATTTTCACAGTAGAAATTTACAAATTACCAAAAAACTTTTAGGTCAAGGTTTCCGCTTTCATAAACTAGTTAAGACTTTCTGGAAATTTTACAAAAATTACAGTCAACTTCTTTTAAAATTCGGATCTATACATGCAACAGAGTACATTACTATGGGTATTACACAACCTGTCTTTTATGGTGATATGATAAACAAAATAAAAAGGATCAAAGGTAGGCAGCATAACCATCGAAAATGCGTCAGAATCATCAAACGCCTTTTATACCGTGGATATGATCCTAATGTCACCAGACGGACACTAGGCTTGGTACTTGACCAATCTACATTCTTGTACAAGCGCATCCTAGAGACTTGCACTCTGACTGTGACGACGGGACACCATGACGGGCCCTGTCCAAACCTCTTTAGAGAAGACAGGGCCCCGACCACCTGTCCTCTCTGAATGTCAGTCGGACTCCTCGGGTGATTACATACATGAGCTCGCTACAGCCGGCAGAGCACGGACTGTATTAAGCATGCCCTCTTTTTATATCCATTTACATATTCATCTGTGTCTCTGGGGTCTCTGCTTTTCGCGGTCGTGTTTTTGTGATGTCATCTTACAATGAGGAGGTTGTTTTATACCACAATTGTACGTTCTTCGAGACCTCTTGGTAATTGGAGAAGTGAGAAGGTTGTGCGCATGTAATCAAGGATAACCACACCATTTGCTACTTGCGTTACAAATGGCCGTCCAAAGTCGGCACCGGTTACCCATTGGTCTCATCGGTTTATGTGTAGTCTTTTGTGTTTGATGTTTACATGTCGTGTGTCTCTTTTCCGTCTCGTGCTGTACTCGTCTTTTGTGTTTTTGCATCGGGTGTTTTGGTGTTTTACTGTTGATGCTGCAACGGAGTCTTGTTGGAGATCTCCTCCGTTCTTTTTTTGAAAGAAAGGCAGGTGTAGCCTGCTGGCTTGAAGGTGAATGTTCCTAGATTATCGTCCTTTGGTATCTACATTTCACAGCTCATCCGGTATGCTAGAGTATGTACTGATGTTTTGGATTTTCATAGTTGAAATTTACAACTTACGCTTTCACAAACTAGTAAAGACTTTCTGGAAATTTCACAAAAATTATTGTAAACTTCTTTTGAAATTCGGATAAATACAGGCAACAGAGTATATCACTTTAGGTATTTCACAACCTGCATTTTATGGTGACATAATTAACATGATGAGAAGGATCAAAGATAGAGGAGCTCGATGTCAACAACCCTCAATGACACCCGCCTCTTCCCATCTCTCTAGTCAATGTTCAAGGAAAATCACGATTTATTTCGGAGATATAGTGGCCAACTTGATCGATATGACAACGCACAATAAATAAACTTTGCAAATGAAATCGTATTTGCTATATCCTTTCTTATCTTTAAACTTTCCAAATATGTATAAAACTTCGAAATATTCCATCGCGAACCATCGTATACAAGCCATTGAACGTGATCGATTGACAGAATGGACTCCTCTATTTCGTATGCAAAGTCGAAGTAGACCGAAAATATGTAATGTAACTAGGAAAGCTCTGATTGGTCAAGTATATTTAGGAAGCGGTTAATTTAGAATAGAAAATGTCAATACACGAGACATGTCAATTAAAGGCATATTTTTTTGGTGAGAAATGTTTTTGTAGATAGATTTTTTACAATTCCTAAACAAAGAATATAGACCTAATCATATAAAAGAATATATAACAAAAAGATATTCAGTTTAAGATAGGGAAATCCTCTCTCTGTATCTATTTCTAAACTTCCGATCTACTTCGACGTTTCAGAGAAGAAAATAGCTTGTTTTACAGGGTTTAAGGGTGTATTGCGTTGGTATATATAGTTTTATAACCTTTCGGGTAGTTTTAATATAATAAGAAACACTACAAGCACAAATCTATTCGCAGAATAGATTTATTACGAGAAATTCGATGTTCAAGCGAGGCTGTTAGATTTCATTCAATATGGATAGTGAATGTCCTTTATGTAAAAGGCAAGCAGGGGGGATATTCTTGTGGATCGTTGGCATCGAGCTCCTGTGAGACAACATAACTATCGAAAATTCGTCAGAATCATCAACCGCCTTTTATACCGTGGATATGCTCCTACTGTCACCAGACAGACACTGGGCTTCGTACTTGACCAATTTACAGTCTTGTAATAGCGCATTCTTAAAACTTGCACTCTGACTGACTGTGACGACGGGACTCCATGACAGGCCCTGTCCAAACCTTCTTAGAGAGGACAGGGCTCCGACCACCTGTCCTCTCTGAATGTCAGTCGGACTCCTCAGGTGATAGCATACATGAGCTCGCGGCGGCAGAGCACTGATTGCATTGCATACACCCTCTTTTGATATCCATTTACGAGTACATATTCATCTGTGTTGCTTGGGCCCCTGCGTTTTGCAGTCCTGTTTGTGTGAGGTCATCTGACAGTGAGGAGGTTGTTTTACAAAACAATTGTACGTTCTTCGAGACCTCTGGATAATTGGAAAAGTGGGAGGGTTGTGCGTACGTAATCCAGGATAACCATACCATCTGCTATTTCCGTGGCAGTTGACCGTCCTAAGTCGGCACCGGTTGCCCATTGGTCTCGTTGGTTTATGTGTAGTCATTTGTGTTTGATTTTTCTGTGTTGTGCGTTGACGTTACTTGTCCCTTTTGCGTCTCTTCCTGTGCTTGTCTGCTCTGTGCTTTTGCATTGGGTGTTTTGGGGTTTTGTTGTGGGTGCTGCAGCCTGCTTTTCTGGAGATCCCCCTTTTGGTATATGTACGTTTGTTTTCTAAATCATGAATGAAAATTTGCCTATATTTACTTATGATTTTCAGGGGTTTTTTTGTAAAGTAGATATAAACTGTAAATATATATAACTATCAAAATAGTTCGAAAATATATACACATCATAAATCTTATAAAAAAACAACTAGAACAACATGTACATATACACTGTAGATCACTTTGGTTATTTTTTCGCCCCACTTCTGTTTAAATGTCACGGTCGTCCTCTAAGGTCTCCTGCTACTGTCCAATTCAAAACAGCTAATACTGATTTTTTTTGTATTGTTTATAACATTTCTCTTCTCAGATTCTACTAATACCGATTGTCCATTTCTTTTCATCTCAAGTGTTATATTGTATCTTGTTTCTGCATTAGCTTCCATTCGGTTGAAAACAACATGCACCTTCATTGCAAAACGGCCAACTTTTGTCTGTCCAGGTATGGATCTACGATGTGCAATGTATTACTTTTGAATTAGTTTGAGATGGTAGTTATGTTTGCAAAATGCTGATATCTCCATTTTCAACTGTATTCCAGTATTCCTTTTGGATCTTCATTAAACAATTTGAAATTATGATAGGTGATTCGCGCATAGATTTGTTTTAATCATGGCATAATCTTTTCGTCTTTGTCTACAAATGAAAGAAGTACAGTATCAATATCACTTTCTAATTTGATAAAGGATCAGATTAGAAATCATGTTACTTTCTAATGTTATGTTATTTTTGTTAATAATTTCATTTGGAAAAAGAAGTTCTTTGTACATTGTATATCAATCACAGACTATCTTACCATTTGATCTATATTCTTTAATTATTCAAATTATTGTTCAAGTCATCAAGAGAAAGTATACCAGCTGTTGATATCTGCTTTTCATTAAAAGCGAGTAGGTTTTGTTCTGAATATCGCTGATTTGAAAATAAAATATGCTTGATATTCTATGTAATGCTACCAAAACATTCCACTAATTATCGTCCATAATAGGTATAATATTTTCACGCAAGCTCACGAACATATAAATACCTCTATGAAGAACTGAACTCACACATTTTCGAGATGGATGGAGAGAAGTTTGTATTTCTCTACATCGTCTTCACATTCGGTCAAATCGTCACCGACCTAATATCCGATGTTCGTCATACAAAAGGTAGGTACAGCTTTGCATCTATAGTTTAGAATATACATGTATACGCTAAGTTATTTTGCTGATTTATACATTAGTATTAACATAACTTCATATTGTCTGATATGTTCTATGCTATGAAAATTACTTCGGCATTTAATTAAGAACCACTGATCTAACTACATCATTTAATCCGACCCCACAGGTTTTGAGCCGCGCACGCAATGCAAATGAAATTCAAAATTAAAACTAGACGGCGCTACTAAAATACATTTTGGCTGTCACTGAAAATCACTTCAGCATATAATTAAGTCAATCCTGAGAATGTACTATCAGAAACACGTGTCTGGTACATTATAATGGGTTTGAAAATTTCTTCAAGAAGGTAAAGAATGGGAACACATCCGTATTATTGTGCCGTACTAAATAATTCTTTAACATTTATTTTGGCTTCGTAGCACTAATGAGAATTCGTTATCCGAAATATGCATGACTGGCGCGTTGAGTTACCATAGGTTTACACTGTTCCCGGCGACCAAGGCAGTCAAGGCTGTCCAAAACGCATCACGCTGCTGGGTTTTGATCAGTTTTTATCCTGGTATTCATGTTCTGTTAGGTCTTGTTACGTTTTCCTACTACGTTTCAATCCATGCAAGTAAGTTGTTACGGACGTTTTAACGTTTCTGCACGACCTGCTACGTTTTGATAAGGTCTGTAACGCTTCGTTACGATCCAATTAAGTTAGTCATGCCAACCAAGTTCTGTAAAGGCCCACTACGATCAACCGTGACCGCCTGGAGAAGGAGGTATGAAAGCTGCAAACATGTGAGCGTACTCACCTTGCCAGGCCGTAGCAGAACTTGAAATAAACCGTAACAAGCCGGGCGTACCGTGACTAAATGTGAGGAAACTGCTAACATATCTCCTTAGCTCGCCGTGAGAAATCGTAGCAAAACTTGATAAAACGCACATATGTCCTAAAACAGCCGCAGCGTCACGGGAAATAAAAGTGACATACCGTAACGCAACTTCACTAGAATCGTAAGTCGCCGGGTAATACTTTTGCGTCCCGTTCCGCTACGGGTACTGTCCCAAGTTCCTTTTCACGTACTATCAAGTTTCATTGCATTCGGCCCGTTTTGATAAGATCTATCAAGTAAGTCATCCGCACCGTGGGCTGCCGTGACAAATGGTTTGACATTTTAAACATTTATCCCGTAAATACCGGTAATCACGGCTAGTTAACTTTGTCTGTCCCGTTCCCGTACGATGTCTCACAGTTAACACGTTTTGTCAACGGTGGATTGAAACATTGCCTCCGGAAAGGTAATGTAAAGGGGGATTAGAGATGTCAGTCTAAGAGGCTGCTCTATGTAAAAAAGTTTAACCCTACTTTTTTTTAAATTTAGTTTTGTCTACTTCGCCTCGTTTTTTTTATATTAGTACTTGTTAAATCCAATATTTGTTTCAATCCCTTACCTTTGTTTTTGTTTAAAATTTTTGTTACAACTGTAGTTACCACTCATGTTATCCAGTCAAGGGTAGATAAAGAGTTTGTATACCATTCCCTTTTCACACATCCCGGTACCGCTTTATTTACATTTCATCTGGGGTCATGGATGTCCCTTCAACATTACCCTCCCTCTTTTTGAATAGTAATAATGTTGATTCCTTACTCATATTCCGTCATTAGTAAAACCTTGTTAAGAGCATAACTCCTCCCCCTGTGGATGGATTTCAATAATATTTCACAGAAATGTTCCTTGCTCATATTCCCTTACTCATATTAAAATCAGGAGAGAATCTACAAAGAGGTTGTTGCGGTGATTACAGCAAAACAAATACACGATACATAACATGGGGGAGGGGGGTTCAGAATGTAAAACTACCAAATTAACAAATAAATGGAGAGATGAACAATTGGTACGCCAAAACGGTTAAAAAAGCAACCAAAATTAAAAGAAAAGACGAAGGAATACCCATTTAAAAGGAAAAAGAACAATCAATTACATTGTACGGACTGATATGTTAGATCAGTGAATAAAAGTCAAACACAAATTCAGAGATCAGATTCAAATAGACATTTTTCACCGTGACGAACTTCGCACTTTAATTTTATAATTGTGTTGCCAAAAAAGAAAAAAGAAAAAAAAAAAAAAAAAAAAAAAAAAAAAAAAACCCGCGACAATAGTACAGGAAGTGATATACCAATTCCACTGAGTATACTAATAAATAGGTAGATGATTCCGCTTATGAGTTTATACGTAAATGGCAGCTACTACACTGATTCTTCAATGTTCGAAGTGCGAAGTTCGTCACGATGAAAAAATTCTAATAAAATAACAATCAAAAGGGTTACAAATTCTTGAAAAAATATAAACAGAACTTTCTCACGAGAAAAGAAAAATAGGACAATTAGACGGAGACAATAATACAGCTTCACAGAAAACACGAAGGGCAACTTTATCTAATGAGCAATAATAAGAGTCCAGTGTAAGTACGGAGTGCATCACAGGTGGCACTTTAACAGCTCCGTCGTACAAACATCGGACAAACGACTTTTCTACTTTAATCGTGTCCTGAAACCTTCTTATAACACAACAACAGGAGGCACTAAAGCGTTTCCGTAATCACGTGAGCATATCGAGGAGATCCCGAAATATGTCGCATTAATTCAAATAGTCATTGTGTTTGATGTTTCTGTGTTGTGCGTTGACGTTCCTTGTCCCTTTTGCGTCTCTGTCAGTGCGTGTCTGCTCTGTGTTTTTGCATTGGGTATTTTGGGCTTTTGCTGTGAGTGCTGCAACCTGGTGTTTGTGGAAATCCCCTCCTTTGTTTTGTATATCGGGGTTCCTCTTTAGAGAAGACAGGACTCGACCACCTATCCTGTCTGAATGTCGGTCGGACTCCTCGGGTGATAGCATGCATGAGATCGCCACACAGAGCACAGACTTTATTTCGTCCAGAGCATAACCCCTTCCACTGTAGATGTATTTCAATAATATTTCCCAATAATGTTCCTTATGACATAAGGATGTGTCATGACCTTATACAAAGGTAATAGGTCAAAGGTCAAGGTAACAATAAACATCATTCGTAAAACCTCGTCCAGAGCATAACTCCTCCCATGTGGATGGATTTCAATAATATTTCACAGAAATGTTTCATGTAACATAAGGATGTGTCATGACCTTGAAACAAGGCCACAGGGTAAAGCCCAAGGACACAGTAGGCACCATTACTTCATCTGTATCCAGAGCCTAATTCCACCCCCTTTGGGGGATTACAATAATATTTCACAGAAATGTTCCTTAGGACCAAGGAGGGTTGTCATGACCTTGTTCAAGGGTCATATGTCAAAGGTAAAGGTCACAATAGACATCATTATTAAAAGCTTGTCAAGAGCATAACTTCTCCCCCTGTGGATGAATTTCAATTATATTTCAGAAATGTTTCTTAGGACTTAAGGGTGTGTCATGGCCTTGAACAAAGGTCATAGGCCAAAATTAAAACATTGTCCCTCCCTGTGGGTAGATTTCAATAATTTTTTCACAGAAATGTTCCTTAGGACCTAAGAGTGCGTCAAAGGTTAGGAACACAATACACACCATTAGTAAAACCTTATCCAGAATATGGATGGATTTCAATATTTGACAGAAATGTTCTTAAATTAAGGTCTAAGGTCATGGTCACAATCGACTCTTGACCTTGATCCCAAGATAACGTTTCAAGAGTATTGCTGCAGGGGGAGGGGTGTTTATCCGTCGAATGTCGTATTGGTGTCTTTAAAAATGAAAGCCATCTCTTTGAGTTAGTACTTTCCTATAAGGCGATAGATATGTTCGAATTCTGTATAATTTAATTTGGTGATATTATCTCCCGTTAAGGGAAAACTTTACATTGCGGTAATATACTTTAATGAAGTGGAGGACTATAAAATGCAGAGGATACCATCTTGTTATGATTGCGTATTGATTCAAGGTGAGCAATGTGACCCATGTGTCTTATGATGTAAACGTCTTCAAATTGAATAGCATCATTTAAAAACAGATAAATTGGCAACGTGGACCAGACATGCACGTTTCGGGTACTTAACCCTCGTCAGTGATCCTCAAATCTAAACAATGAAGTATGCCAAAAAAGTAAGAAAGTTACTACGTCGAAAAGGTGTATCGAAAGACGTAGCAGGATTGGTGGGATATGATGCAACAGGACCCACTTTTTAGAAATTTCAAGAAATTTTGATATCAGAAAGTTAGAATGCGTTGAAGAAACGATCAACCGAAATTGATCGAACTTGGCTACATGTGCCCTCGGGGACTCCTGGTCCACCAGCAGTGACACTCACCAAGTGGTATAAATGTAAACGTCTTCAAATTGAATAGCATCAGTTAAAAACAGATAAATTGGCAACGTGGACCAGACATGCACGTTTCGGGTACTTAACCCTCGTCAGTGATCCTCAAATCTAAACAATGAAGTATGCCAAAAAAGTAAGAAAGTTACTATGTCGAAAAGGTGTATCGAAAGACGTAGCAGGATTGGTGGGATATGATGCAACAGGACCCACTTTTTAGAAATTTCAAGAAATTTTGATATCAGAAATTTAGAATGCGTTGAAGAAACGATCAACCGAAATTGATCGAACTTGGCTACATGTGCCCTCGGGGACTGTTTCAATTTTGGATGGAACAGAGTATAGAATATAATGGTAAGTGAATACTTATGGGAAATTACTAGTTGAAATGTTAATATGGTGCACTGAAATTATTCCAAAAGAACATATATTACAATATTGATAAGAAAAAGAAATATTTAAAATTATGTCTTTCTTGGAAGCAGACTGAATAGTAGGAAATTTTGGGTTTTTTTGCTTTCAAGCCTGATGAAGTTATGTTGTGTATCTAGTTTCCATGACTTAAAACTAGTTATCCGAGGAAGGTATAGATATGTAAAGCTATCTATATAGGGTATATACAATGTCATATACAACGTGAAAGGTATAGCGAAAAATTGAACAAACCTTCATTTAAGTCTGTTTAAAATTGTATGATTATGAATTGTATCTGCTTCGCAAAACGAAAAGTATGCTGACCAAATACGTGTCTATATTTAGGAATAGTAAAATTTTATTTTTTTCATTGTAGGTGATGGTAATACATCATTCATTATCGAAGCAAAAAATGACAAGTGCTTTACAATAAACACATGTGAATATGCAAAAAGAAAATATGCCCCAAACTGTTACTGTGATCACCTATGTCATACCTTTGACGACTGTTGTATCGACCATATCGTCTCAGAAGAAATTATGTTACAACATGATGACATGACAGGTAAAGACTAAAATATGCTTATTGTAAAAGTTTCTAAAAGCCTTTATAGTGAAAGAACAAAATGGAGATAAAGATAGATATCAAAACAGAATTGATAATTGTTGAAGTTTGTACAAGCCTTTGCCAAGAAGAAAAAAATCAGGAAAAGATCATCAAAAAATTTCTTTTATAAAAAAGCCGCGGTCCAAACACGCACATGATGAATACAGACAACAGAGAGCACGCATCAAAACGCGCCAACAAACAGACATGAAAAAGGAAGTGTTGAACTCTGTTGTCAGAGAGCAGCCTTCTAGATAAAGATTTAAACACGGTACATATGACATCCATGTTGCGGATAACCAATACATGTCAATTTAATTTACGAAGAAGAAACACTAATATGAATCGCGGCAAAGCCTTTTTGTGCGAGCGGAGAGAAAATAAATATGATTAAACCCTCCCCCCCCCCCCCCTTCTTTATTTTTTTCTTTTCATTTAACACTATGCCGGTTTATCTTATCTTAAAAAATTTGTTAAACTTTCTGTTGGGTGACTGCCAAAAAATGTAGGTTGGTCAGAAGGAAACACGGAAGTATTGATGAAAATTTTAAGAGGGGGGTAAAAGTATGTTTAAAAAGATAAACATCTTTCTTTTTTATTTTCTCGTTTCTTAGACAATGACAGTTTATCATATTTCATCCTATTTGTCAGATGACTACCGAAAAGGGGTAACGGGTAGGGGAAGTGGAAATAGAATTATTTGTTCTTCTTGCCTAGACCGCTGCAGACAAAATAAGGGAGGTGTCCAGTCAGAGTTGCAGAGATCTACCGGCAAAAAAGGTGTCTGAATTTGAAATGTTATATCAAAGATCTTGTTTCAAAGAATCCAGTAGACAGTGCTCAGCTAGATGTCATCTTTCCTTTAACTGGTAAAAAGAATTTATAAACAGACCTGGTTAAAAAGGAAATCGACCTAAGTTCATATATTTTCCTACATGTTAATTATTTATTTCAAGCCATTTTCATTTTGTAAGAAAAAGGTTAAACGAAAATAAAATGCTCTTTGCATATCGACTTAAAGGAAAACCCCTATTTCGACTTCTTACAGTACGAAACCACCCGGGGCGAGAAAAGCAATCGGGGCGAAACGTCCCGTTAAGCATCACGTGACAAATCTGACGGAAAAGGAGGCTTTCACATTCCATCGTAACGACACGTTAATGATGCTATTTCGTGAACTACTTTACCAAAAATTATGTCAATAAATTTACCAATTAACAAAAATAGAGTATAGCATATATATCCACTTGAATGTCGAAATAAGATGAAAATGGTAAAATCTCCGCAGCAACGAAGACGGAAGTTTTTTTTAAATCATAGCGTACATTCTCATTCAGCATATTCAATTCTCAATAAAGTAAGTGAATACGCGTTACCATAAGTACGAGCTTCGCTCGCAATCATCATATCTACCCCTGGTTGTTACAGAAGCACGAACATGACTGAAAGTTGAAATACCTTAACAAAAGTAAGAAAGGGAATCTATTATAATATATAAGGCTACATTGCAATGAATGTTAAACGTCTTCAAATTGATTAGCATCATTTAGAGGCAGATAAATTAACAACGTGGACCAGACATGTACGTTTCGGGCATTTAACCCTCATCAGTGATAAATACATAAATAATTCATTACATCTAACACCGAAACACTAAATATAGGGGAATATTGATACGTAGCAGGGTCTAACTTTTGACAGTCATCAACTTTTAGCATGGAGATCTGTATATTCTAATGCACTCCATTTGTAACGCGCATTCTGATTGGCTGAGCGATTAAAAAACTGCAAGGGGATTCACGTTTCACTGCAGTTTCTGCTATGACGTCGTGCGTTGCTATGACGACGTCGTTAAAAGCAGATGTTTTCTAGCTTCTTACTGACCAAAGCATTAGAATAGGGTTACCATACTGATGTTTTACAAAAACTGACAGGGTATCGGCGAATCCCCTGTCAGAAATATCCGTTTTACCACTCGGCTGACGCCTCGCGGTAAAACTCAATTTCTGACAGGGGATTCGCCGATACCCTGTCAGTTTTTGTAAAACACACGCATGGTAACCCCTAATTCCAATTACAATTCATGTGCTTTGTATGAAAGGTCATAACACAATCCAAAAGTTAAACAAACCAACTTATTCGAAGTAGACATATTAAAAATCAAACATAAACTACAATACACAGCCCAATGCAGAAATAATTCATGAAAACAAGACAAAGTCACAAGGTTAAAAATTTGGGTACCAATAGAAAGGTCTCGTAACAAGGAATATCAATGGAAATATAAAAGCCTTTACCATTCAAACGATATATCCATAGTGTAAGTTTTGCAAAAGTAGGTCAAGGTCACAAGGTCAAATATTTTGGAGACAGTAGAAAGTTTTTCTAACAATAAAAACGTATGTGTAATATGAAAGCCTTATAACTGACTATTCAAAAGGTATGCTCAAGGTTATAAAGTGTTTGTGACTGACAAATGGACAAATAGATGAACAGGAACAAACAGACAGACGAACGGGATTTAATGTTGCCGCGTTTTTGGCAATAAACTAAGTGATATATACAAGTTTTCTTCATTTGAGAAACTCTTTCAATTCTATGTAACTGATGAGAAAACTTATAAATATGTAAATTAATTTAAAGATATTAGGGAGAAGATGGAATGCATGCAACTTTATGGACCTTACTTGGGTGTCTACGTGATGAGAAATTGTTCTGACCAAAAACAGAATTTCACAAATGGTACGTATCCTGAAATCACAAACAATACACTTTTTGACGTTATCCCAGTCACTTCGCAACACAAAATCGTCTACAGAAATATGTTTATCGCAGAGTGCAATGATGATATGAGATACGAATTCTGGAAACTGAGATTCGACATATCCAGTTGTGCGTCCGGTATGAGAATTAAAAGCTCAGGCATGTCGACCTTCGATGTTGCAACCGTTTACTTTCAAGAAGGTTGTAAATATTCAGTTACACCGCCTGACGACAAACCACCAAGATTCTGTATCATATTTAATCCTACGGGCAAAAGTACACAATGGAGGAACCCTATCATAAACGTCGACGGTGTATACAGAAACAAAGAGACTTGTGAAAAGTTTCATCCGACAGAAAAATGTCAAAATTGCTATGATTATGGACCGAGAGGTGGACAAGAAGTTGGATCACATGATGGCACGTCTATGGATGCTTTGTTCCAATTTCGCCAATATGAGATAGCACAGGTACTTCTTACAGTATTAACCCTGTATTTAACAAATTTGTTAAAGTGTTTAACGTCTTCAAATTCATTAGCATCATTCTAGTGCAGAGAAATTTACAGCATGGACAAGATATGCACGTTTCGGGAAATATACCCTCCTCAGTGATCCTCAATCTAATCAATCTTATATGACCAAAATCTGTGAAAATTATGTCCTAAATATACCGAAAGACATAGCAAAATGGCTGGGATATGATGCTACAGGACCCAGGTTTAAGAAACTTGAGAGAATTTTGTAAACAGAAATTTTCAAATGCGTTTGAAGAAACGACCAACCGACATTGATCGAACTTTGCTACATCTGCTCTCGGGGACTCTATGTCCACCAGCAATGACACTCACCAAGTGGTACAAATGTTTTACGTCTTCAAATTCATTAGCATCGTTTTAGAGCAGACTTCATTTTAAGAAATTCCAGGAATCTATGGCAATTGTGCTTTATGAATTTATGTTTTATCGCTTATGGCTATACTATCCAAACAAATGTATGTATAACGACATTATCCGATTAAAAAAATACTAAGTGGTACAAATGTTTTACGTCTTCAAATTCATTAGCATCGTTTTAGAGCAGACTTCATTTTAAGAAATTCCAGGAATCTATGGCAATTGTGCTTTATGAATTTATGTTTTATCGCTTATGGCTATACTATCCAAACAAATGTATGTATAACGACATTATCCGATTAAAAAAATACTAACACACACGAACATGAACATGAGGCCGAAAAGGACCATAATCGCTCAAATGAGAACCATTTTTATTTTCTATAAATAAAATCTGATGGAGTAATTCTAATAACTTCAAATCAGCCAAATAAAAGAGAACTTGCATAATTCCAATACCTAAAGCTTGACAAAGTGTTATAAATAATCAACTAAACCGTATCAGAACAGATGTTTTACCTGTTATATATTTGACCTTGAGATTCGCTCATTGCACATGGGGTATCGTTATGCATGATCCCTGTCAGTATAAGCATATATGAGACATAAGGTTAATGACCATATCCCGATATACAATACATAATCGATAATTTAGAAAATCAAACCATACGCATACAAAATTTGGTTAAAACAGGAATAAATCCAAACAAACAAAAACCTCCACCACATGAAAAGAGTCAGCATCTCCTGCTTGCATGCAATATCCATTGCTTCAATTCAGTAGAATTGTCACATCCGGTTACTTCCATTTCGAAAGACACAAGTACATTCAGTGGTTTGATAGTTCAAATGATCAAAGACAGAATATCATCCACCATTCTGGACAGTGGGGCATCATGTTGTTTTCGGTTCTAATTAAGTTTCTTAGACAGGGTACACCGTAATTTACGTTTGGTAGTAGAAGCGCCATCTGTTTGTTAATCAGGACGAAAAACGACAAGTTGTAGGGGATTATAATAAACATGGAAGAAGTACCCATCCGTTATTCAGTCTCAACGTTGAATTGGAACCATTGCGAACACCGGAATAAACAATATTCCGAAGTCAGACCAGGTGCACTGGAGAGGTCAGCGTCTACTGTCTGCATGCAGCATCAGTATATTAAGCACATCTTGCCTTTCAAGTTTTCTCAAAATTCATTCAAGCGAAAACAACATATAAATGAATGATAACATTATACAGAAGTATGAAGACCAATGTTGGCATGAAGCTGATTATGTACGGCATTCTGCGATGAAATAGCAAATAGTATCCGTATTGCTTGTTCACATCCCGGTCTTATCAGAATACACAGAGATCTCCAAACAAGTGAAATTGAAAAACAAATCGTAAAACTGATCAATTGTACTCTGTATATGCTTTAGAAATTATACAAAGAGTTATCGCAGCAATTTATTCATGTGTGTTAAACATAAAATTTTCTTACTTTTCCCTTTATTAATGACGATGAAGTTGAGCACAAAGTCTAGCGAATTTTGGTGTAATCTGGATATCGGGCGCACAACCCTTACATTTATCTTCAAGGGCACTATAAAGTATACCCCTTTCATAAAAAGATGTAAATATTTGGGTGTACAAATTACTCAGTAATTGACAATTTTCGACTCTAGGGTTCCGTAAACACTCAATTCTTTCATGAGCAATTTGAAATCGTAACCTTTGAATATTTTCTCCTGACATTGTCGCCATAGCGCTTTCTATATAGACATAACATCAGACAGTGCATGCATTTCAGATATTTCATTTTCATGCGTGAAGATCGACATAGGATGCGGCTAGCCAAACAGGTAATGCTTATTCCTCCCGGGCACCTGGTCCCACCTCTAGCTTTTATGCTCTATTGTGAGTGTTGTTGAGATTGTCATCAGGATCTTCTTTGGCTTATTTGAAAGTTAAAATTAATCAAGAACTAATTGTATTTTCGACCAAAATTTGATTCAGCTGAAAGCAAATGAAAAGAAACCCCTATAAGAAATTTGTCCAGTTTGGGCGATGCCATAGGATATCAGCATTTGATTTACTCAACCTTGATGTTTTTATACAGTCTTTTCTTTTCGTGCTTAGACATCGATCGATATCGATGGCGGGTGCGGCTAGCCAACAGGGGATGCTTACTCCTCCCTGGCACCTGGTCCCACCTCTATCTTGCTGGGGGTCCGTCGATGCTAAATTTTGTGCTCTATTGTGAGTGCTGTTGAGATTATCGTCAGGATCTTCTTAAATTCATTTGAATGTCTACACCCTTTAGAAATAGTGATTAAGCTTTCGATTTTTTTTCCAGGAAACACATCGTTTGGACAAGACAGCAGCGTCTGCAGAGGTTGTATTCCGAAATATAAAGCTCGTAAGGCAATTACGGGCAACAACCTCTTCTACATTTGAGGTTCAAGAATGGGATAGAGCGTCCTTCTTTTATCAAGCTTGTATTAAACGTGCTTTAATTGATTTTGAACCATACTTAAAATTCACATACGGAATATATCTGGAAAAATATTTCGGGTCTAATGAGAGTCTTCTCACTGGTGACATTGTTGTTTTTATTAGGAAAGAATTACATTCTCATATAGTTTTAGCCGAAATTGAAAATTGGTTTGACGGACATAGAATACAGTACTCAGAGGTATCAGAAAGCAGATCAGTCACATTTGATATAACTACAGATAGAATAGAAAAGGCTTTGAATACTTGTTCTGATATATCTCAGACGTGTTCTTTCTTGGGCAGAGTAAGATTATTCTTTGAGAATTCGGACATTGTAGAATTAATGCGAAATTCGAAATATTTTCCCGCAAATGATTGTTTAGAAATATTTGGAAGAGTGGAGATCTTAAAGGATAGAAAATCATTTAGAGTGACATGCAAAACGCCTCAGCATCTACTAATCAGACCTACAGAGATTTCCTTGATGTCGATTTATCGTTATGCTTGGCTGAGTGTATCATCGATATTTTCGTGCACTGTGTTTCTATGCTATCGGAAAGGAAATCTCCACAACACTATATTTGGATATTCGTATCTTCTCCTTCTTGTCGTTTCGTTTTTAAATTTAGCTATAACAACATTTGTTGAAAATTATCCCCTTGAAATGTGTTGGTTTATGAAACTAAGTACAAGATTCCTTACTCTCATCGTTCTGATAATATCCATAATTTGTAGCATTACCTTTATCTACTTTATGGTCAAAATTAAAAGTTCCACGAATCAATCTTTTCTCAAAAACAAATCATTATTGGGCTTGCTTGTCGGTTCATCGTTTGTTATCCCGTTAGCTCTTACATATCTAATACACCAATTTATAAAGCACGAAACAACTGGCACAAAGACTTGTGATTTGCAGTTCCTCTCACGTGATAACTTTACTGATGCTACGTGCACTTTAGAAATCATTCTTGTCATAATTGCCAAGGCGGTCTACATAGTATATATGAAGAAGGGTAAAGAAATAAGTCTTATAAAAGAATGTCTGCGCTATGTTTTTGCATATGAGGTAGTTTTGATCGAGAACATGGTCAATTTGATTTTGCAATATTTGGCAGAGTATGTCGACGTACAGCTACTGTCATGGGTATATATCACTTCCAACGGCATTCAAATACCCATTCTTGTCATTCTACTTTACTTTCGTAATTAATTCAGTACGAAAAGTTAATTCTCGAGATAAAGATATGAACGTTCCCTGCCTTGATTTTATACACACAGACACCAGACATCACATCATTTGGGAACCAATTCAGTTGTGTCATTACATCTGATCGCACCTTCTTGAAGCTTCTTGAAGTTTTGTCATGCTTTTTATTTTGACGTCACAATGAAAAGAGTGCGAATTTTGTGATGTCTGGTGTTTCACGAGTTTGCTGTAAAATCTGCTATAAGTGGAAGAATTTTGCATAACGTGGAAGAATAACAGAATCTAACAACAGATGCGATCAGGAACAAGGAAGTCCAACCTGAGTGTCAAGAATTTGCGTGTACCACGACAAGGCTTGCATTCGGTTTCTCTCTAATCACATCTGATGATTGATTTTTTTTCTCCCACTATCTAAAAGCGCTCAAAAATAATATTTTCCGCGTTCTGTTTTATATTCTTATCGGCTAACGCAGCAATCATGTTTGACGTCACAATTGACGTTACAATTAAAGGCACGTGGAAATGCTACATTTATCTCTCCTCATAGGGTAAGACTATAAGACTCCTTCATGGTCTTCTATTGAATATACATCGGGTCCAATCAAGGGGTCTCAAAATCATTTAAAACCCCAGGCTTGCCGGGTGGGACAATGAAAAGGGAGGGGAGGGAGGGAGTTGGGAGGAAGGGGCGGTAGGAGTGAGGGGGAGGAAGGGATAGGGAGCGGGAGGTAAGGGAATGGGAGGGGGAGAAAGGTATTCCGCTGTCCGACCCCACGCCATAGAAGGGGTGACGCAGGTATGTAAATGTCCAATCATTTGATGGTAAATTTTAACAAAAATGCATACAATGTATTTATACAATATTAAATGGATGTTTTCAAAGAAGGGGACGCTCATTTGATTCATAGAGGGAGGAAATGGCTGGGTTTTTGGAAATAGTCTGACCAAGACAATGATGAAAACCAATTATCTCTCTTGGTGGCAGAAGACAAAGACATTATCACATACATTTCCACAAAAGATTAATAGAATATCCCCCAGATTTGGTAGGGCACAAAGATATCCAACCAGAGTGTCTAGGATTTGCTTGTACCAGGTCGAGGCTTGCCGAGTCGTGGACAAAAGCAAATCCTGGACTCTCGGGTTGAAATTCCGTGTCCCTTATCACATCTGATGATTGATTGTTTTTCTCAAAGCCCTCAAAATGAGGTTTGTATGTATTCTTTTTTCATATTGTAATCGTGTATAACGTAATAAAAAAAAATGAAAATAAACAGTTCTAATTAGAATATTTCCTTATAAATACGATTTTGCTGGTTGTCATGGCAACAACTCGTAATTTTTATTAGTAGCTAAAAGGTCTACAGCTGCAAAATTTGTTCTTACTAATAGAGCTATGGTATTACTTAAGCAGTCAAACCAATATGTACCCGAATTAGGTTTTGAGCAAAATGAATATAGAAAAAGAATATTTATTTTAAAAAATCAATTTTTGACTTAAATACAGAGTTTGCATCGAAGTTCGAATTATCTCACTTGTAAAAAGTATAATCTGATGTTTGAATCTTTGGAGGCAGAACTCGTGCGAAAATAAATTTTTCCTCTTTTTTTTTCGGCGATTTTTCAACGACAAATATGCATTTAGTCCAAAAATACCCATTCAGCAATGGAAATTTCAAGGAGTATTATTTTATTCTGAAATAATGTAACAGACTGAGGTTACACCATTTATCGTTTATGTCAGTTTCAAATATTACGTGATATGAAAATGTAGTTATCTCCCTGTAGTCGCAACCCTAACCTAAAGATAAGAAGTAAAATATGCACTAAAAAATCGAAATTTCAGAATGCAGTATTTGACATTTTTTTCGGTATAGATGACACATAACTTGGTCGACAAATGAATGCGCTCCCATTTGCCCTTTACCTATGCAAAAGTAATCGTCATTTCCGGTCAATAAATAAGTTCGGTGTTTTTGGATTGTTTTAGCCTAAGATATTTTCCAACATTGAGGATGTTTTATTAAATCGTCAAAAAATGTTTGCAATGACAAAGTCAGTCACTCACAATGGTACCTTTGGTTAAGAAGTTTTTCTGTTAATATTGTCGAAGGGTTCCAACTCTATACTTTCTTGAAGAAAATTCCAAGCCAATTTCCATGCACCAAGCACGCGTTTTAAATATTAAATTCTCATCAATGATGCTTCCAGCGGAGCCACCGAAATTCATTTCAGTAACGCCCTCTTTAATATTTTGAATTTACATATGTTAGTATCATCGCTCTCTGAAAGAAATCGTTGAAGTTTAAGTGTGCTCTGGAATAGCGTATCAATTGCGAATTATGAATACAAAGTAAGCAAGCGACGAAGTAATGCTACTACCAAGGAAAGGGGAATGTTGATACTTTCAGTGGTTCTTTTCACCTCTTGTTCACACTGATGGGTTGTTTTAAGGTAATCAGCAAAATTCGGATTATTAACTGAGAACACGTAATCAATGTATCTGTATTTAAAATTGAATTTGGATGCTACGTGTTTCTTTCTGTAAAGAGAGCGAAAACTGACAAAAATTAATCGGTTTCATGTGAGTATAGAGAAATATCAGCAAGAGGTGGGACACAATTTGTTCCCATTAGAATTCCCATTATTTGCTGAAAGATCATTCCTCCAAACACCACAAATGTTTTATCGATAACAGTGAAAACAAAGTGTATAAATACAAAACTTACATGCATGTACAATATTTTATACGATATTTTTTTTAAAGAATAATCATTTAGTTCAACATTTATCATTTACCCCTTCTCCGTATTTGCATTTTTTTAAAACCAAAGCTCTAGAACAAAAAAAAAAAAAAAAAACCAAAAAAAAAAACAAAAACAAAAACGAAAACAAAGTAAAAACAAAAAACAAAAATTATAAAGGGAAAAAGGCTCGATATTTGGCATTGGATGTCACTCTGTACTTCAAAAACCCCAAAAATACAATCAAACAGACAAACAAACAATAGAAAGGACATGCCAAAGTTAAAAAATACTAATTAAAAATCAAATTCAAGGAATTGTGGTCCCCTGCTTTTGGGTGTTTGTTTTAAAGAAATGCTTACAGACACCCCCATTCTTAAGTTTTCATAATATATCTCATATATTATCAATATTCTAAATATGAAAGATTAAACTCCAAGAAAAGGTTAAAGGGTCCAAACTTTTGTTTTGTTACCAAAGACAAGGACTTATGAAAAGGTATGCACATGTGAATATTAAAGACCTATCATTTAAATTACCATCGAAAACTTATGGTCAAGGTTGCAGTTTTTAATTGTGGGTCAACCTCCAAGGATAAGGTCACAAGGTCAGAATGTTGTTACCAAAAGAAAGGTCTTGTCACAAGGAATACACATGTGAAATGTGACAGCCCCATCACTTTCCGTTCAAAAGTTATGGTAAAGGTTAAAGTTTTTGAAAAGTATGTTAACCTCCGAGGTCAAGTTCACAATGTCAAAAAATTAGTATCAATGGAATGATCTTTTCAAAAGGAAAATACATGTGAAAAATCAAAGCCCTTTCACTTTCCATTAAAAACTTGTGGAAAAGGTTAAAGTTTTTGAAACGTAGGTTGAACTCAAAGGTCAAGGTCACAAGGTAAAAAAATTGTTATCCATGGAAAGGTCTTTTCACAAGGAATAAACATGTGTAACATAAAAGTCCTACCACTTTTCATTCAAAAGTTATGGTCAGGGTTAAAGTTTTTAGTAAGTAGGTCAAAGTCCATGGTGAAGGTCAAATTTTTGGTATCCATGAAATGATCTTGTCACAAGGAATACACATGTGTAATATGAAAGCCCTATAATTTTCCATTCAAAACTTATGGTCAAGGTTAAAGTTTTTAATAAGTAGGTCAAAGTCCAAGGTCAAAATTTATGGTATCCATGGAAATGTCTTGTCACAAGGAATACACATGTGAAATATAACTTATCATTCAAACGTTATGCACAAAGTTAAAGTTTTTGTGACTGGCGGACAGACAGACGGACAGACGCACCGGTTTTAATGTCCCCGCGCTTTCGCGAAAGTGGGGGACAATACGAGTATTAATTTTGGCAGTTTTGTTCGTCCGTGTTGCCAAAATTTGTTGAATGGGGGAAGAGACTGATGTTGAATTGGAAAAACAGCATAAATGTTTTCAGATTTGTTTTGATGATGCTTTTGTGAAACCTCTAAAAATGTTATTGAATGACTAGTTTTCATTTTCCTTTAGAACCTTCAAATGTTTTATATCATATTTAAGTCACAGTGTAGTTGAAAGTAAATTGCATTATCTTTATAGAGTTATTGTCTTCATTATGCTCAGATGCATTTGAATTCATATTTACTGTCGACAAATGATTTTTAAGTTTGAACCATTGCATTGTTTTAAAAAGGATACATATTAAGGATACATACGAGGGCTGTCCGTAAAGTTCGTGGACAAGTCTTAAATTATGGAAAATAAGAGTCAATGATATTTATTTTTATGATACTTATTATCATATACTATTTACGAATTACGAAATGTAAACAATTATCATATTTTGATTTTATTGTTACAACTATGACTTGGTAATAAGACATAGGATGGTGACCCGGAGCACGGTGAATTTTTACCGAAATATGTTGTTTATCACTTCATTCATTTCATTTGCATTTTGTAAAATTCCGAGGATAAAACGATAAATTTTACATTTTCATTCTGACAATAGTTATGACATCATACATGCAAATTTTGAACGTTCAAAGTTTCAAGATGACAGAGAAAATCGGATCTGAAGGTAATAAGACGTGATCGTCACTGTTCGGAAAAAATGACGTTTTCTGGAGAGGCGGAGCAGACAGAAGTGATAAAATTTTGTATCTGCTTCAGAAAGACACCGACAGAGACACATAGATTCCTTAAACAGTCGGAAAAAAGATAAACAACTCGTTTCGTCAAAGTATTCGAGTGGCAAAGAGGATTTTTTTACTATGGGACAGTTTGCAGTACGGTATGCGCTAGGGAAGACTGTCTAGTAATGATAGAAATGCCTTAAATGAAGAACGTGAGGTAATTCATCGGATTGGCGACTTATATATCGATAAATTGTAGGTAACTTTGAAATTAGAAAAAAAATCGTGCATAAGATCTTATCCCACGATCCTACAACGAGTCATGTCTGTGCTGGACGGGTTCCGAAAATCCTAGAAATCTAAATTTAGCGAGGAGAGTAGAATTGTCAAAACGTTGATAACGGATAACGTCAAGAATTCTCATGCTAGTGCTCCGGGTATGAGGAAGTGTCCTTTTCGTATTGCATAGAAATATAACTATTTGGGCTTTGTTTGTGATGAAATTTTGCATATTATTGATATGAAACTTGAATTTAATAAAAATGATACTTTCATGTATTTTACCATTGTTTACTAGCTTTTATTGAGGCCGTCCACGAACTTTACGGACAACCCTCGTAAATGTTAAACATGCAAATATACTTTCAAAATTTTTAAGTACCTTTACATAAAATTATGAAAGCAGATACCAAACAAGACTATGCTTCTAAGACCTCAGCGGAATACATTCGACATAGACAGGAAAAGGTGGAAAATGGAGAATGGATGTATTGAATCACCATATAAATCAGCTATGTCAAACGCAGTCATCGTCAGACAGGCTAAATGCCATTAAATGTCAAGGAAAAATCATAAATGAGACGGAGACAAATTATTTTCATTGTACGGCCTGAGAGCGCAGTCGAAACGAAAATTTGTTACGGACGGCGTCATTTTAATAGAAGATAGGAGGAGATCTCCAACAAGACTCGGTGGCAGCACAAACAAAGCAAAACTCCGAAACATCAAAATGTAAAAACACAGAGTAGACAAGCACACTTAAGGAGGCTTTGAACACAAAGATGGCGGTGGCATATTCTTTTTTCTCACTTCCTAGGAAAAGTACAGTCTTTACTTCCTTAAAACATTTGATACGCTGATTGATATTCACATTTGAGTATCCTGATGAAGTATGAATAATTTCCGGTGTTATTTAAAGAAATTATGTCGATTGTCGAAATTGTGGACTTTGGCAGTTTTATCCATGAGCAAACAACGACGTCATTTCGACGTTATCGGGGAAAATGGCATCAAAAACCTTCGTATTCAAAATGCAATAAAAACATTAATACCAGACGTATCGCACTGAAACTTTGCATGTACAAGATAGAAAATTCAATCTTCATCACAGTGAATTCGTTGACAAATTAACATTACAGGAAAGCAGATGTCACTTCATTGAAAATCGACGATTTTCGAAAGAAAAATTGGAAGATATAAAGTTTTGTAATATTTTAATCCAAAATTATATTTTTCTCATTTAATTATAAAATCATCTCTGGACATTGTTGATAATTAAGTTAGTTTTTGACAAAGATTCATCCATAGAATCCCTAATAATTAATCAACAACTACAGTCAATTGGCTCGAAATTGCAATTTTTTGAGCGACAGTGTCATGTTATATTCCAGTATCCTGCCTTTGTTTAAAACACAATTTATCTCATCTTTTCCATATGTAAGTGCAATACATTTATAAAGATTTTGGATGTTAAATCGAAATTAATTTCCAATAGCTTTACGAGAAATGGAATGACACTATCAATATTATGACGTCATCAAGAAATTCACGAAAACGTCTATTTATGCATATTTCAAAGTCTCATAGAAAATTGTCCTGTGGATAGAATCAAATGTAAGTTTGTATAATCATGGACAGACAAGAAATATATTATTTCAGAAATTTTGAGGAAGATTGAATTTGGCGTCCAAGTGTTCAATACCTCCTTAAAGACACCAAAGGGACATGAACAATAAAGATTTTATCAAGGCACTTAACAGCAATTCTCTGTAAGAACCAATGAATTTCAAGACATGTTGGCACGACATGTCATGGATTTTTGAGATTTTTGGTATGGAAGTTCAATATGAAGTACTAGTATGTAAATCAACCCCAGGTTTTTTTCAAAACGGTTGTCGTTGCCATGGTAACCGTGTCTGAAGTTTCAAAAATCGGGAAAATCTATAGGACGAGGCATATTTGTAGGCTTCGTTACCATGGAAACAGGTACTTTTTTAATCTGAAATTGTTTTGATTTTTTTCTTTTAATCCTTATTATAATGCATATTTGTAAAGGTTTTTACATTCATCTCGGATGCCTTTTGTATACAAGATAAAACATCCAAGTTCTAGTTATCCAATTAGTATCATCTTTGAACTATACATTGATATAAAAAATTAATTGGGCTAATTTGTCCTTTTATATGCAAAGCAGCATCAAATTTAGTTGCTATGGCAACAATCAGCTGAAAGGTTCACATACGATGAATTTAAACACAACCTCTATCAAACTATCTACGTAAGATATTTAAACAAAAGTTCATGTATACATCTATCAGAGGCGTTTTAATATAAAAATGACCTTGAAAATATTTTAAGGTCACCCACTGAATTTCCAAGGTCATTAAACTTTAAGTGACCAAATTTGATGAAAAGTCCTGATTTTTCATAAAATGAAGGTGCTAATATTTTAGAAACCTTGAAATATTGAACTTAACAGTTTTTTGCCATAAAATGATACATGTATCACTATTTTCATAGAACTATTGATAAAATTTCTTCACATCTTAGAATATTTAAATTCTTCGTGAGTATTTTGATAAAAAAGGGACGAAATCTGTATTTTCTTGTTTTTTGACGAAAAAAATATTTTCCTATTAAATTGCTCAAGTGCAATTAATTCTAAGATGTTTCTTTCTTATATTCATGTACTTTCATAATGAATATGACCTATCAAAATATTCAAATAAAAAAATCATTAAAATTTAAAATTTAAAAAATCAATATTTTATGCAAAATTTGAGTCTCAAAGTATAAATGACCTTGAACATTTTAATTGTGCTTATGTAAAAGATTTAAGTCAGATCTATACATGCATACATTTTGACAATCTTATGTAACTATAAAGAGAAATTAAATCAATTTCAAAGATAATATGAAACAAGCAAAATGATCTAATGTTGTCATGGCAACGGTCTTTGACGACAGAATTTAGGTCAAACTCTTAATATACCTACTCCAATTTTTCGTTCATTTTATTTGTCAATAAACATATATTTCCTTTGATGAAAATCACTGGTCTCCTATTGGTGCCTTTTGTGATATTTAAGATTGAAAATGGTCAAAAACACACTAAATTGGCCCTGATTTTCACCTCTATTTTTCGCTTCGTTTTGACTTATTTTGGCTTAATTCAATAAGCTTCCAGTAATAAATATCACATAACTAATTATATATATATATATATAAGTGTACTAAGTAAGAATGGAAGTAAGGAAGAATAGATTATATGAAGATGAACAAGCTGTTACAGTGGTATCCATGGCAACGAAGTCTCCTGAGCTGGCTTATTTCATGGTCCCAAAAAGCTATAAATAGAATGACCTCGTTACCATGACAACCAGAGGTCACATTGGCCGAAAAGTGTTATTTTCATGGTCAGTACTTAATATATACCTAATATACCGAAAATCATCAAAATCCATGACATGCCGTGCCGATCGATTTTGGTCCTTACAGAGAATGGCTATTAAAACACAAGAGATTACGCAAAAACCAAAGACTCAGACAACCGGTGCCGACTAAGGACAGCTACTTTTGACATTCGTGGCAAATCGAGTGATTATCCGGATTACGTGCTTATTATCCTTTAAACTTATCCAGTTATCCAGTAGTCTCGACGACCACACGATCGTTACATAAACAATTGAATAAACTAAAACGAATCGACCAAAGATGTAGCCAAGTTCGATCAACTTCGGTTGATCGTCTGTCTCTTCAACGCATTTGAAATTTTCTGTTACAAAAATTCTTGAAATTTCTAAAACGTGGGTCCTGTAGCATCATATCCCACCCATTCTGCTACGTCTTTTGGTACATTTTTGGACATAATAATTTCATACTTTTTGGCCATGTTACATAGTTTAGACTAAGGATCACTGACGAAGGTTTAGTACCCGAAACGTGCATGTCTGGTCCATGCTGTAAATTTATCAGGTTTTAAATGATGCTATTGAATTTAAAGACGTTTAACTGCAAATTAGCATTAAAACAAAGAAACTACATAAAGGAAGGATACCTCAATATCTATTAGCCAGTACCAATAACCTATTTGGCAACAATGATAATACTAACACTCCCCCAAGACATCACTAATATGACCAATCCGTATACAAAGATGTCTCCAAAGACGCAAAGTTGTTGTGTAAACCTTCTTACTATGACGCAAAAAAAAAACGAAGACAATTAAAAAAAACCTCTCTCAACGTGGATTAATTGGGAAAATTGAAATATCTTTTCTATAGTGCACATTGCATTGTACTAGACACGTGTAAAGTTTTGTAAGAAAGGAGGGGATGTCCAACCAGACCTGGTTGCAGTACCAACAACAAAACACCCGAAGCGAAAACAGAGAGAAGACGAGTACAGAAAGAGACGAAAAAGAGACATACGACATAGAAACATTAAACCCAAAAACTACACAACCAACGAGACCAATAGGCAACCGGTGTCGACTTAAGACGACAATCTGCTACAAAGGTAACAAATGGAGTTGTTATCCTGAATTACGTGCGCACAACCCTCACTATTCCGATTAACAAGAAGTCTCGAAGAACGTACAATGGTGGCGTAAAGCAACCTCCTCAGTGGTCGATGACCACACACAAAAAAGACCGCAAAAGCAGGGAACCAAGCAACACAAATGAAAATGTAAATGGATATAAAAAGAGGGCGTACGTAATAAAGTCCGTGCTCATTTTGGGGCTTTTGGTGTCGCACAATCTTTTGTACTATGATGGTAGGTATATGATAAAAGGATTTTAAAAGGGTCATTTTAAGAGTTATCTCCTTGATAGAGAATATTTTAAGAATAAATTGCGAAAGATCTAAACAGTGAACTTCATATTTTCAGTGAAATTTTAAAATATAATTTTTTGACTATTTTCGTCAACCGCTATTTTCGTGGAAAATATGGCTGAGTAATTCCACTCGATGTAAATTCTGAGGGCCGATAACTCATGTAGGAACGCACTTTCTTAATAGAATCTAAAATAGATTTTATATGTAAATGTCATAAGTTTAGAATCCAAAAAGTAAATAGATGGGGGAACCAATAACCCCTTATTATACATCTAATGCCTTAACCAGCTTAGTAATACGTTAGGTATATAGTTACCGGCAAAATAATAAAATGTAAAATAATTATGAAACTGTTTTTATATGGCAGCATTGTTAAAATTCATTAAAACCTGTATCTACTTTTGAGTAATGAATAAAATAATACATTACTACCTGTGTCTTGTATATTCTTCTTTATCTTCTTTATCTCATTTGTTTATTGTGACGAGTTTGATGAATCGAAACATTCTTACACCAGGGCCTCTTACCATAGATTTAACAATAAAACCAGAGGGTGCTGCTGAAATGAATTTTGTCTGTGTCTGAAAATCACTACGGCCGGAAGCATTACTGATGAGGATTTACTATCCTGAACACGTGTATGGTGCATTAAAATTGGTTTGAAATTTTCTTGAAGGGTAAGAGTTGAAACACTTCCGTATTAGTAAATTATTGAATTCATGAATTCTTTTCTACAACGAAAAACTATTTTCAATGATCAGTGAATGAAAGTCAAAAACAAAGGCCACAATCAGATTCTAAACATTCTAAAAATTCAAAGGCTTACGGATGTTTGAGAAAAATAGAAAACGAAACTTTCTCACTCGAGAAGAAATTATGTCAAGCAGTGAGACAATGACACAAGCTCCAGAGAAACATGAAGGACAACTAAATCTAATGAACCATCTCCGGTGCAAGTGCGGAAGGCATTGTGGAATGTATTGTACGTGGCGCTGTTAAACGCCGTACTCATTATTACATATCTAATGCAGGTGAAATATCCAACAATTTATGATCAAAAAGGAATCAAAAGGAATCCAAAAGACAATATCAATTCCTTTCTTAGTGTTACCCACAAATTCACTGATTGGCCAAGGAAAAAATTGTAAGAAGCGCCAACCTGACTAAATTTGATCACGAAATAGATATACACAATACTAGCATCGACATTTAAGGCGGTTAACATCTTAGCACCATCCCTCCAATGTTATTTTGTTCATCGATTTTATTTAACTATGCTAGGGAACTTTGCAGCCACGCATTCTCTGCAAAAAATTCCACAAAGAATAAAACCAGAGGGCGCTACTGAAATGAATTTTGGCTGTGTCTGAAATTCAATTTGGTTGGAAGCATCACTGGTGAGGATTTCATTTCATTTCTGAAACACATGTTTTGTGCGTTTGAAATTTGTTTTTCAGAGTTGTTGGACACTTGGACCGTGTTATCAAGATTTGAATGTATAGAAAGTGATATTTGCCTGACTTGCCGGAGAGGACTTACAGTTTCCACCCTCTTTGTATGTCCGTCTGTCACACTTCAGTTTTTTTTTCGCTGTTGTTGTATATATTGAACAGATTTTTGTTATGTGGAAATATCTCAATAAGGTACAGATCAAGTTCTAGTTTGGCTTCGATTGACCTATAAGATCAAGTTCTAGTTTGGCTTCGATTGACCTATTTTTACAAGAGTTATGGCCCTTAACTTCTTGAATTTTCAGTTTTCAAGTGGTTTTTTTTTCTTCTACTGCAGAGATTGAATTGATTTATGGTATATGAATACATCAGTGTGATTCAGATCAAGTTTGAGTTTGGTTCCGATTGTCCTAATTTTAAAAGAGTTATGGCCCTTGGTCTTAGCAAATTTCATGAAATATATCAGTTTTCCAGGGTTTTCTTCTCCTCTCTTGCAGAAATTGAATTGATTCTTATTATATGAATACATCTGAGAATGATACAGATCAAGTTCGAATTTGGCTTCGATTGACCTATTTTTACAGGAGTTATGGCTTTTGACCTTAGCAAATTTCATGAAATTATCAGTTTTCCGGAGTTTTCTTCTTCTCTGTTGCTGGTATTGAACTGATTCTTGGTATATGAATACACCTTAGTGTGACACAGATCAAGAAAGAGTTGGGCTTCTAATGACCTATTTTCATAAGAGTTATGGCCCTTGAACTTACCAAATTTGATGACTTTTTAGTTTTCCAGAGATTTCTTCTCTTCTATCGCAGATATTAATTGATTTTTGGTATATGAATACATCTTGGAGTGATACAGATCAAGTTTGTGTTTTGTTCCGATTTACCTATTTTTACAAGACTTATGGCCCTTGGACTTAGAAAATTAAAAAAAATTCAGTTCCCCGGCATTTTCTTGACTGTTATTGAAGATAATGAACTGTTATTTTTGACAGTAAGTGTTTTGAATATTTTTCCCTGACATTGTCGCCATAGCACTTTCTATATAGACGAGGCCTCAGACAGTGCATGTATGTTATATATTCTTTTCATATTCGTGCGTGAACATCGACGGCGGGTGCGGCCAGGCAACAGGGGATGCTTACTCCTCCCGGGAACCTGGTCCCACCTCTAGCTTGCAAGGGGCTTGCTAAATTTGGTGCTCCATTGTGAGTGCTGTTGAGATTATCGTCAGGATCTTCTTTAACTCATTGGTATATGAAGACATTATTGTGTGATTCATATCAAACTAACGTTTCGATCCTTTCTTTTTGATTTATTTACTTTTACAAAATTCAGCATCCTTTGACTTCGCAAATTTCATCATTTTTCAGTTTTCCACAACTTATCTGTTACTGCAGATAATGAACTTCTTTTTTTGTGGGCATTCATATTTTGATGCAAGTATATTGAATTTATGTAATAATTGAATCGATTTAATCAGAGTTGAATGACATAGATTTATGCCGGTAGGGGACTTATATCGCTCAGCGATCAAAGATTTTTAAAAACTAAATGAAGTGAACAGTAAAGAAGGGACAAGATCTCCAACAAAACCCCGTTGCAGCATCAACAGCAAAACACCATACACCCGATGGAAAAACACAAAAAACAAGTACAGCACGAGACGGAAAAGAGACACACGACATGTAAACATCAAACACAAAAGACTACACATAAACCGACGAGACCAATGGGCAACCGGTGCCGACTTTGGACGGCCATTTGTCTCGTAAGTAGCAAATGGTGTGGTTATCCTGGATTACGTGCGCACAACCCTCTCACTTCTCCAATTACCCAGAGGTCTCGAAGAACATACAATTGTGGTGTAAAACAACCTCCACACTTTCAGATGACATCACACAAACAAGACCGCGAAACGTAGAGGCCCCAGAGACACAGATTAATATGTAAATGGATATAAAAAGAGGGCATGCGTAATACAGACCGTGCTCTGCCGGCTGTAGCGCGCTCATGTATGTAATCACCCGAGGAGTCCGACTGACATTCAGAGAGGACAGGTGGTCGGGGCCCTGTCTTCTCTAAAGAGGTTTGGACAGGGCCCGTCATGGAGTCCCGTCGTCACAGTCAGTCAGAGTGCAAGTCTCAAGGATGCGCTTGTACAAGACTGTAGATTGGTCAAATACCAAGCCTAGTGTCCGTCTGGTGACATTAGGATCATATCCACGGTATAAAAGGCGTTTGATGATTCTGACTCATTTTCGATGGTTATGCTGCCTACCTTTGATCCTTTTTATTTTGTTTATCATATCACCATAAAAGACAGGTTGTGTAATACCCATAGTAATGTACTCTTTTGCATGTATAGATCCGAATTTTAAAAGAAGTTGACTGTAATATTTGTTTAATTTCCAGAAAGTCTTAACTAGTTTATGAAAGCGGAAACCTTGACCTAAAGGTTTTTGGTAATTTGTAAATTTCTACTGTGAAAATCCAAAATATCAGTACATGCTCTAGCGTATCGGATGAGCAGTGATATGTAAATGCCGTATGACGGTAATCTTGGAACATCACCGTCAAGCCAGGGGAAATTTACTATGTTGAATCAAAAATCATCCCTTTTGTCATATACACTTGTATGAACCTTTCCGTTTACAATTTTGATATTTAACATTCTGTCTTTTTATTCCAAAATTAGGGAAACAATTTACATTACAGTCAATAAATATTGCTCAGTCCCAACGTTTCGGCCGAAGCCTTCTTCAGGGTGGAGTCCTTTTCGCTGGATTACATCGTATTCGTTTTCAAATTCATCAAAACAGTCTTGTAAAGAGTTCACTACAAATTGCGCTTTGTTTATCGGTATCAATAATGACGTCATAGTACGCGCATATGGCGCTAAAATATTGTTCTTGATCTAACGTCATTAAATGCGTAAAATAACTGCATGCCTTACCATGAATTCACCAATATTATGTATAAACATCATATTAAAAAAAAAAAAAGAAAAGAAAAAAAAAAAAAAAACGCACACGTAATTATCATGTATAAAACTGCTTGAGTACGAAAAATTGCTGTATTTGTCCTCTGGAATTTTCTTAATAGTCCGGCCAGAGAACTCCCAATTGTGATTTTTTATTTAACCCCAACGGCATCCCTGTATTTAATTTGTCAATCCAAAATATTTCTTTTGTTTTTCTATAGTAACGCGAGTTTTCTAAACATCTCTCGAGAATAGCAATTTTAATGTCCTTAATACTGTGATCGTTCTGATTGAAATGGTTTGGTACGCTCTTGTTTCTTCCATGAGTTACGACTGCCAAATGTTCCTTGAGTCGCTCCCCTATAGATCTTTCCGTTTCCCCGACATATACAAATTGGTCGCATTTATCGCATCTTATCCAATATACGGCATTTCACGTTTTGCACATATGATATTGGTTTAATTTAACGGTTGTGTTGTTGGTTTTCAATGACGAACTACGCATGATAAGCGGGCAGATTTTGCACTTTGGAGAGCACGTGATTTCCGGTTTTCCCTTTTCCTTGAAAATTTTATTATGTTTCCCGTGAACAAGTACATCTCCAAGATTACGTCCTCTACGAAAAGCCAAAATTGGTGGTGACTTAAATATTTTTTGCAATTTTTCCGATTTATGTAGAATATTCATATGTTTGTGCGTTATGTTCCTTACATCTGGTAGTTGCTTTGCATATGTAAGAACCAGCGGAACTCTTTCGATTTCATTTTCTCTATGACGGTAGCCAAGGAGATCTGATCTCTTTAATTTGTCCACTTTACTGAGTTCTCTTTCTAAGAATTTAGAACTATATCCGCTTTTTCTGAGATTGTGTTTCAGCTCACGTCTGTGTTTTAAATAACCCGTTTCTTCGCTGCATATCCGTTTTATCCTTAGACCTAGACCGTACGGTATAGACCGTTTAGTGCTATTTGGGTGGTCTGATCTGCATTGTACGTATATATGCTTGTCTGTTGGTTTTGTGTAGAGATCGGTAATAATTTTTCCATGATGTAATTTAACGACTGTATCAAGGAACTCGATTTGCTCACGACTGTACCTTATCTCTACTTTAATATTCGGGTGTATACTATTTGCATACTTGTAGAATTCATCCAATTTTTCCTGTCCGTGCGTCCATATACCGAAGCCATCGTCAATATATATTTTATACATGTATGGTTGGAGCTGAAATTTTGCGAGTTCCTCATCCCAGCTGCGCATGTACGTAAATGCGTAGTTACGACCAAGACGCGATCCAATAGCTACACCTTCTATCTGATGATAGCTCTCGTTGTTAAAAGCAAACACATTATTCTCTAGTACTGATTTGATCATTTCCATTACAGCATCCGTATGTATATCCTTCCTACTTCTTTTTTCTAACGCAACTTTGCACGCTGCTAGACCTTCGGTCTTTGGTATTGATAGGTATAGTTTGACAATGTCAAAGCAGAAAAGGATTGGATTTTCGGGGAAACTATCATCCTTCTTAAGAGCTTCTAATTGTATTAGAAAATCCGTTGTGTCATTGATATAGCTCGGCGAACTCGTGACATAATCATTGAGCTCGCGCTCTGCAAGATGGGCCATCCTTTCTGTTGGTGTTCCTACACATGTCCATGATTTGTATGATTTGTAGTCTGTCGAGGAAAAGAAACCCTTCGATACAGATGTACAAATGTAAGTTTTTCTCTCTCGATCAAAACACCATTTAATGAGATTAGATAACCGATCATTAATTTTGTCATGAGGAAGTGTGGTGTACATATTAGAGAAGTCGTATGAAGAAATCGTATTGGCTTGGAAATTTCCAGATTTCATTTTGTTTATCACATCCCCTGAATTCTTAATAGACCAAAATGAATTTACATCGTTCCTGTTTAGAACCGTTTCACAATATCTAGTTATGTGTTCTTTAATAGCAGTAAGTGCTGACATTAAAGAATTGTTCTTATTAATCTTCATATAGCAACAAACGATGAATAAACAATTGTTGCAGTAGAAAACATTTCGAGACAATGAAAATACCAGCATTATAGACTAAGAATCACTAGAAACAAGAAAGACAACACATATCAGGAAGAAGACTAATGCAAATCATTATCTATATCCATAAAAGAAATTAGGGGATCTCAAACAGCACTAGGTTGCAGCACCCACAAGAAAACCCAAAACACCCAGTGCAAAAACACAGAGCAGTCATATAGTAAAGCTATATGTCATATAGTAAAGCTTCCCTCATAGAGATCCTTCCCCCGGAAGGTTTTCTATAATAGAGGAGCTTCCCCCCTGCGGGAAGTTTTTCTATATAGAGAACATTCCCCCGTTGTTGCCATAGAAAACCTTCCCCCATACCGTTCTTGGTTCGACTTTCACTTGTTTTAGAGATCCAGAGACAAATTAAATGTGACTGAAAGGGGGAGGTATTCTCTATTATAGAAAACACCCCTCCAAATCTAATAAAGCCTACGCTCACGCAGCAAGATACGCCCGTTGGGATTTTTTTCACAATACCAAAATATCTAAGTCCCATAACTCCATAAGGACAAATCGGATGAACCTGAAAATCGAAAGGCGGCTTCCTCTTTGAAGTCTGATCACAATGTACAAATATCATGAAAATCTGTTGACGCATATTCAAGTTATTGCGTTCCATGCACCTATATTTTGCCCTAAGCTTAACATGTATGTGCAATTATAACCCCCCCCCCCCCCCATTACATATAATTTCTGGATAATGTGACAAAAAATTTAAGAATCCGTTATATATGTGAAAGAACATCCTTTCTTCTTGAAGTATACAAAATTTCAAAACATTTTGACCAGAAATAGATTTTTAAAGAATTTTAAACTATTTTAGTATATTTTTACATTGTATCTAAAATATCTAAGTCCCATAACTCCGTAACGACAAATCGGATGAACCTGAAAATCGAAAGGCGGCTTCCTCTTCAAAGTCTGATCACAATGTACAAATATCATGTAAATCCGTTGACGCATATTCAAGTTATTGCGTTCCATGCGCCTATATTTTGCCCTTAGCTTAACATGTTTGTGCATATAATACCCCCCCCCTCCCATTACAAATATCTCAGTTATGCGACCAAAAAATTAAAAACCCGTTACATATGTCAAAGAGCATCCCTTCTACCTTAAGTATACAAAATTTCAAAACATTTCGATCAAAAATAGATTTTTAAATAATTTTTAACTATTTTAGTATATTTTCACTGTATTTTAAAAATCTAAGTCCCATAACTCTGTAACGACAAATCGGATGAACCTGAACAGTCCAATCATAATGTATGAATTTCGTGAAAATCCGTTGACGCATAATCAAGTTATTGCGTTCCATAGGCGGACGGACAGACAGACAGACGGACGGATGGACAGACGGACAGACGGACGGACTTCGCCATATCATAATACGACCCGTCAAATGACGGGCGTATAAAAAATGTCCGATTTAAAATGCTAGAAAATCGAAGTTTAAATTTGAATTAGCCAAACACGTGTTATTGAAATTTGCAGTCCTTCTTCAGGAGAAATGATTTTAAAAATAGATAACTGAGGAGGTGGACAGAGTGGAAGGGGACGAAGGTGGAGGGAGTGGGAGGGAAGGGAAGAAATGGAAGGGAGTGCTGGAACGGGTGGGAGGAGGGAGAAAGGGGGGTTGGAGATAGGAGGAAGGAAGGGGGAGGTAAGAGTAGGGTAAAAAGGAGGGGGAAGAGGAGGGGTAGGGGGAAGGTACCCCCTCTCCGCCCCCATTAATGTTCCGCTGTTCTCCATGTCGTTTGCTTGAACTGCAAATATATGCTGATAATCGCGGGGAGATCAGTTTTATACGAATTCTGACAAACCTTTGCATCAAAGAACCCATCAATTCAACAAAATGTACATGTACTTGATGTACTTGATGTACTATTTTAAAGAAATGGCGGGCTCTCAAACAAGACTCGGTTACAGCACCTATCCCTTTGCGAAAAAATAGAGTAGTCAAGCACAAAAAGAGACGAAAAAGGGACAAATAACACAAAATACGAATCGAAATATTAAAACGCAAAATACCACACAAAAATGAACAAGACAAATGCGCAACCGTTGCCGATTTAGGACGGCCATCTGTCACGTTAGCATATTTACAATGTTCTTGTTCAAAAAAGACATATACTTGATGAAACACTTAAATAAAAAAACCCATGAGGTCGAATAAATAATTTTTTTTTATTTATAACATATGAAGAGAAAAAAAATTCACGTCAAATTATACTTTTTCGTTTGGTGTTTCATATGTTTAGTTATAACCCCTCATATTCTAAAGAATTATCGAAAGCACTTCAAATTCTATTTAAATTTCCATGGATCTATCATGGTAGACAGTCAAAAACCAAAGACGATATCAAAAATCCGTATGGCTTTCCGGATTTGGGGGAAAGGTTTTCTATTATGGGGGAACGTTTTCTATATAGATAACATTCCCCCTGGGGATGATTTTCTATATAGAAAACATTCCGTGGGGGATGATTCTCTATATAGAAAACATTCCGGGGGGAAGGTTCTCTATATAGAAAATCTTCCGGGGGGAAGCGTCTCTAGGGGGGAAGGTTCTATATACGATACAGGCACTCAAAAAGGGACAAGGAACACCAACTCATACCATAGAAACATGAAACATAAAAGACCATTTCTTATCAAATGTATTGAAAGTATCGATACTCAGCATTTTAGTATAGATACATATTGAAAATCTCAAAGTATCGATACTCTTCAAAATTCCAATATCAATATACAATACTTATAAAAGAAGAAACTGCATATCGATAAAATTACATCTGCAATTTTATGGAAGATGCAATTTTATAGACATGCAGTTTCATCTTTTATACGAAAGAAAATAAATTTCAAATGACAGTATCTTCAGTCTTCAGTTATTTTCAATTTTGATTATAAAGAATTCAATTACGATTTCTAGAGGATCAGCTGCAGCGAGCATGATTTCATTAAAGTTTATCAAATTTCTGAAACGCCTTTGTTTAAAAATAATCATAACAAATTGATTCATTATCTTTTGTTCATAAAGTACTAGACCACCTATTTCAGATGTCCAAGAAAGTTTATAAATGAGGCGCCTCAGCTTCTTATCAAAACTATCCGAAATGGATGGTGATAAGTTTATCCTTCTCTACGTCGTATTCACATTTGGGCAAATACTCTTCAACCTTATCTTGTCTGGTAACTTAACATGTATATAAATTGTTACTTAGTAACCTCAAAATTCGGAGAAGTTGTAGTTCAAAGAATAGAGACTTGTGGATCGTTGCCACTCGAATTCAGAAAAACGATGTGATAAAAGATAAAAGTTTACAAATTTTGAAATAATTGGTTCGTCTTATTTGTTAAAAGTTAGTTAAAAGTATATTCATGTTTCGTTGTTGGGTATTTCATTATTTGAATTTAACTTTGATCATGCTACTAATTGAATAAAAACGCGCTTTCTTCGACCTTGAAATACAGAAAAAAGGAGGGTATATCCAACAATACTCGGCTGCAATAACCAACGCCAAACACTCAATGCAAAAACACAGAGCAGACACGCACCGAAAGAGACAGAAAAGGGTCATAGAACACCACCACACAACATAGAAACAGCAAACATAAAGGGCCACAAATAAACCAACGAGACAAATTGGCAACCGGTACCGACTTTGGACGGCCATCTGCCACGCAAGAAGCAGACGGTGCCGTTTTTCGGATTACGTGCGCACAACCCTCCCACTTTTCCAATTACCCAGAGGTCTCAAAGAACGCAGAATTGTGGTGTAAAATAACATCATCACTGTGAGATGAACATACAAACAGATAGTATGACGCAGGGGTCCAATAAACACACAGATGGGTCATACAAAATACAGTCCGTGCTCTGTCGGCTGTAGCGAGCTCATGCATGAGGTCAACGGAGCATGTTTCGGATAATGAATCCTCATCAGTTGTGTTTTTAGCCAAATAATTTTTGAAAATTTGACAAAAATCTCAAAATGTATCAAAGTACCGAGTTGCAAAACTTTAATGTAAGTATGCAGACTAACAGTATACTGTATAACTATATGGTCTTGACAGGTGGTAAACATTACTGACACGTTTCAGGTTGATACTCATTCATATATGATTCAGAAACCATTTTCAATTATCAGAGTTCTATGAAGTTGACCTTTTGCCCTTAAATTGACAGGGATAAACCTTGATTCATGGGGAACAGTTCAGGCAAATTTCATGAGGATAGGTGAAATACATATATGATCCAGATAACATTAAATCATCAGAGCACTATGATCTTTTGATCTCAAAATAAATAGGGGTCATCCTTGATTCATGAGAAACATTTCTGTCAAGTGTCTTGACCATAGGTGCAATACAGGCTCTAATATGTTCCGGAAACCATTTAAAATCATCACAGTCACACAAGAACATAGCCTTTGAACTCCAAAATCAATAGAGGTCATTCTTGATTCAATGGAAACTTTTCTGGCATGTTTAATGATCATAGGTGCAATACAGGCTCAAATGTTGTCCGGTAACCATTTTCAAATATCAGAGTCCTATGACTTTGACCTTTTGACCCCAAATCAATAGGGGTCATCCTTGATTCATGGGAAACATGTCTGGCTAGATTCGTAATCATATATACAATACAGGCTCTCATATGGTCCGGAAACTATTATCAATCATATGATTCTTATTACCTTAACTTTCGACCCAAACATTTGTAGGGTCATCCACGACTCGATCATGGTGAGTAAGTGTTAAACGTCTTCAAATTGAATAGCATCATTTAAGAACAGATAAATTTGCAGCAAGGAAGGCCTTTTTTTTCTTGATAAAATTTTTACAGGAACGCCTACTCGAATTTTCGATGAAAATGAATAAAAATAAAAGTACTGACTCGGTGTTTTATTTTCAATTTCTCCGCCGACTGTCCAAGATTGCCTCTGTGAAAAATAAAATTTTCGACTACGAGACTTTTGAAGTTTTCACACTTGTTAATATATGGTAAAAGTTCAGGCTGAAAACAGCGAAATGCGCTTTTCCTTTTACATATTCACAAATAAGAGGATACAACGATCTTATATAGAAATTAATAGTTAACTGCTATACCCGTTTCCATGGAAACGAGTCGTCTGAAAACGCTTTGTATTCAATATTTTCAAAATTCAGACATTGTTACCATGGCAACGGAATATTAAATTGCAAAAATGAAGCCAATTTTCATAAAAGTTGGCCATACCGATGTCCTTTTCCAAAAAAAAAAAAAAAATTAAATCGGTGACATGCCGTGCCACGGTCCTATGGAATTTTTTTTTGTCCTTACAGATAATAAGAGTCATTCTCTGTAAGCATCAAAGAATTCTCAGAAAACTCGGAAATCGCATATCTCAGATTTTGATGATTTTCACTATGTAAGCTAAGTTTGACCCCCTGACAATGAAAATGACATTGGTTTTTGTATATGGCCATCCGTTGCCATGGTAACCATACCACCCCATTTTGGCCAGAAAATGGGCTTTTGCAAGCTCGAAATTAGCAACTTTCATGTCCGTTTTTCACAATGATAGTCTATCGGTGGGTTATATTTTGACATATGATGAAAAACTACTTACATATATGTTTGATATGAGACATTACTTTTTGGTTGAAATATGGGGGAAAAGTATTATTTTTTATTGCAAACTGTCCATATTTTGACATTTTCGAAAAATACAAAAATACACCATTTTTGGCGATTCATAGAAAAATAACGCAGCATAAGTTAAATAGTGGAACAGGCCGTAATGAATCATTGATCCATTTTGAGAAAAATATAAAAAATCCAGAGATGTTATTTTTGTTTAAAGAAAATAAATTCAATTTAAAAATGGTTACCATGGCAACATCTGCATTTTACATGATATATGTTTTATATTAATTATCTCAATTCATAGACAAGATAAACAACCAATTATGGTATATTAAGCAAGTTTATAATCTTTCTGACATTTTAATATCACATATGTTGGCATTTCATCGTCGGTTGCCATGGTAACCACGCCCAAAAAGGTACAATCTTCACTTTTTATTCAAAATTTCCGTTGTTTTTTGGTGTTTTTGTACATTTGAATTAGATTAAAGAGACAATTTCTACGTTTTCCTATAAATTCTATTACATTTTCCAAAATCCATTGAAATTCGAGAGACATGTTAGAAAAAAAATGCAAGAAAGTCTCCATAGCAACGCACACTATTCTATCAAATACAAAGCTAAAGCAAAGTCATGATATATGTTTTACATAAGTATCTCAAATCATGAAAAAATAAGCAACCATTTTCGGTATATTAAGCAAGTTAGCAGTTACTGTTACACTTTTATATCAATAATGTCAATATTTCATCAACGGTTGCCATGGTAACTATCCACATAAAGGTACAATTTTCACTTTTTATACTAATTTCCAGTCATTGTTTGATGTTTAAATGAATTAAATTAAAGAGACAATTCCTATGTTTTCCTATAAATGAGATTCCATTTTTCCAGCATTATTGAATGTTTTAGAAATATATAGAAAACATGCAAGGAAATCTCCATAGCAACACACACAATCATATATGATACACAACCAAAACAAAGCAGTAATATATGTATTACATTAAGTATCTCAAATCATTGAAGAGATAAACAACCAATTATGGTATATTCAGCAATTTTACAGTATCTGTGATAGTCTTTTGTTCAAAAATGTTGGTATTATGTAATTGGTTGCCATGGTAATCATGCAAAAAAGGTACAATTTAAGCTTTTTCTGCCAATTTTCAATTGTTTTGGACTGTAGTGGTACATTTAAATAGAATTGTAGAGACAGTTCCTATGTATTCCTATACCTTATTGTCCATTCACTAACATCATTGGATTTCTTGAGAGTTATGTATAAAAAATGCAAGAAATCTCCTTAGCAACGCATAAAATTATAGTTGATATAAATCCAAAAGAAATACATGATATATGTTTTACATCCAAATTCTCAAATTATGAAAAAGATTAAAAATCAACTTTGGTTTATTAAGCAAATTAGCAGTTTTGTGACATTTTAATATCAATGATGTTGATATTCAATCATCGGTTGCCATGGCAACCACACCAAAAAAGGTACAATTTTCCCTTTTATGCAAATTTTTCATTCTTCTTTTTTTTCTTATTGTTTTTGTATATTTTAATTAAATTACAGAGACCATTCCTGTGTTTTCCAATAAATGATATTCCATTTTCCATTGTGCAAATTCCTAGTTGTTAAAGATAAGATGAGCTTTATTTTGAGTCGGCATGTCAAAGTAACAAGTGCAACATAAGCTCTTATGAGCTTTTAGACTGACATATTTTTTTCAGTGTTTTGGTGAAAAACTTTTATTTTCGGTCTTTTTCTCTAAAAGTTGAACCAAAAAAATATTTTTGAAACTTGATAGATAAAATATGAAGCCTTCAAAAGAAATTCAGGGGGGAAATCATGAAATGATATGGGAAATAGCTGTATTTTCAATATAAAAATCACCAAAAAACTTCAAAAATTAATTTGTTAAAGATGTACAGAATTGTATCTTTGTATAAACTTCATTTTTAATGATGATTCTCAATCAATTAAATCAATTTGGGAAGTCAAGCTGTCTATATTTTTGAAATGGTTTCCAAAGCAACCGTGCTTCATAAGATCTGATTTGCTGATTTTCTGCAATTTCCAACTATTTAAGGCCCTGTTTGATAATGTGGGAGCCCTATAGGAATCACGTATTCCGTCTGTCCGACGCGATAACTCAAGTAAATAGTGTACATCTTTCAGATAGAGGATCATGAGAGAAACATGCTTATAAATTTTTAAACTTCATGGTCTAATGTCCAGGTCAATCTTTGGCAAAATTCAATAAAATATCATTAATTTGGTTCTGACCCGGAAAGTTCTGACCCGAAAAGTTTTCAAGGTACAGCTTTCACATTTCATACACAAATTAAAGATCATTTGTGAAATATGCGTATAAATTTTGACCCTTCAAGGTCAGAGGTCAAGGTCAAACTTAGTAATTTCAATAAATAAATATAATATACATTCATGTATAAAGAATCCTTAGTTGAACATGCCTATTAATTTTAAACCTTCAAGGTCAAGTCAAGGTCAAACTTAGGTAAATCTTTATTAAATATCAATGCAATAACTGAAGACGTACGTATTTAAGGAAGCTTTTTTATGCTTCATATCCTGGTTTAGAACTATGATAGAAACACACCAAGAAATTCCAAACTATAACAGAATGAAGTCAAAGAAGCTACGCCAATCTTTAGCAGATCTAGTAAGATCATTATTTTGATATGAACCGATGACTCCAGCTTCCAAGGTATACATGTAGCTTTTCAACTAAGACTTTTGAAATTCGACATACTGATGAAGAATAATGAGAAGAGCATGCCTGTAGGTATTCAACTCTCATTATTTTCATAAAATGTACTTATTTTATGCAACAGAGTATTCATTGGCGAGATATTAAAAATTCCGATATTTCAAAAGCTTTATACGAAATTCTGGCTTTGTATTAGTAAAAATTGTGTGCTTTGCCATAGAGACTTGTTGCATTTCTTCTACATATTTCTCCAGAAGTTCAATTACTTTTAAGGAAAATTAATTATAGGAAAACATAGGAATTGTCTCCTTAATTTAGATCAAATATACAAAAACAAAGAAAAAAAAAGAACGGAAAATTTGCTCAATAAGTGAAAATTGCACCTTTTTTGCATGGTTGCCGTGGCAACCGATGACAAAATATCAAGATTTTATTGATATTAAAATGTCACTAAAACTGTGAACTTGCTTTCTACATCAGAATTGACTGTTTATCTCTTTCATAATTTGAGCAACTGAATGTAGAACATAAAGCATGGCATTGTTTTAGTTGTGTATCATTTCTAATTGATTGCATTGCTATGGAGATTTATTACATTTACTGAACATTTCTCAAAATAAATTCAGAAATATAAATATCAAGTATAGGAAAATATCGGAACTGTCTTTTTAATTCAAATGTACATAAGCATCGAAAAAGTAAAGATTCAATGGATCTTTTTTGCATGCTTTATATACCACAATTGGTTGTTTATCTTTCCCATGACTTGAGATACTTAATGTAAAACATATATCATGGCCTTAATACAGCTGTTTATCTGTAATAATTGCATGCGTTGCTATGGAGACATTCTTGCGTTTTTCTATATATTTTTCTAGAATTTCAATGATTTTGGGAAAATGGAATATTATTCACAGGAAAACATAGACATTATCACTTAGATTTACTTCAGCTTTTCAAAAACTCTAAAAAAAAAATGACGGAAAATTTGAATAAAAAGTGAGAATGGTACCTTTTAGAGCATGGTTACCATAGCAACCAATGATAAAATATCAATATATTTTATATCTAAATGTCACAAAAAGTGTGAACTGGCTTAATATTCCACAATTGGTTGCTTATCTCTCCCATGACCTGAGATACTTAATGTAAAACATATATCATGGCCTCGTTACAGCTCTGTATCTGTAACGATTTTGTGCGTTGCTAAGGAGGCATTCTTGCGTTTTTTCTACATATTTCTCCAGAATTTCGATGATTTTCGAAAATGGAATATTATTCAGAGGAAAACATAGGAATTACCACTTTAATTTACTCAAACTGTACAAAAATTCTGAAAAAAGAAATCGAAAATTTTAATAAAAAGTGAAAATGATACATTTCAGGGCATGGTTACCATAGCAACAAATGATAAAATATCAATATACTTGATATTTAGATGTCACAAAAAATGTGACCTTGCTTAATATACCATATTGGTTGTTTATCTCTCCCATGATTCGAGATACTTATTGTAAAAATCATATAACATGGCTTTGTTTAAGCTCTGTATCTGCAACGATTGTGTGCGTTGCTATGGAGAAGTTCTTGTGTTTTTTCTATATATTTCTCCAGAAATTCAATGATTTTGGGAAAATGGAATATCATTCAAAGGAAAACATAGAAATTATCTATTTAATGTAATTCAAATGTACAAAAACTCCTAAAAACGACGGAAAATTTGAATAAAAAGTAAGAATTGTACCTTTTCGGCCATGGTTACCATAGCAACCAATGATAAGATACCAATATAGTGGATATTAAAATGTTACAAAAAGTGTGAACTTGCTTAATATACCATATTTGATCGTTTATCTTGTCCATAAATTAAGGTACTTGATGAAAAACATATATCATGTAAAATGCAGATGTTGCCATGGTAACCATTTTTGAATTGAATTTATTTTCTTTAAACAAAAATAACATCTCTGGATTTTTTATATTTTTCTCATAATGGATCAATGATTCATAAGGGCCTATTCCACTATTTAACTTATGCTGCGTTATTTTTCTATGAATCGCCAAAAATGGTGTATTTTTGTATTTTTGGAAAATGTCAAAATATGGACAGTTTGCAATAAAAAATAATACTTTTCTCCCACATTTCGACCAAAAGTTGATGTCCCATATCAAAGATCAATGTAAGTAGTTTTACATCATAAGTCAAAATATAATCCACCTATGGACTATCATTGTGAAAAACAGAAATGAAAGTTGCTCACTTTGAGCTTGCAAAAGCCCATTTTCTGGCCAAAATGGGGTGGTATGGTTACCATGGCAACGGATGGCCATATACACAAACCAATGTCATTTTCATTGTCAGGGGGTCAAACTTGGCTTACATAGTGAAAATCATCCAAATCTGAGACATGCGATTTCCGACCCACTTTGTAGCTTACAGAGAATGACTCATAAGTATTTAAGAGGGTATGAGCGTGAACAAATCAAACGTAAACCGTATCGATGTCATAAAGAAAACAAAATCGGAAAACTTACTGAACTAAAGGTTGAATATACCTCCAGATTAAAGAGCAATGCATTTCGAATGACGAGCAATACATGTCCTTGCCTACATCTAAAATACGCTTCTATCACGACATTGTTTTACCCTTGGCATACAGTTTACGTCATCAACGGGAGTTTATTTGACGTCATACTGAATTATGACGTTGTAATATTTTTCCGCAAATTATTATGAAAGCGCTTTGTCCTTGTTCTTTAGAAACCCGGTAATTCAGTTTGTCTTATATTATTTCACGCCATGACAAATTAACGGAGCGGAATAATTTGATTGCGAATGAAATGAGTAAGTTAATACTTCAAATTTATTCTTGCATAAAAAAGACACAAATAAATTCAAAAGAATGATTTTATTTTAGAGTTCAAGTTGACGATGTGGTGTTTCGGACCACGCAATTTACCTCAGATATTGAAAACATGTAAAACTAATTTATCTTGAAAGTACTTTTCTTTCATTTACAAAAGGTATATGTTATAATGATTTAGCTAGAATTAATATCACGAGGCCTTTTGATTAGTAGTTGTAATAAGTGAGCATGACGACCGACTGTCAAATCATCAAAAGGACCAAAGATCACGTACATGTACGTTGTAAAATAAATCGATCCGAAGGCCTCCATAAACACACTTCCCATTGTACGCCCTATTGAAAAGGGAATTATTCTGTTTTAATTTTACTAAAGTATGATATTACGACATTCATTGAAGAGAACATGTGCAGGAAATCAATGCGGAAGACAGGGTGTGCGTTTACTACCTTTCCTATCATACCAACACCCCCTTCTTATCCCAGCACTTATTAAAATGAAACTAGAAATGTGCCTCAGCTAACTTCAGATAAATTATTTCAAAGCAAACTTATCAAGAGATTAAGAGATCCTTCGTATCGTTGTTCAACTAAAGTTGCTTAATTTCTTTAAATCTGGTACATGATGTACTAATGTCAAAACTACATGTACATGAATAAATAGATACGTGTAGATGCCGCAAAATCAATTTTGAGAAAAATGATATACAGAAGAAGCATACAGATAAGAATCTAAAACATCCATCTTTTCTCATTCACTGAGATTAACAGTACACAATATCGCCGAGCATTACCTAAAGTGAGCGTCACGGTGTGTTCTACGTCAGGTTACGTTGTCGGTGCTTAAAAGCGCTAGGTGTTGGGAAAATCAATGAGAAAGTGATCAGAATATGACTCAAATTTTTAGTCTAAAGTCCAGATTATAAGAAATCTCAGATAAAATGTATAGATATATACCAACTTCCCATTTTCAATCATAAACAACGGATTTATCATATCCAGAGGCTTGGTCAGAGGAATTCTAAGCTAATTTTCTTTGAAACGGCTACACTCTTTTTTTCTGTAAATTATTTTTATCTTTAGCATGTATCACTAGATGATAAAAGAAACATTTTATCAAAATTCTATTATGCCAACTACTTCGAAAATGAATGTTTTTTAACTTTTCATACAATTTTTACTGTCAAAAATGGGATGAAATAAATGTCCTTCTCCAGCATGGTTTCCATGGCAACAAATTTTTTTTCGAAAATGATAAATTTACTTCATTTGCTACGTGAATGGATAAAAATTTACTTCGTATTGCATTATGTTGATTTCTAAAATAAAGTCCAAAGTTGGGACATTGTTTTAGAAAAAAATGTGCAGAGTTACCTCCCTTTTTTGTCGGGGTATAGGGGACAAACGGCTACACTCTTTTTTTTCATAAAATATTGCAATCGATGAAGGAATGGATATTCTTTTATATGTAGACAATTATTTTCAATTTCTATTATTCCCTGAAAATGCGGTTCACACTCATACCCCCGTAAAAAAACAGCGGAGGAATGATAATTTCTGTCAGGGATGTATAAAAGTATATATGAAAGCCCTCTTTCTGGTCAATGATACAAATAAGCATCTCCTAACTGTAAATCTTAATATTGCAAAGTTTGAATTCATACAAGCTACTCTTTCAAATTGAGAAAAAGGGGTAATGTGCAACATGAAGTAATGGGACCTCTCTCCCTCTCTCCTTAATAACTTGAAATGGATATTGGATGATATAACGCAGACATAGATATAAACATACAATTTTGTCACGAAAAAAAAAAAACATTTCTAATAAACTGAATCGAGCAGTAATTAATAAAACGAAGGACTTCAAATGAAAAACCATGTAAACAGAACCTAACATTATAGATTAATTAAAACAGCTCTACCAATATGTGCTAAATGCTGAAAGAAGATGCCCTGGTTAAGATAGAAATTCAAAAAGATAGAAAATAAAAAAGAGTTAAAGAAGATTCTGACGATAACCTCAACAGCACTCACAATAGAGCACACAATTGAGCATCGAGGGACCCCAAGCAAGCCAGAGTTGGGACCAGGTGCCCGGGAGGAGTAAGCATTCCCTGTCAGCTAGCCGCACCATCCTTCGATGTTCACGCACGAAAATGAAATAATATTTAACATACAGGCACTGTCTGAGGTTATGTCTATATAGAAAGTGCTTTGGCGACAATGTCAGGGAACAATGTTCAAAAACCTTACTGTCAAACCCCTCGCGGGGAACTTTTTTGCGAGCTCCACACGACAAAGGGCATAAGTGTGACACAAATGAGTTAAAGATAATCCTGACAATAACCTCAACAGCACTCCCAATAGAGCACAAAATTGAGCATCGACGGACACCAAGCAAGCCAGAGGTTGGACCAGGTGCCCGGGAGAAGTAAGCATCCCCTGTTGGCTAGCCGAACCCTCCGTCGATGTTCACACACGAAGGAACTTAAAAGGATGATAAACAGTACTTTCTGTGACATATACAAAATGAATTTTTTCGACTAATCTTTTGTGTTATTTCTATATGTTTTATCGATCCGACAGTTTTTTTCATTTTTATTCTTCCCCTTCGACTCTTTAAAAAAAATCCCGTAAAACATTTTATCAATAAAGGCCTAAGTTTATGAAGTTTCATTGCATTAGCATCTATTATAGTTGACTTTTAGTCCGGGAACAACTTCAAATTATTGACACCCGCCCGCCTCCCATCAAATTAAGAGCAGAATCTTTCAGCTCGGCTAAAATGTTTAGTGAAGCGCTCCCTAGTTTATTTACATTTTATCATATTTATTTTGAAAGAGAGATCTGGTCGAAATATTGTGTAGAGTTTGTTCAAAGCGTAATAAAAAGAAAAGTGTGGCCAAAGTCATCGGAGGGGTGGTGCAAAGGTGTTTACCCCCTCTCATTTTGATGAAAATGTAGAAGGAAAACATTTTCTAAATATATTGTTTAATTTGTTTTTAACTAACAAGTTATACAACTTATACGTATAATTCTCATTCACTTTAATATTTGCATGACTAGCTATATAGTTCATGAAGGGAGCAAGAGGAATGACAAATATGGATAATGACCATATCCCTGTATATAGCACAAAATCGATTATTCAGAAAATCAGAAACCGAAGGCATACAAAATCAGGATAAAACAGGACCCAAAGCAAAAAACAAAAACCTCCACCATGAAAAGAAGCAAACTCCCGATATGGGAGTGAGACCAGGTGCCCAGGAAGTGTAAGCATCTCCTGCTTGCATGCAACACCCGCCGCTTCAATTCGGTAGAGCTGTCACATCCGGTTACTTCCATTTCGTAAGACAGTACAATCTTTGGTTGGATGGTTCAAATGGTCTATGACAGAATACCATCCACCATTCTGGAGAGTGGGACATCATAGTGTATGACGAGTTCCCCATATCAACCGTAGAACTTCCTCAGTGACGATGTTAGTCGGTCACAATTATATCCCTGATTGAGAAGCTTATCTGAAAGACGCCTAGCCCTCAGAACAAAATTCGTATATTTGGTACTTGATCTGGCATAGCGTATCAACTGAGATATAAACACGCCATAAGCAGGCGATTGAAGGATGTTTCTACTCAGAAAAGGAAAGTTTGTAATCATGAAATTGAAGTCGTTACGTGTGCCATAGAGTGAGGTGTTCATGTGACCATCAGAGTCGTAGGACAACATTATGTCCAAATAGGATGCTGAATTATTTGTCTCTGTAGTTTCTTTGACTTCAAACTCAGAAGGATAGATACTGCTCAGGTACTAGATCACCCAGGGAAAACCACATAAGATCCTTCGCCTATTTTTGGATTCGATCGCGGCACCTTGTTTCGCTTACCCGTACTGTTGTCTGAGGTGTGTTGACAAAGAATTTACGGAACCTTAATTTCATTTATCAGTGTTTTTGCATTCTTTACATTTGAATCATTGCTCCAATTTCTCCGGCTGTATGTTAGCATTGTCGATTTACGTTCTGGTCTTCATTTTACTTGGAATTCTTTATTTTTCCATTCATCCACTAATACACTCTGCAAACCATTTATGGAATACGTGTCCTAATTTGTGTTTTGATACGGGTATACAACACACAGCGAATGTAATCTAACGCGCATTATATGCATTTGCTTTGCGTTGCATTCACGTAACAAAACACAAATTATGACAATTCTTCTATATGTTTGCATCACAATTGCCAGTTTCATTTTTCATTTCTGAAATCGCGTATTCCATGTAAATAAGACGTTAGAATTTAGGTTAATGCGGGTTCATTTTGCATGTAAGAAAAGCCGCCGCGGCATGTTTCTGTAGAACTTATGCATTGTGACGTCACGATCATTAACATGAGACCGATTTAGAACACTATATTCTACACTTTAATTGTATATGGCAAAACAATAATGAACAAATTGTAAATAACGATATTTCTTGATAGGGAATATGAAAAACCTGATAAATTAAGTTATTTAGATTATATCATGTGTCCAGGGAGAATAAAACGCCCCCTTCTTGCAAAAAATATAAGAATGGTTCTACCTGTAACGAATCGTGAGCTTAAGAATACAAGCCACTTGAACTGTCTCCCCGGCAGGCTAGCTTTATCGGGAATGTGATCAAGTGTGCTTGACTTCAGACTCCTTCTTCGCCCCCCCCCCTTCCCGTCGCTTCAAATGAGTTAAAGAAGATCCTGACGATAATCTCAACAGCACTCACAATAGAGCACAAAATTGAGCATCGACGGACCCCTAGCAAGCTAGAGGTGGGACCAGGTGTCCGGGAGCAGTAAGGATCCCCTGTTGGCTAGCCGCATCCGCCGTCGATGTAAATGCACGATGAAGACCACAGTATATAAAATGCATGCACTGTCTGACGTTACGTCAATATAGAAAGTGCTATGGCGACTATGTCAGGGAAATATATTCAAGTTACAATTAGCTATATAGTTCATGAAGGGAGCAAGAGGAAACCAGATCACCCAGGGAAAACCACATAGAATACTTCGCCTATTCTTGGATTCGATCGGGGCACCTTGTTTCGCTTACCCGTAAAATGTTGTCTGAGGTGTTTTGACAAAGAATTTAGGGAGACTTAATTTCATATATCAGTGTTTTTGCATTCTTTACATTTGAATCATTGCTCCAATTGTCTCCGGTTGTATGGTAGCATTGTCGTTTTACGTTCTGGTCTTCATTTGACTTGGAATTCTTTATTTTTCCATTCATCCACTAATACACTCTGCAAACCATTTATGGAATACGTGTCCTAATTTGTGTTTTGATACGGGTATACAGCACACAGCGAATGTAATCTAACGCGCATTATATGCATTTGTTTTGCGTTCATTCACGTAACAAAAACACAAATTATGACAATTCTTCTATATGTTTGCACCACAATTGCCAGTTTCATTTTTCTTTTCTGAAATCACGTATTCAAAATAAGACGATAGAAATTATTTTAATGAGGGTTCATTTTGCATGTAAGAAAAGCCGCCGCGGCATGTTTCTGTAGAACTTATGCATTGTGACGTCGCGATCATTAACATGAGACCGATTTAGAACTTTATGTACTACACTTTAATTGTATATGGCAAAACAATAATGAACAAATTGTAGATAGCGATATTTCTTGATAGGGAATATGAAAAACCTGATAAATTAAGTTATTTAGATTATATCATGTGTCAAGGGAGAATAAAACGCCCCCTTCTTGCAAGAAATATAAGAATTGTTGCACCTGTAACGAATCGTGAGCTTAAGAATACAAGCCACTCGAATTGCTTTATCGGGAATGTGGTCAAGGGTGCTTGACTTCAGACTCCTTCTTCGCCCCCCCCCCCCCCCCCCCCCCCCCGTCGCTTCACGGTACAATTTGGGTCTTCTGGGTGAGTCATTAGTTTCTCGGTGGTCCTTGTGATCAAATTTCGAACCAATGTGCCTGAATGTACTTCTGATCACTCAGTACGGACTGGTGAACTGTCGTCCATGTTGGGTGGAAAGGATACCGCCAGCAGAAGTAGCAGGTGAAACATGCTGTGACAGAGGAAAGCCGTGAATATCCCAAAGAGAACTCACGCAAATAAGTAAGCGTCGGGGACGAAGCATCCCCAAGAAGGTTGAAGTGTAACGAGTAGTGAGCCTAAGAATACATGTCACTTGAACTGCCTCCCTGGCAGGCTAGCTTTATCGGCGATGTGGTCAAGTGCGCTTGACTTCAGACCCCTTCTTCGGGCTCCCCCGGCGCTTCACGTTACATACCCTTAGGAGTATCTCTATATATTTATTTGAATTTCAATTTGTGCAATTACTTATAGGAATCTTCCTTTACGTCAAGTGGATACCTAGCGTTAATATGACTCCTAAAATGGTTCATATAACATCTTCACAATTAATTTTGTCCCTTATTTCAAACTAAGGTGCAGATCAAAGAGATGAAGAAGAATGTTATAAATTAAACACTTGTGACTACGCCAAGAATATCTATGTCCCTAATTGTTACTGTGATCATCTCTGCCATATCTACGACGATTGCTGTATCGACTTCACTTTTCCAGACGAAAAGAATCATAAACCGAAGGAAGTAAAAGGTAATATTATATAATTGATGTACATTGTAAAGAATTATTGAGCTCTACATATTTTAAAGAATCGGAAGTAAAGAACACATACATAATATCTCGACTTGTTTTTCCTATATAAAAAGATACTCACTAAAACTAGCTGTAACCCGCCTGATGAGACTATTTCCCTGCAAAGGGTGCGATAGTTGAGAAGACTATTTCCCTAGGGAAAAAGCTTCGAAATGGGGCGGAGTACGTGACTTCGAAAAGGGGAGGAGCTACAGAGCGTGACGGTATAATAAAACAATTAAAGTATACCATTGAGGGTTTAACATGATTCTGGTTTCCCTCGATTTCCTCGGGAAATAGGTCTAAAAATGCAGTCTCTGGAAACCAGAATCATGCTATCTCCCTCAATGGTATACCTTAATTGTATATTATCCCTTGACAATGACTGTCAAATGAACATTCATCTCTATTTCGACCGTGATGATTTCATCATAAATCAAAAATCTTAGAAATAATGTTCGATATGGTCTCTATCAATCATATGATTCATCAATATATACATCTCGTTATTAAGAATGCTTCATGACTGGAGTAAAATTTATTTGCTGCATGTACGAGATCGCCCTTGTGTTTTTGATATCAATTTACGTGTCAATAGGTGCGTCAATTGAGCCCCTGTGTTTTCTGTCTTGTGTGTGATCATCCTACAGTAAGGGAGCGGAGCCAAAGGGTAACCAGACAAATTGGAGTGTGTGTACACGTAATCAGGATAACTTCACCATCTATATAATAGTGTTAGGTTTAGTGTTCACTATGCCGAAATAGTAGTCAGGGTTCTGGCACATAGTGCACGACCCGAAGTGGAGTGCACTATGTGCTAGAACCCTGACTACTAATACGACAGAGTGAACACTAAACCTTATACTATAGTTATTATTATGCTGATTGTTTTTGATAGTGTCCATCCATTGATTCATTTCATACTATGTCTGACAAACACTTATTTTTTTTCACAGACTGCTTTTTGATAGTCTTTGCCTTCTTCTACCATCATTACGTTTATACAGACAGAGGAACACTTTTTAATGGTTACTGATCTTTGATAATGTACAGCAACAAATTTATATACCTGGTATTCCCTTCAAAGAAAACGTTTTCAAGATATATGTTATGAACATTGATTGCACGAGTAACCTCTCTTTCAAAAACCCTGTGTTACAGACAAACATATTCTGGACTAAGACTGTTAAAGATCTATAAAGTGTAGTCGTTTAGTATAGGCAAAATTTAAGAAAAAATATAGCAACATAAATTGGGCTTTAATTTTAAAGGAAACATATATCTAGGAACATTTGCTATGGCGACCATGTCAGGGAAAATATTCAAAATACTTACTGTCAAACCCCTCGCGGGGAACTTCTTTACGCGCTCCACACGGCAAAGGGCATAAGTGTGACACAAATGAGTTAAAGAAGATCCTGACGATAATCTCAACATCACTCACAATAGAGCACCAAATTGAGCATCGACGGACCCCTAGCAAGCTAGAGGTGGGACCAGGTGCCCGGGAGTAGTAAGCATCCCCTGTTGGCTGGCCGCACCCGCCGTCGATGATCATGCACGAAAATGAAAACATATGAAAAGCATGAACTGTACTGTCTGAGGCCATTTCTATATAGAAAGTGCTATGGCGACCATGTCAGGGAAAATATTCAAAACACTTACTGTCAAACCCCTGTAAGTGAAGTTGAAGTCAGAACCTAAGTATCATATCCCTTCAGAGACCAAGGATTGAATGAATTCAGCTTCGTACGAGTAAAGGAAAATGTCGGCAAGGAGTGGGGCACAATTGGTCCCCATTGGAATTCCGACAATTTGCTGGAAGACCTTTCGAATTCTTTAAAATCCACATCTGGTTGATACCACTGCGAGAATATACTGTCGAACAATATTTTTGAAGCCCAGATTTGATTTCAGATAAAACTTTGGTGAGTAAGATCGATACAGATTTGATAGAACATTTTGAGGAACCAGCTATGAAACGTTGTTTGTACGGATTCTTATGCATTTTAGGTATGCAGTATAAGTATGGTAAATCTAAATCTAAATTGTTAGGGTTAAGCCAAAGGAAGCAAGAGCTGATTTGTGGTTATCTATTATTTCAGAGGCAGAAAGGTTTGTTGGGGTGTAAGTGGGATTTCCATGTGTCGAAGTTAAACCCAACTCTTTAACTAGACTGTCGAAATAGTACTTTTTGCAAGTAAATGTGTAATTATTTGAGTCTTTGTCCGCTGGTGTGAAGACATAATGTTCTTGGAGGTAGTTAACCTCGGTGATAACATCAGGGTCTTTAAATATAGACTCAAATCTGGTATTCACGGTTAATTTAAATCGGTTTATTCTAGATAAAAGTAACCTTCTGATGGATTTTATCCATTCGGAAAGGGTGTCGAGCTGTACATCCTCTTCCTTTGCCCAATGTCTTGCATATTCCTCACAAGAGTCCATAATAATTCTGACATTTTGGTTCCATGTAAAGGACATATTTTCTCTGTATTTGGGACCCTTTTTTAACAATTCTCTCAACTTGTCGTTCTTGACTGTACAAAGGTCACCAGTAATAACGTGTCCACAAGGAGAGTAGTTGAAATCCGATGAAGAACATTCACAAGGAAGTGGATCCTTCGTTTTATAGTTAAGGAGGTCCTAACAGACTGACTTACAAAAGATAGTATCATTTAATTTTCTTAAAAATTATGTATGTTAATAATTGAAACACACCGTTTGTTTATACAAAGTTTCATCATGTTTTTACCGTCAGCTTTGTCGCCATAGCACATTCTGTATAAACAGAACCTCAGACAGTGCATGTATTAAATATATTGTTTTCATTTTTGTGCGTGGACATCGACGGCGGGTGCGGCTAGACAACAGGGGATGCTTACTCCTCCCGGGCACCGGGTCCAAATTCTGGCTTGTTGGGGGTCCGTCGATGCTCAATTTGGTGCTCTGTTGTGGGTGCTGTTGTGATTATCGTCAGGGTCTTCTTTAACTCATTGAAATGAACACACTTTAGGGAACGAAAAGCAGTTACAAATCTTCTGTAGAGGCAGAATATTAACAAGTACTCAGTATTTTACATTAAGATAAGATGTTGGCAATTGGATATGCATAGAATTATAAATGATAACTAAGACTTTTAAAAGAAATTGTCGAATGAGATGAATTAATGTTAATTTTCAGATCATCTTTGAGTTGTCAATGTTTAATAATAAAGTCCATTTATCTGAAACCCTAACATGTATATTCCGTAAAAACATGATTTTTTTCTTCATATGTCAACTTAAACACCGATAAATTTGACCGTCAGTTTTTAAGTTATAGTGATTTTGTTACCCCCTCCCCCTACTTTTTACGTTACCTAATGCTGACGTTCTTGCGATAAACATTAAAGAAGTACCTAACAGTTTTCAAATTCGAGAAGGCAATGCCAAATCGTGAGAATTCCCATGGGAACGGCTGCGAACCCCTGAATAAACACCACTCCGAAGTGGGACCATGTTCCAGGGGAGAGTCAGCGTCTCCTGGTTCAGTGACACACCCGTCGCAACAGCTCCATTGAAACCTGTCAAAGCCGGTTATTGTCTCGATGTACATTTTGCGCCTTTGTCACCGTTTATATTATGACGTCATAATTGATCTAGAACTTTCCGATTGTTTTTTTTTTCGGATACTATTCTGGACCCCCTTAAATACCTTATTTGAGATTTTCTATGTTAAGATGTCCCTGAATGGTTTTCGTCATAGCGATAATACCACGGGATGTTTATTTCTTAATACTTGTATGAAGTCAGACTCGGTAATATAGGGGAAATCTTTTAAAAAGGTAAAAGTAGCCCAATAGAAGAAAATTAAAAGAAAAATAATTAAAATCAAATTTCGTTTTCTTTTTAGAATTAACAGATAGATCGAGGGAGGAATGTTTGCCAGTTTATGGGAAAGATGTAGGTGTACATGTCGTACAGAACTGTCCGAAAGATAATCATTCAGGAATCGAGAATTTCCCACAAAATGGAAGTGAAATCCTATTCGATATTTTACTAGTTACATTATAAAATAACATCGTCTATCGAAATATGTACATCGCACAATGCAATGAACACACTGATTATAAGTTCTGGCGTCTGATATTTGAACTGTCTTTTTGTTTATCGATGGAGGAAATTGATATTGTCGATGTTTCAGAACTGGATGTTGAAAATAAGTTATTACAAATAGGCTGCCATTATACATTGGTTCCTCCAGCAGCAACTTCCATACCCAGATTCTGTATTAAGTTTACGTCACCAGACTGGAATGAAAATCATACTAGACTTCCTGTGAGAGCACATACAGGTGTCTTTAGAAACCAGGAAAGTTGCGAGGGTTACCGGCACCCTAATGCATGCTCAATGTGTTATGAATCTGGATTTAGAACACCATTCCAAGTCGAATCCAGACATGGTCTGTCAATGAATGCTTTGTTTAGAATCTCAAATGATATAAAACAGGTATGACAATCTTACATTGAATTCTATATTCGAAACCTAAAAACATTAATTTTACAATGTAAAACATCGGATAAATGTTACTCCACTGAAATTAAACTAAAAAACATAATTATTTTTTTATTGAATATAATGATATACTGTAATATGCAGGAATAAAATGCGGTTAAAATCATTATTTACCTATGAGGCAAAAGCAGCTTTTGTGTGAAGAAATATTTTAATGGCATACGTTTGTCTCCTTTCGGCAAGTTTTTTTTTCAAATGACGTCGATGATTCTTTCTTGAGATAAGAAAATTTAAGAGAGAAATCCACCAACCATCGAGCATTGCATGGAAACTTCAAAATTTTGATTTTCTTTTTTCACCTTTTTGTAATCAACTTGATACTCCTTGACCATTTATAGCAATAAAAACGTTTTTAACTTCTTAAAAGCGTATTTGCCAGTGTTTTAGTTCTAAAATGTACCAATGAAACCTGCCTGCGAGACCAAAAATTTCTATGAATTAGTACGATTTACAACGTATTTTATTCATATTTTCCACAAACCAGCTTAATTCAATTTAGTTTAAAACAAATGTCTAGTAAAGAGTATAGCAGAAAAATAGAAAGTCATATAATTTGATAAAGTGAATCCTTTGCTATGGTAAGCTAAAGTAAGCCTTTTTTTTCAAATTATAAATAATTGAAATTATGTCTCCAAAACATTATTCATTAGTTCAAACCTGCAACAGCCAGGGCATATAATGAAGATTGCTTATGAATAACCTAATATAGCTGTCTTACATTAATCATGAAAAAAAATCTGGAAGCCTTTATGAGGAAACTCTGAAAAAATTGTTTAAAAATTCTCTTTTTTGAGAGAAAAAATCAATTTAACTATTCAAAATATCAAATAATTTCAGAGAGCTGTTATTATTCAAAAATGAATTATTCAGGTAATTTTGATCACCTACACCAAGGAGGAGATATTCATATATAAAATGTGAAAAAGCAATTTTATTCCAGAGCAACCATTTTCAATAATTCAATTAATCTATTTATTTCGAGTTTTTAATTTTAAAAATAGAATGCGATTTTCATTTATTAGGGTCATGAAAGGATTTTTTTACTTATCTTGCAAGTGATTAATCTATTATTCAAATTGTCACAAAGTTGCCCATTTTCACTAGCAACGAGAAATACACTTTAGTTACCAGACCTTTCTGAAAATTAAAAATTCACTACTCTTTAATATCTAATAATTTCAGAGAGCTATTCTTATTTTGAAAATGAGGTTTTTTCCGTAATTTGTTAATTTACACGAAGAAAGACATATTTATTTAAAAAATGTGAATATCCTTCATAGCAGCCAATCTCATTCCACAGCAACCATTTTTCAATGATTAAATTTAACTATTCATTCCGGGCTTTTACTTAAATGTGTATGCGATTTTTTACCTGGGTCATAAAAAGTTGTTTTCTTATTTTGCAAGTGATTTATCTATTATGCAAAATGTCACAAATTGCCCATTTGACCTAGCAACAAGATATATACTCCTTAGTTACGATTTCTTTTTAGAAAATTTCTTTGATATTAAATAATTTATGAGAGATACTCTTTATTTTAAAAATGAATGTTTCCCGTAATTCCCGTAATTTTGTTGAGCTGCAATAAGAAATATGTATTTATAAGATGTGAAAAATTCTCGATTGCAACCAATTCTATTAAATAATATGTATGTTATTTTTTATTCGGCTCGTAAAAGGATGTTTTCTTATTTTGGAAATGATTTATCCATTTATTATACAGAATGTCTTAAACAATTGCCCATTTTACCTAGCAACGAGATTTACACCTTAGTTACCATAACTTTCAACCCCGTTGAAGCATAAAATCGGTTGTTTTTGATATTACTTAGCATGGGTATTTATTTCATTCTTATGTATGGAAAGACTAATACTACATGCAAGGGAGGGACTTAATAATAAAAGGCCTTGGTATTTTATTACATGAAAAATAATTGAGGAATGACTTATTTTATGAGTACACGTTGCACTTCATTTTCTGTGTTGACATACTTTGTTGAAGCAGCGTTAGTAAGAACATATTTTGTAATTGACATCGAAGTTGGGCTTTATAATTTGAAGACGTATAACAATTGAACCACTTGGTGAGTATCATTGCTGTTGGACCAGCCCGGATGCGGCTAGCTAACAGGGGATGCTTACTCCTCCCGGGCACCTTGTCCCACCTCTAGCTTGCTAGGGGTACGTCGATGCTCAATTTTTGCTCTATTGTATGTGTTGTTGAGATTATCGTCAGGAGTTTCTTTTACTCGTGTACATGTAGCCAAGTTCCATCAATGTCGGTTGATCGTCTGTCTCTTCAACGCATTCAAAATTTCTGTTATAAAAAAATCTTGAAATTTCTAAAACCTCGGGTCGTGTAGCATCATATCCCACCAATCCTGCTACGTTTTTGGTACATTTTGGACATACTATTTTTCACACTCTTTGGCCATATTACATTGTTTAAATTGAGGATCACTGACGCGGGTTAAGTGCCTAAAAATGTCTTGTCCAATCTGTAAATTTATCTGCTCTCAAATGATGCTATCGAATTTGAAGAAGTTTAACATTGCGCACCCATTTCTCCTCTAAATTCTCCAATGATCGTAGTCATTGATGAGTTTGAACTTTACTTCGGACATCGATTGTCCTGTGATGCGGTTCTGCAGAATGGAATAGAAATTTTGAAAAGTTAACAGAACAATCTGACGGATGATGGGCTATGACAAAAGCTTACATTGAGCTTTCCGCTCGGTTGTGTGTAAAATATTATTGACGCTCTTTATTCAAAGATTCATCATACGCCAAACAAAAAAGGAAATGGTTACTCTTCTCGGGTTTTTGACTCCAACCGCATTTCGAATTAATTCTTTTTAAATATTTGTTTACTTAAGTGATTTTCTTTTAATCTATTATCGGATTTCAAAATTAAATCCGGTGTAAGAAATGGCTATATAAGTGTCTGTCTGCTTGTCCGTCCATCTTACCGTCTGTATCAACAATTGGTTTAGCTGTTGCGTTTGGATTATTTGGTAAAAAATACAAGGTCCAAAATGTTAAATCTTGGTATAGAGATAAATGAGTTAAAGAAGATCCTGACAATAATCTCAACAGCACTTTCAATAAGGCACCGAACTGAGTATCGACGGACCCCTAGCAAGCTAGAGGTGTGACCAGGTGCCCAGGAGGAGTAAGTATCCCCTGTTTGATAGCCGCACCTGCCGTCCTTGTCAACGCACGAAAATAAAACAATATATTTCATACATGCACTGTCCGAGTTTCTGTCTTTATAGAAAGTGCTATGGCGACAATGTCCGGGAAAATATTCAAAACACCTACTGTCAAACCCCTCGCGGGGAGTTTTTTACGAGCTCAACACGGCAAAGGGCATAAGTGTGACACAAATGAGTTAAAGAAGATCCTGACAATAATCTCAATAGCACTTACAATAAAGCACCGAACTGAGCATCGACGGAGGTGGGACCAGGTGCCCGGGAGGAGTAAGCATCCCCTATTGGCTGGCCGCAACCGCCTTCGATGTCAACGCAAAGCATAGCTAGGGAAAAGATTTGGAAGTAGGTATTGGACTTGACCTTGGCTTTAATATTTGACATTGACGTTGAAAAATGTAATTTTGAGTTATGAAATACATGTATCATATTTGTTTGGATCAAGGAATTAATGAGTTGACTTGATTTCAAGTATTGACCTTGACATAAGCATTCGCTTTTTGAATTTGACTTTATCGTAATAATGTACATGTAAGATAATATCAATTATCATGTTAAACTTGGTGGTAGGTCTGAGCAGGTTGACCTGATTTCAATTATTACCCTTGACTTTGAGATTTTACCTTTTGAATTAAGACTACATGTATATATATTGAGCAAAGAATATCAAAACTTAAAAAAAGAAACTTGATAAGTTTCAAGTATTGACCTTGACCTACAAGACTGTATTGAATTAGAGGCTGACTTATACCTTAACATTTGTCCTTGAGCCAATTTCGAGTAACAATTATTTCTACACAGACTGACAGACAGATAAACAGATATATAGATATAAAGTCAGACGGAGGGACAGACAAACAGACATAAATACATAGACAGGCACACAGACAATCATCAATAGACACAAAGACAGGCACATAAAAGTATATAATGTTAAGCAAATAACTAAAGACTTACTTATCCAAAGATTCAATCGCATCATTTATGCAGCATGGCCCAGACATTTACCTTTCGGGTACTCAAGCCTCGTCGGTGATCCTCAATCTAACAACGACATATGGTCAAAAATTGTGAAAATTATTATGTCCAAAAATGTAACAAAAGACTTGGCAGGATAGGCGGGTGAAATGATGATACAGAACCCACGTTTATTGAGAATAGAAATTTTTGAATGCGTCGATTTGATTGATCGAACCTGGGTACATGTGGATGTGCCCTCGGGGACTCTTGGTCCAACAGCAGTGACACTCACCAAGTGGTACAAATGTTAAATGTCTTCAAATTCAATTGCATCATTTAAGAACAGATAAAAGACAAATAAACACAAAGACCCAACGAAAAGCAGAAAGAAAGAAAGAAAGAGTCAGACAGTCACACATCGACAGAAGATTAATAAACACAGGAACAAAAAAGACAGACAAGAAAAAGAAAAACAGATATATATTTCTGTTATCAAAATTTCTTGAAAGTTCTTAATCGTGGATCCTGTAGCATCATATCCCACCCTTCCTGCTACGTCTTCCGGTACATTTTGAAACAATTTTTACAATCTTTGGCCATATTACATTGTTTAGATCGAGGATCACTGATGAGGGTTAAGAACCCGAAACGTGCATGTCTGGTCCATGCTGCAATATTTGTTCTTAAATGATGCTATTGAATTTGAAGACGATTAACATTTGTACCACATAGTGAGTGTCACTGCTGGTCGACCAGGAGTCCCGGAGGGCACATGTAGCCAAGTTCCATCAACTTCGGTTGATCGTTTCTTCAACATATTCGAAAAGGACTAGGTGCGCTAACCCCTCATATCGGCCCTATAATTTCGACGAAAAATATTTTTGATAAACGAATTATTAATTATCACTTTTCGCAAAGTTGAATGTTTGGGAAAATACCGCGTCATAATTTTGAGCCCTCGTAACGTCACGTGCATGATGTATGACGTCATGTTTTGACGTCATTTACCCTGAATGACGCAAAACTCAGGAAAAGCATCGTATTTTACACATAAATCTTCAAAGTTCATCTATGCCTCACCCACGAATTTTTTTATGCAAATTTAAAGGCCGATCAGAAATCCATCGATTGACACAAAAATATTTATGGGCGAGGCCTGTATTATCACTTGATGTCATAGTTTTGTATCGAAATATCGCTCATTTATCGATATTTTCAATGATTTCAGCGTTTTTAGACGTTTTGAGCGACGAATTATTCAGTATAGGACTGTGAAATGAAACAAAAGCTTTCATGATTTGGACTCACCATACATTTGACATCTTATAAACTAGAATATTATGGAAATTTAAACAGTTTTGAAAATAGGGCCGAAATGACAGATTACCGCACCTACTCCTTTCGTGAAAATTATTAAATGTGGGTCCTGATTCCTGAAGCATTATATCCCATTCTCCCTGTTACGTCTTTCGGTACATTTGGGAAACAATTTTCACACCCTTTGGCCATATTACATTGTTTAGATCGAGAATCACTGACGAGTGTTAAGTACCTGAAACGTGCATGTCTGTTCCATGCTGTAAATTTATCTATTTTTAAATGATGCTATTGAATTTGAAGACCATTAACACAAGCTATTCAAATAACGGGAAATGAGTTTTTACTCTAATTACTACTACATGCAAGTCATAGTCTATCTATCCTAAATTTTCAATGACTCGTCTCTTTCGCTAGATTGAATAAGCTCCGCCCGATCAGGTTACTTTGCTACGACAATACTTCTAAGCTAACAAAAATGTAGAATTTTTGTATGCTGTTAAATATGTACGCCCATTGTTATTCTCAGATCTGCACTGATACTTTGACTATTAAGAAGGGTGGAGATATAAGTATACGCTTTTGCGCTTTGTCGTTTTATCGGTGTGTATATGGTTGAAGGAAATGGGACAATAATTTGCGCTTCGTCGTTTTATCTGTGTACATGGTTGAAGGAAATGGAAGAACAATTTCAAAGTCTACATCAATATACACACCGATTACGTTAAACACTAACGCAGCTACTAAATTATATAACTACTTATTTAAATAAATATACTGACTCCCAAAAGAAACGATACGTGGTTGTATTCCAAACAATTTTCAATCAATATTTGAAATATGTAGATTTTTATGATAAAATTGTTTAGTAAGTCTAATTACTTCAATAAACACAATTTTTAGCTGTTCACTCATCCAGAATGTCAATATTGACGTTTTCATGATTTGCACGAGCTATGTAGTACGAAGATATCTTGGTTTGATCCAGTTGAATTGAAGAACGTTTTCGATAGAATACGATCTCACAAAACAAAAAATCACAAAAAATTCAAAATTTCTCGCCACACAAAGTGTCAAAATTAATCAAAGAAGAGCGACGTCAAACACTTGGAATGTTAGAAGCATGTCTACGGCATTCTGACGTTGCCGCGTAATTCCGAGAAACGCAAATCATTATTTTGCGTTTAGCTAGCCGTCACATGATAATGGGATTAATTATCAGTCTGTAAGACCATGTATAAGCACCACTTCCCAATGTGACGTCACATCTACGCAATCTCTCTACGGCTCACTCAACAGTAGCGTAAACGCACCGACAATAGTGTAAATGTGAGCGGTATCGGTAGGAGACCTGAGGAAAATTGAATCAAGACTTTGTGTCTCTCCAAAGGAATCGAATTTACCAAAATTGCGCAAATTTGGGATTTTTATAATGCACTATCTGCTTTTAGCAAAGGTATTGCGTAATGGTCATGTGATGAAATGACCATTTGTTTCATGAAATGTTGTGTTCATGATCTGAATTTGAATCATGAGAAATTTTATAAATGTGTGTTTGTATGAAGTAGATTTATTTCAATTTATTTATATGTAACGTTTCTTTTGGGAGTCAGTATATTTATTTGTTCCGACATTTTCGAAATAAATAAAACAAATAACACATCATCTGATACTTAGTGAGTGAAAGTAAAAGACTATCGAATTTATTAGAGATATATAACACAGCTAAGTTATTGGTATTTTGTAGATGCCATCTACTGAATCTCATAACGTCACACTGTCCATTACGTCATTTTGTCTGAATGTACCACTGATGAGGGTTCGATCTACAACTAATGCGAAAACACACATATCTAGTTTAGAAAATTCTGCCTAGAATGATGTTTTCAATTGCTGCAAACAATTGATCTGCCGTTGAAAAGAAAATGTTAATATTTGGGATTTTTTTTTCAGGAAAGGCATATATTGAAGGAGGTAGCAGCTAATATCCAGGTTGTATTTCGTAATTTGAAGTTGAGCAGGCACTTGAGGGCAAGTACATTGGACAAGTTCGATATCGAAGAATGGGATCGAGCATCTTTCTTTTATCATGAATGTATAATGCATGCTTTAGTAGACTTTGAACCATACTTTGGATTCTTTTCCCGTCTGTATTTTTCGAAGGAATTAGGGTCAGATGAAGGTCATGTGATTGGTAATGTTGATATTTTTATAGGAAAAGAATTGCATTCTCATACTATTCTTGCTGATATTGAAACTTGGCTGGACAAACATAAAATAAAATACACGGAGACTTCTGAGAGCGGAACAATAACATATGAATTCAAAACTCCACGACTAACAAAGAAATCCGGATTCACCGTCTGTTCTGATGACACGCATGTCTGTCAATTCTTAGGCGAAATCAGAAAAGAATTGGTAGAATCGGACATCATACGACAAATTAAACAATCGAAACAATTCCCTGGTCATAAATGCCTAGAAAGTCACGGAACAGTTGAAATTTTTAAAAACAGAAAATCATTCAATGTACTATGTTTAACTCCTAACATTTTAAATCAAAAGCCAGTTAAAATACAGTTGATATCAGTACTTCGATTTGCTTTCTTATGTGTATCGTCCATATGCTCATGTGCGATGTTACATTGCTATAAGAAAGGACATCTTCGTAAGAGTATATTTGCGTACGTTTATTTTGTACTCTTCTTAGCTTCGTTTCTTAATCAAATCCTTAAAACATTTGTCTTATTTTACACCGGTGATGGCACATGTAACGTAATGAAATTAATTTCACGAATTTTTATTTTTGTAATTCAAACATTGACCATTCTTGGAAGTCTCAGTTTTATTTACTTTATGATCAAAATCAAAAGTACAACAAATAAATCATTCTTAGAAGACAGAGTGAAATCGGGTCTGCTAATTGTACTATCTATAGCGTTTTCACTTGCTCTTACATACATGATCCATCAATTCGGTAAACCTGTGTTGGAGGGGCTGTCTTGCGAAGTAAAGTTAATAACTTGTGATAGCTTTACATATGCTTCATGTATTGCAGAAATCATCATAATCGTCCTAGTCATAACGGGGTCAGTTCTCTATTTAAGGAAAGGTTATAAAATTAACCTAATTAAAGGGAGCCTTCGATACGTAATTGCATACAAAATAGTAGCCATCTTAAGCTTGGTTTTTCTTACTGTGAGTTACTTTGAACACTTTGTACGTTTTCACATTATAACATGGGTGTATCTATGTACTGATAGTTTACAGGTACCCCTCCTAACGATTTCTATGTTCTTTCATTAATATTTTTGAGTTAGTATACCTAAACATTTCTTATTAGTCCCCTTTCGCCGGAGGGGACTAATAGTTTCAACCCCTTTGTCTGTCCGTCTGTTTGTCCTTCCGTCCCTCCGTGTGTCTGTCCGTCACACTTTAGTTTTCAAGACTTTTTTCCGCTGTCAATGCATATATTGAAGTCATTTGTGGTACATGTATATGAGTATATCTCAATAGCTGATAGATATTGAAATAATTTTTTGATATGTGAATACATCTTAGTGTGATACAGATCAAGTTTGTGTTTTATTTTGATTGACTTATTTTTACAAGAGTTATGACCCCTGGACTAAGCAAATTTCATGAAATTCTCAGTATTCCTGACTTTTTTTCCATGGTATTGCAGATTTTGAAAATATGTTTGGCATGCGAATATATCTCAATATTTCACAACCTTCATTTTATGGTGACATAATTAACAAGATAAGAAGGATCAAAGATAGACAACATAACTATGGGAAATGCGTCAAAATCATCAAACGCCTTTAATACCGTGGACATGATCCTAATGTCACCAGACGGACACTAGGCTTGGTAATCGACCAATCTACAGTCTTGTACCAGCGCATTCTTAAAACTTGCACTTTAGACTGACTGTGACGACGGGACTCCATGACGGGCCCTGCCAAAACCTCTTTAGAGAAGACAGGTTCCCGACCACCTATCCTCTCTGAATGTTAGTCGGACTCCTCGGGTGATAACATAAATGAGCTCGCGGCGCCAGAGCACGGATTTTATTACGTACGCCCTCTTTTTATTTCCATTTACATATTCATCTATGTTGCTTGGGCCCCTGCGTTTTGCGGTCTTGTTTGTGTTTGGTCATCTGACAGTGAGGAGGTTGTTTTACACCACAATTGTGCCTTCTTCGAGACCTCTGTGTAATCGGAAGAAGTGGGAGGGTTTTGCGCACGTAATCCAGGATAACCACAGTTTGAGTTTGTTTTCTGTTGACCCATTTTACAGAATTTAGCAAATTTCATGAAATTCTCAGTTCTGGACTTCTCTTGGCTGTAACGTTGTAGATATGAGCTGATTTTATTGTATGTAAGATAATTATAGTATGATACAGATTAAGTTTAAGTTTGGTTTGATTGACCTGTTCTTACAAAAGGTATGGCCTCTTAGCAAATTTTATGAAATCTCTGTTTTCCAGACCTTTCCTAATGCACATATTGAACTTATTTTAATGTGGAATTCATCTTTTGGTGTAAGTTCAGGTCAAGGCAAGGTTGCAGGACATGGATTAATGCCTGTAGGGGACTTATATCGCTTGCGATTGATAAATTTATTTTAAATGCTTAAAGAGCAGTTGTTACCAAATATAGATCCAAAACCCCATGGACAATTCTCCGCGATTCGATGTTTCAATGTTGTTCTCTATTGCCTATTTGTCTCGTTGGTTTATTTGTAGTCTTTTGTGTTTAATGTTTCTATTGCTGTGCTTGTCTACTATGTGTTTTTGCAACAGATGTTTTGTTGCATTGCAGTGGCTGCTGCAACAGAGTCTGATTTGAGATCCTCATTCTTTTATTCCTCCTCGGGAGTCAATTTAGAAAATAAAACAACGACGTCTGAAAAAATGACTTCATAGATCAAACAAATCATCTGAAATGTACAGAACTGCAATCAGCTTACGTTTAGTTTATAATATGATAAAAGAAATTGTAGAATAATTATGCAAATTGCTTATGTACTATTTATATATTGTCACATATTTATACATTGTATTATATGTCTATAACCTGTATCTGCTTTTGAGTAATAAATAATATGATGCATTACCAGCTGTTTCGTGTTTATTGTGACGATTGACACCAAAGCTCCACAATCTAAGAATTGATGTCAGTTAAATTTTCAATAAAAATACGTTATAACAAAGCACTGAAAATACTATTGAGTTCATGAATTGTTTTCCACACGCAAAAAGTGTTTGAATACTTGCAGTTAATCTCTGAAGGAACGTCTTCAAATGCATATCATCATATAAGAACAGATGAATTTTCAGCATGGACCAGACATGCACGTTTCGGTTACTTAATCCTCGTCCGTGATCCTGAATCCAACCATTGTAATACTGCCAAAGACTGAAAATTATTTAAAGAACGATATACCAAGACGTGACAGGGAGGATGGGATGTGATGCTACAGGACCAACTTATCAGAAATTTCGTTAACAGAAAATTTGAAATTTTTAGAAACTATCAACCTGAGTTTATTGGTTTTGGTTACATGTGCCCTCGGGGACTCCCGGTACACCAGTGGTTGCAATCACCGAGCGGTAAAAATGTTTCGTCTTCGAATGTTTAATGTCTTCATATTCAATAGCATTATTTAAGAACAGATTAATTTGCAGCAGGGACCAGATATGCACTTTTTGGTACTTAACCCTCGACATTGATCCTTAATCCAAACAATGAAATATGGACAAAGACTGAAAGCTTGTAAAAGATATATATACATGTATATATACCGAAAGACGTGACAGGATCGAGGGATGTGATGCTACATGATCAACATTTCAGAAATGTTGAAGAAATTTTGTGAAAAGAAGTCTTCGAATTGATTTGAGGAAACTATCAACCGAAGTTGATCAGACTTGCCTACATGTGTCCTTGGGAACTCCTGGTCCACCAGCAATGGCAATCACGAAATGTTACATCTTCAAATGTTAAACATCTCCAGACATGACGTTTCTGGTACTTAGCCCTCGTCAGTTCTCCTTAATCTTAATGATGTAATATGGCCAAGGAGTGTGAAAGTTATGAAATAAATTCAAAGCAACATTTAAGAAGAGATAAGTTTGCAACATGGAGCAGACATGCACGTTTCGGCTAATTAACCCTCGTCTGTTCAAAATAATGAATTATGGCTAAAACTGAAAGATATTTAAAATCAAATACCGAAAGACATAGCATGATTGGTCGGATATGATGATCAATAAAATTGGTACTATAGAACATATATTTCAATACTAACAATTTCAACCATTAGGCTGGCATCGCTGCTGGCGGACAGTAAGTCCCCGAGGAAATCGCTCACCCAGTTTTAGTGTTTACGCACTGCATTGAAATATATTCTAAATTTCCTGTCATCAAATTAAACCTAAAATTCTGAAACTAAGGGGTATCTCCCTCATTGCATGCTCTGTCCTTAGCTGGTGTTTCGGGATAATTCTTTCGGTCATGTTTAGAATTAAGCCCCTTGCGCCTACCCTCCAACGAATTTTGGCCATAGTTTCACATAAATACAAACATATAAAAAGTCTATATTGTAGATGGCGCTAGGAAAATAAATTCACTTTGATTTTATTTAAACTGTTTGACATATACATGTACCTAAGTACTAATGACGAGGACTCAATGTGATTGACAAAATGAAATCTGGAAATTTCCAAGCCTATACGATTTCTTCATACGACTTCTCTAATATGTACACCACACTTCCTCATGACAAAATTAATGATCGATTATCTAATCTCATTAAATGGTGTTTTGATCGAGAGCGGAAAGTTTACATATGTACATCTGAATCAAAGGGTTTCTTTTCCTCGACAGACTACAAATCATACAAATCATGGACATGTAGTGACCTGTGTGATGCCTTGTCCTTCCTCTTGGACAATATTTATGTTAGATTTGGTGAGGATCTATACAAGCAGGTTGTAGGAATTCCTATAGGTACTAACTGTGGGCCTCTTGTTGCAGATTTATTTTTATACACTTATGAAAAAGAATTTATCCAAAATCTTCAAAAGCAAATAAAATTTGATGATCTGAAATGTTTCAGTAATACTTCTAGGTATCTGGATGATATTCTAACTATTGACAATGGCTTGACGGTGATGTTCCAAGATTACCGTCATACGGGATTTACATATCACAGCTCATCCGGTACGCTAGAGCATGTACTGATATTTTGGAGTTTCACAGTAGAAATTTACAAATTACCAAGAGACTTAGGTCAAGGTTTCCGCTTTCATAATCTAGTTAAGACTTTCTGGAAAGTTTACAAAAATTACAGTCAACTTCTTTTAAAATTCGGATCTATACACGGAACAGAGTACATTACTTTGGGTATTACACAACCTGTCTTTTATGGTGATATGATAAACAAATTAGAAGGATCAAAGGTAGGCAGCATAACCATTGAAAATGCGTCAGAATCATCAAACGCCTTTTATACCGTGGATATGATCCTAATGTCACCAGACGGACACTAGGCTTGGTACTTGACCAATCTACAGTCTTGTACAAGCGCATCCTTGAGACTTGCACTCTGACTGACTGTGACGACGGGACTCCATGACGGGCCCTGTCCAAAAACCTCTTTAGAGAAGACAGGGCCCCGACCACCTGTCCTCTCTGAATGTCAGTCGGACTCCTCGGGTGATTACATAAATGAGCTCGCTACAGCCGGCAGAGCACGGACTGTATTACGCATGCCCTCTTTTTATATTCATTTACATATTCATCTGCGTTTCTTGGGCCTCTACGTTTTGCGGTCTTGTTTGTGTGAGGTCATCTTACAGTGAGGAGGTTGTTTTACACCACAATCGTGCGTTCTTCGAGACCTCTAGGTAATTGGAGAAGTGAGAGGGTTGTGCGCACGTAATCCAGGATAATCACACCATTTGCTACTTGCGTGACAAATGGCCGTCCAAAATCGGCACCGGTTGCCCATTGGTCTCGTCGGTTTACGTGTAGTCTTTTGTGTTTGATGTTTACATGTCGTATGTCTCTTTTCCGTCTCATACTTAACTCGTCTTTTGTGTTTTTGCATCGGGTGTTTTGGTGTTCTGCTGTTGGTACTGCAACGGGGGTCTTGTTGGAGATCTCCCTTCTTCAATATCCGAAACACGTGTCTAGTACAATAAAATTGGTACATGTACTATAGAACATGTCTAGTCCATGCTGCAAATTTATATGTTCTTAAATGATGCTATTGAACTGAAGACGTTTAACATATGGTCAAAGAATGTGAAAATTATGTCCAAAAATATTGAAAGACGTAGCGGAATATGTGGGGTATGAAATGCTACAGAACCCACTTTTCAGAAATATCAAGAAAATCTTGTGAACAGAAATTTTCGAATGCGTTTGAAAGAAAGGAGTTGATCTCTAACAACATGCGGTTGCAGCATCCACAGCAAAACCCCAAATGCTAAAAAAACTCACAAATTGACAATGCAGTCTTAAAACTAGAAGAAATCAAAGTTAACACAAGAAAGAACATTATCTTATTATGATTTTAAATGTTGTTCAATAAGGTTACGTGTTGGAACACTTCAATTTTCATGGAACACCAACTCGCTATTCATGGCACTAATATTAGACTTTTTTCACCGTGACGAACTTTGCACTTTAATTTCAAAAGTTGGTTGCCAAATAAAGCGCGCTAGTTGTACAGGGAGTCCAATTCCATTGAGTATACTAATCAAAATGAAGATGACTCCGCTTATGAATTTATACGCGAATGGCAGCTACGCCACTTTTTCTTCAATGTTCGAAGTGCGAAGTACGAAGCTCGAAGTTCGTCACGATGAAAAATGTCTAATAGGGAAGTCACTTGGTAACTTATAACATACCTGATGTTGCAGACAAACACCTTAGACTTTTATTATATTAAACTTTTGACGGTATAAAGTGTCATATTAACCCCTATCCTGCTAACATGGAATTACCGCGATAGACTCGATCCTTCTACACAAGGGGTCATGGTTTCGAATCGTTCATAAGGCTGTACATTTTCATATGTAATCGGTAAAATAATACATTTTAAAAGATGCATGACGACCAAGGAGACGGATTTCTTTATAAACAAAACGCTCACTTTGAGAGCCTATGATTTGCCGAATCTAAAATTGGCCATCTCATCATTTTTGGACAGTTGAACTATAGATACTTCAATGTACAATGGAGACATAACGCTTGTATGAATCATCTCTGAGCGCAGCCTTGTTGAAAATTATTTAGATTGAAGCTAATATAACCCATGAAGCTAATTAATCTGTACAAAACAGTAAATTATAAAGGTGTTGGAAATAAGTTGTGCGTTTGATTAAATATTTCGTACTTTGTCATATAATGTAGTTTTAGTATTTTAACTGACACGGTGTTTTCATATTAGTAGAGCAACCAAATTGAAAAAGGGGGTAAATTTCGAGTTTAATCTACACCCCTAAACACAGGCCTGAATTTGGTCTTAACTTTTAGCTCAACACCTCTGCTTTCAAGAACAGCTGTCGTGAAGAATATATCATGGTCAGATTTTGTTTAGATTGGGTTAAAATCGATAAAACTGTTAAAAAATAAAAAGAGAAAAATTAATCGGTTACATCCTCTGCATTTCTATATTTGGCTCTATCTGTTTTGTACAGACAGTCATTGCAATCCTTGCATTAGATATGTAAATATGATATAGAATTGCTTTGAAGTAGAATATTTTCTCCTCTCTCGAAAAATGGCAGTTTTATGCAAATTTCCATGAAATATGAAGAATCCGTGTTAATATTTTATCAAAAGCCCCAAAAATGAAATTTGTCTTGAAACATATCGACAAATATATGTTTATTACTTCTGAGGCCTTTTTTATCGATAATTTTTCTAGAAGCTTATAAATAAATAAAAAAAAAAACAATAACTAATGCGTATACACTTTTACGTTAAGCATGTTAAGCGTCATTTCCCAAAGAAGATTCCGTAGATTAAGATTCGGTTTACCACGTGTTACAGGTTCTATCCAATCGTACCTTTTTATCGGTATATATACTTATGTTTGATAAAAGTAACTGCCTAAAGTGGAATTATGTCATCCTGTTGACAAATTCATGAAAAATACCTCATTTTAATATGCCGTGTCAAGATCATGTATGGAGACCCGATTGTGACAAGTTGTAATGAAAATACTTGAATTTAAAAACTGTGCATGAAGATTCTATAAAATAATAAAAAGTATCTTACGACGTTTATTTTAGTACTACAGTGATGTAAATATATATGCCAAGTACATAGGTCAGAGTTTGGACTCTTCGTTTTCTTTGTTTTAAACATTGAGATATTCCTTTTGATAACGTTGTGCAATTTTCCCCTTTTATCATCCGTACTTACCCTCCGTTCAAATTCGTAGCTGTTACAAATTAAGTGGATGCTTTTCATGATGCATTAGACCAGAGAACCCCCCTTAATTCGTCCAGAGGATCCAATGGAAAGTCCTCAAGTGTCACAGAATTTTGGGGGGGGGCTTTGTTTTGTGATGCTGTACATAGCACAAACACCACATAGTCATACGTAATATTGGTCACGTAATTGAGCAATCCTACATTAATTAGGACTATATACATACTTCTGCAACACCACAAATAAACAGCTATGATATCTCGGAGAGAAAAAGCAGAAAAGTGTATGTTGTGGTCTGTTGAAAACGGAAAGTTTGCTCGACAGGAGCCTAGAAGTTTGGTAGGTCGATGGCCGTTTTTTCCCGAAGTGCTCCGAATAAAGTAAAGAGTATGAGAAAAAGTATGAAAAGTATGACTAAAGTCAGTGAATGTATCCAAGTTCCGATCTTCAACTACTGATATTAAAGAGTCCAAGATACGAATACAACAAAATAAGAATCAAACTTTTATTACGACGAGACTGATGTTGTCAGCTCAGCGTCGGACGTCATTACCAAAAATAAGGTCAACAAGAAAGTTTCAGTGAAAAAACACGGTTAAAATGATAAAATACATAGCCGATTAAAACAAAATTATATCAAAAGTCCAAATTTCCTATTACATGTATAGCCACATGATTGCATCATGCGACAAGTATGAGTGCTTTTGAGATTATCGTCAGGATCTTCTTTAACTCATATATCCGCAATTTTAGGTGCTCATTTAGTAATTGGAATGTCCAGTTCCAACTGCAATACATGGAACCGAGAGAAAAGCTATTTGTACCTGATTACACTCATTTATTATTTTGAATTTTTCTTTCGTTTTTTTTTTTTTTTTTTTTTTTTTTTTTTTTTTGTCGAGCAATTCCATTTTTTAAATCAAAAATAATAGTCGGGTGTTATATTGGAAAATGTGAGAGGAAGTATTTTGGATAAGAACCCAATTTATTATGTGCATAGTAGGTGACCATTCGACAACATTTTTGTGGTTTTTGGAGGAAAGGTCTTCCAGCAAATTGTCGGAATTTTAATGGGGACCAATTGTGCCCCACTCCTTGCCGACATTTTCCTTTACTCGTACGAAGCTGAATTCATTCAATCTTTGGTCTCTGAAGGGAAAAGATACTTAGCTTCTGACTTCAACTTCACTTACAGATACATAGACGATGTGTTGTCCATCAATAATCCAAAATTCGCGGATTACCTGAGCAGTATCTATCCTTCGGAGCTTGAAGTCAAAGAAACTACAGAGACAAATAATTCAGCATCCTATTTGGACATAATGTTGTCCTACGACACTGATGGTCACATGAACACCTCACTCTATGACAAACGTGACGACTTCAATTTCAGCATTACGAACTTTCCTTTTCTGTGTAGCAACATCCCTTCATCGCCTGCTTATGGCGTGTTCATATCTCAGTTGATACGCTATGCCAGAGCAAGTACCAAATATACGGATTTTGTTCTGAGAGCTAGGCGTTTTTCAGATAAGTTTCTCAATCAGGGATATGTTTGTGACCGACTAACATCGTCACTGAGGAAGTTCTACGGTCGATATGGGGAACTCGTCATACACTATGATGTCCCACTATCCAGAATGGTGGATCATATTCTGTCATAGACCATTTCAACCATCCAACCAAAGATTGTACTCTATATCTTCCAAAATGGAAGTAACCGGATGTGACAGTTCTACCGAATTGAAGCGACGGGTGTTGCATGCAAGCAGCATGGGCACCTGGTCTCACTCTCATATCGGGAGTTCGCTTCTTTTCATATAGTGGAGGTTTTTGTTTTTGTTTGCTTTGGTTCCTGTTATATCCTGATTTTGTATGCCTTCGGTTTCTGATTTTCTGAATTATCGATTTTGTACTGTAGACAGGGATATGGTCATTATCCATATTTGTCATTCTAAAGAATAACATCCTTTAATGTATGGTCATTTCTATTTCAATATCGCCTAAGATTTGCTTCTGGGATGGTATTTTCATGTGAGTGTCTTTAATTGTTGTAGATTTGTTTGTTTGATTTTTATAATTTGTTTGTATTATGTCTGTTTCATTTATAGATAAACAAGTTGCAGGGACAAATTAAGAATATGTCCTTGAGACTAGGATGAAGCATGGAAAATCATGAACAGACAGTCAAAACTCTAAAAAAAAAATGCATAGAAAGTCATATATTTCGTAAGCGGTCAATATCGTGTAATGTCCAACAACGATCAGCCAATCAGAAACTAGAGACCCAGAACTAGAAATCAGAGTTTATCTCCATTATCATCTACGTGTAGTATAATTGCCTTTAATTTATGTTTTATCAAACGGAGGAAGAAAATGCAATGATTACCTTGAATGTGATGGTGTCGTATAGGCAGTTATGCTGCTTATTTAACTTGAAGCTTGTGGAAGAAGGATGCAATGCGCATTTCCCTGTTTTGTTGATCGCAAAATCTTTGTTTCACTTAATTATTTCTATAATTGGGCAGACAAAAGGCTTCTATATCAAAATGTTTGATATTATCAGAATAGAGATAGTACAGAAAGAAAAAAAAACCCATTATTTTCAAAATAATTGATGTAAATTTGTCGTCTTCTTTAAAATAAAACAATACTTTATTCATATTTATATGTTAAAATAAGACTTTGTTTTAATTATGAGGTGTTTACCTCCGTAACAGTATCGAGGAAACATCTAGTTTATTTTGTAGTGAATTGTTATAAACAAAGTTTTGGGGAGGGACAGTTTAATAGACGATTTTCATATTACCGCAGTTCACTTGTATTGTACACATCATCAGACCCGACATGACACTATTTGACGTAACTTTTAACTGTGACGTCGTACCTGAATTATGACGTCACAAGTAGAAATAACATCAAAAGTAGTGATGTCGGGTGTTGGCGCGTCTAAAATGCAAGTCTACCGGTAATATGAAGAAGGTCTATTGCCTGTAGCTAAAAAGGTTTTAAATCGATCTCTATCAAACTTTCCAAAAAAAAAAAAAACACATTCACATTTCAAAAATCGTTTCATTTTGGTAATTTTTATGTTTGAATCAACATTCTCAAAATTCAAATGAAAGAATTGAATTTTTCCATTTTACCTCTTTCTCTTAGAATGTGTGCTCATTCATTCATGAAGTTGAAATTTGAAAAATCAATTTAATTCAAAAAGTTTCTTTTGACTTCAATAATCATAATGACATTTATTTCGGTCACCTGGACTATCCATTTGTAAAAAGAAGTAAGTTTTTGTTAAAAAATCTATGATTTTGAATTTTACTAATTTCCCACTTTCCTGTGAAATTACAAAAATTCTGACCATATGAATTAAAACCTCAAACTGATGGCCCACGTTATATTCTTTCGTTTGATATTGAATTTAGTCCTGTGTAAGGGGTGTTGATTAAAATTTCAAATTTAGCGACTTGGTTGCTCTACTATATGTAACTTCACAAATATTTAATCTTCTTCTGAATAGACAGTACAGGGAGTAAAATTAGCTGCAGGGGCCAGGCAGGCCCCTAGAAAATAAAATTTAGGGGCCCAGCTAGAAATTTTGGGGCTCCAGTGCTTTTTCAGGGTGTAATAATTTTAGAAAAAAAACCCTGAAAATTAAAGATTTAAGGCCTAGTTCTCACCCATCCTCCTGATAAATTAGGATTTGGGGCACATTCCTAGGGTCCCCCATAAACCATAAGAATATTTCGGTTATTTCAGGGGTTCCCCCATTCCTGTAAAGCCTTCTCACCGTTCGAGCAGAAGAAATAAATTATGTTTAATAATGCAGTAGAAGCGCACGCGTCAGCGTAGCGATGTACGTCGCTATCGCTATGATGCAGAGGCGACGCTATTTTTGTAACGTCTTCTACGTTGAAAATTCAATTTTGTTCTTATTGGGCACTATATTTGCAAAAACCGATATAACGGTATGAATCAGTAAGATTTCCCGTATAATTGTATCCCATTATTTTTATTTCTGCCAGTACGAGACAAAAGTTTGTGTCGTGTGAACACAGCAGTCTCGCCGTCGATTTTTGCCTTTTTTGAATTTACTTTTTTGTTTACTGTCAATATTCTCGAAATCTACAATTACAACCATTGATACTTTTACATAAGTCTGTGAGATAGATATTTACGAGTTACCGAATGAAAAATTATACAATTCTGAGCTTGCGCAAAAAATTTACCTACTTTAAGTGTCCGTTCTTTATACGATAAAAACGTTTTTAATTTCCTCATTCGTACGGATAAGCACTTTTCATAAATAGAACTGCCGTTTATGTGAAAATTTTAATATATATTTTTTAAAGTCCATGATTTCATTATATTTTCTTTAAAATTTACCCAAGTGATTCCCCCAAGGTTTCTACCAAGCTCAATTCCAAGAAGTTGACATACAGATACTTTCTCAACGCCACATTTCTCTCTGATATATGGATATTCAAACGCCTTTTATACCGTGGATATGATCCTAATGTCACCAGACGGACACTAGGCTTGGTACTTGGTCTTGTACAAGCGCATTCTTGCACTCTGACTAACTGTGACGACGGGACTCCATGACGGGCCCTGTCCAAAGGAAAACTTATATTTGTACTTCTGAATCGAAGGTTTTCTTTTCCGCCACAGATTACAAATTATACAAATCATGGACATGTGGTGACCTGTGTATTGCCTTGTCCTTCCTTTTGGACAATATTTATGTAAGATTTGGTAAGAAACTCTACAAGCAGGTTGTAGGGATTCCAATGGGTACTTATTGTGCGCCTCCTGTTGCAGATTTATTTTTATACACGTATGAAAATGAATTTATCCAAAATCTTCAAAAGCAAAGAAAAAATGATGATGTGAAATGTTTCATTGGTACTTCTAGGTACCTGGATGATATTCTTACTATCGACAATCCTGTTTTTGAAAAGTATAAAAATGTTATTTATCCACAAGAATTGATTCTAAACAAGGCAAACGCTTCAAACACAGAAACACCATTTTTGGACCTTAATATCAAAGTTGTTAATGGAGAGATCCATACAAGTGTGTATGACAAAAGAGATGATTTTGGATTAAAATAGTAAATTTCCCCTGGCTTGACGGTGATGTTCCTTGATTACCGTCCTATGGTATCTATATTTCACAGCTCATCCGGTATGCTAGAGCATGTACTGACGTTTTTGATTTACATCGTAGAAATTTAAAAAATACCAAGAAACTTTTAGGACAAGGTTTTCGCTTTCACAAACTAGTAAAGACTTTCTGGAAATTTTATAAAAATTATTGTCAACTTCTTCTGAAATTCGGACCAATACGTGCAGCAGAGTATATTACTTTGGGTATTTCACAACCTGCATTTTATGGTGACATTATTAACAAGATAAGAAGGATCAAAGATAGACAACATCACTATCGAAAATGCGTGAGAATCATCAAACGCCTTTTATACCGTGAATATTATCCTAATGTCACCAGACGGACACTACGCTTGGTACTTGACCAATCAACAGTCTTGTACAAGCGCATTCTTAAAACTTTCACTCTGACTGTCTATGACGACGGGACTCCATGACGGGCCCTGTCCAACCCTCTTAAGAGAAGACAGGGCCCCGACCACCTGTCCTCACTGAATGTCAGTCGGACTCCTCGGGTGATAACATACATGAGCTCGCGGCTGCAGAGCACGGATTGTATTACGTACGCCCTCTTTTTATATCCATTAACATATTCATCTGTGTTGCTTGGGCCCCTGCGTTTTGCGGTCTTGTTTGTGTGTGGTCATCTGACACCTTCTGCTATTCCCGTGGCAGATGGCCGTCCTAAGTCGGCACCGGTTGCCCATTTGTCTAGTTGGTTTATGTGTAGTCCTTTGTGTTTGATGTTTCTGTGTTGTGCGTTCCTTGTCCCTTGTGCGTCTCTTTCCGTGCTTGTCTGCTTTGTGTTTTTGCATTGAGTGTTTTGGGGTTTTGCTGTGGGTGCTACAACCTGGTGTTGTTGGAGATCCCCTCCTTTGTTTCAAGCATGCAGGTTTCCAATTTTAATTCATATTTCCATTTGTTATTTCCCGTTGAATTTTGCACATAAATTAAGTTTTTAGCCCCAAAATAAGATATAAATTAAATTTCAGTTATCAAATGACATTCCTATCCATTTATAATAAGAAACAGCATTACATCAAAGCTAAAATATATCAATTTAGGCAAATTAATTAAGCTAGTACTTATTTCCTCAAAATTAGTGGTTTATGCATAAAAAATGCATATTCTATCCCAAAATGTTGGTTTTGGTGAATTATCACATTTAATTTAACATTTATCTGACAAGATGATTACTTTCTATTAAGATAAAAGCTTCAAACGTATAGTTTTAGCAAAGATAATGAATTGATGGAATTTTCCCAGAAATCTGTTATTTTTAGACAAAAAACAGGCAATTTGCCTCAAAATTAAGTAGAAAATATACCTTTTATGTTTCAAACATGTAATTTATGAGTGAACCTCAATAATTACAGTTGAAAATACATTCCTGCTATCATTTCAATGAATTCTATAGATTCAATAAATATTCTCCAGAAATCAGCTATTTTTAAATGAAAAAATACGTTTTTCCCCAATAACACTCTGATTTTGAATAAAATGTTAGTAAAACTTATATAATCTGAAAGAGTGTGACAAGTTACACTAGGAAATAGCTTTCAATCATTGCTTTCATAATTAATAAGGGTTTTTTGAATAAATATACAGAAATTTGAAATGTCTAATTAAAAATACAGTTTTCTGTATAAAATAATTAATTTCGAGATTTTGCACAAAAATAAGAATATAAGATATATGTCATTTGAAAAAGGAGACCTCAAAGATGTTTTTTAAATTGTCATTGGACGATCATATGCAATATTGAGGAGCTGAGAAGCAGGAATAAATTAAAATTTCCTCAAATTTCTGTGAATTTTGGCAAAAATTCGACTTTTTTACCCCAAAACACACAGTAAAAATAGGAATTGGAACTTGCAACTTATTTCATCTGAAAGAGCATAAAAAATACTATATATTCACACTTTTCAAAAAACATCAACCATATTAAAGTTATAATTTTTTCCTATTTTCAGTGATTTTGGTTAAAAAAACATGTTTTTTTTCATAAAAAAAACACCACTTTTGCAATGGAAATTTCCATGAGAAATATTTTTATCTGAAAGAGCCCAAAAAATGCTACAAAGTTTGGCCGGTTTTGGAGGATCAAGGGGGGGGGGGGGGTGCACCCAACCCAGTGATACATCCCACACTGTGTGTTGGCCGCGGGAATCTACATTGAACAAATCCGGGACCCAAATTCAGGATATGGCCGGTACCGTATAGAGAACCTTCCCCCATAGAGAATCTTCCCCCGGAATGTTTTCTATATAGAGAACCTTCCCCCGGAATTTTTTCTATATAGAGAATCGTCCCCACGGAAGGTTTTTTATATAGAAAAGCATCCCCCAGGCCCCCAGGGGGAAAGTTCTCTAAATAGAAAACGTTCCCCCATCAAAGAAAACATTCCCCCCAAATCCGAAAAGCCATACGGATATTTGGTGCCATGTTTGGTTTATGAATTTTTAAATTCCAATTAGACATGACAGATCCATGGAAATTTAAAGTGAAAAAAAAATTGAAAATAGAATTTAAAATGTTTTCGAATAATGTTAGAAATTTGAGGGATAATAACTATCCATATGAAACATCAAACATAAATTTTAGTTCGACTTGAGCTTTTTTTCATCCTCATGTGCTTTTATGAAAGGAGTTATATCCATATCCTTGGAGTTCCATGTGAAATGAAAACATCAAATGTTTCTAAATATTTTTTTCTGTATTTAATATGCTTACAGTGTAAGATATAAAAACCGTATTCGTTCAAAATGTTAAAGAAATGAAAACACAATCACTCATATACAAAATAAACATATAGATTAAATAAAATAAATTTATTCGACCGTGTGCGTTTTGTGCGCGTGACAATGCTCCGACGTGTTTTATAAGAATATGTCTTTTTTAAACAAGAGAATGAATGGCAGATGACCGTCGGCACCGGTTGTCCATTTGTCTAGTTTATTTTGTGTAGTCTTTTGTGTTGGATATTTCGAAGTTTATGTGTTACATGTAATTTGTCCCTTTTGCGTCTCTTTTTTGTACATGTCTACTCTATGTTTTCGCAAAGGGGTAGGTGCTACAACCGAGTTTTGTTGGAGATCCCACCCTTTCTTTCAAACAGTACATCAGAATTAGTGGGTTCTCTGATATATACTTTAGTTGTTTTTTTGTTTTTTGTTTTTTTTTGACAGAACCCGTATAGAATTGATTTCATAGATGATTAGCACATATCTGCAGTTCTGGCGATCGTCATAGAGAACAGCGGAACAGTTTGCTCAAAATTAGGTCAGTCTTTCTATTTGAATTATAAACACTTTCTATTGAAGAAGGACAACACATGTTTGGCTAATTCAAATCTTAACTGCGAATTTCTAACGTTATGAATCGGACATCTTCTGGATCTGGAGGGGCATTTTCTATAACAGAAAATATTCCATAGAGTGTGTCTCGTGTTCCTTAAAGAAGTGAAAGTAAAACCAAGAACGGTATGGGGAAGGTTTTCTATGGTAACAAAGGGGGAATGTTCTCTATATAAAAAAAAACTTCCCTCAGGGTGGAAGCTTCTCTATTATAGAAAACCTTCCGGTAAAGTGTCCAGGGGATTATTGACTGTGTCTCACTCGAATAAAATAAAACTATTAGACGATCGGCAATCATAAATGATACGGCCGGGATTCTACTTGCCTTCGCTTCGTCTCTTCGAATTCAAACGTCATGTTGTAAGTTTACGCTCATGCGACAGGTCAAGCACTTGTCAACTCGATCTATATGTATAGACCTTGTAATGGAAACAACCTCGCGGTGTCACATGCTTGACCTGACGCATTTGACCGGATTTGTTCAATGTAGATTCCCACGGCCAACACATCCCTACCAACCAAATATCCAAGTGTCGTTGGTCGTTTCCGCGGCTAACACCTTCACTGCATTGTCAAAATTTTTGTTCAGCGACAAATCCAGTCGCTCACGATTATACTCTTGGTTCAGCAGTTTCCGTCAGTCTTCTAGCCCTCAGAACGAATTTGATTTTTCAATGACAAAACCAGTCGCTCACAAATGTACCCTTAGTTCAGCAGTTTTCGGATCCGTCACACCTATTCTCTGTTAATCGTACCGAATTTATAAAAGAAGGTCGTTGGTAATTATTCCTACGAAAGACCTTAAATTCCCACTGTTTAGTCATTAGATGTCAAACTTCCCCAAAACGCCAAACTAAAGGTAAGACTTATCTTGAAAATAGGTTAAATCTTACGTCTGAGGAGGTACTTAACGCGATCTCGCATATGCACGATCTCGATGTCGCCTGGTACATATGTACTTTTCAAATTGTGTTGCTTAAATGAATTATAAGATTTCTCAAGATTTTTTTTTTCACATAAGATGTATTTTAGAATATAGTATCTAAAAAAGGAAATACACAAAAGGTCAATAACTTAATCTGATTCGACAAATAACTTCTTTCAAACATGTCGCTAAATCGCAGTAATTTACGTTAGAGATTCCTTAATCGTCCAAGACAGTGCAAAGAATTGCATCTGGTTGCACTAATATAACATTTTATAGGGTTTGAAATAACATATTTTGCCATTAAGGGATTTGTGTAATTGCATCATCAATGGTGAACACTTAATAAAAAACCTTCAGTATGTCTTCAGATCCATTTTTAAGACTAATTAATGTTAGGCTAATAACTGATATATGTAGAGAGGTATGTAAACCAATAGAAGACATCGTGCTTGAAAAATTAAAACATTTATACAGATGAATGTGAATCGATTGACTTAATAATAACATGCATAGTATCATAATATAATTTACATTTTGTAATTTACGATATGGCAACTGATAGATCCAATAGTATCGGGTCAGGTTTTGTTCAAGTCAAATAGTAGGTGGTGACGGTATTTACAGAAGATCTCGCTTGTATCGATTTCAAGGCCAAGGTCGATTCTACCATAATATCGTGACACTTTGCGTTTCACTATCTTGTTTGTGGTGTCACCTTACAGTGAGAAGTTTTATGTTTATACATCAATTGTGTGTCTATGGAGACTTCCGTGTATCCGTATAAGTGGGAGGGTTGTGCGCACGTAATCCGGATAACCATGCCATTTCCTAGTAGCAGATGGCCGTCCAAAGTCGGTGCCCGGAGTTACAGAAAGCATACAGGGAACGAAAGAAGTTAGAAGAAGGGGCAAAATATCTAGATGCCGAATTAAAAAGAGTGATGAAACATTTACACACCAGTTACTGTTTTGAACAAGAAAAAAAGTAAATGAAAGATGAAGCACAATAGTACTCACAATAGAGCACAAAATTGAGATACACGTTTGGTATGCACAAAATTAAGATACACGTTTGTTTTGGAATTGGAATCATAATGTTATAAATTGGAGGTACTAAATTAAAGTGGTTTACCAGAAGTGATCCATCTACTAGTATTTAAGTCGAAGGGTTCCAACTCTATACCTTCTTGAAGAAAATTCCATACCAATTTTCATGCATCAGACAAGTGTTTCGAATATTGAATTCTCATCAGTGATGCTTTCAGCGGAGCCACCAAAATAATTTTAGTAGCGCCCTCTTTAATTTTTCAAGTTCAAGTTCAATTTATTCAGATAATCAAACTTAATGGAATACAGAATACAATATATACATTATATACAAATTTTCAAATCGTTCATGGCAATATGAATAACAATATATATTATTACTAATTACATGTATTATGATAAATTTACAGTTGAAAAATCTTATTAAGAAGGACAGACTTTTGAATTAATAATTTGATAAATTTACATAATTTTCGTAATCTTGAAATATTATTTTCTGTAAATAGATTCCTAAATTTGATAACATTAATGAGTTAAAGAAGATCCTGACGATAATCTCAACAGCACTCACAATAGAGCAGAAAATTAAACATCGACGGACCCCTAGCAAGCCAGAGGTGGGATCAGGTGCCCGGGAGGAGTAAGCATCCCCTGTTGGCTAGCCGCACCCGCCGTCGATGTTAATGAAGCATGGAAATGAAAATATATAAAATTCATGCACTGACTGACGTTATGTCTATATAGAAAGTGCTATGGCGACAATGTCAGGGAAGTATATTCAAAACACTTACTGTCAAACCCCTCGCGGGGAACTTTTTTACGAGCTCCACACGGCAAAGGGCATTATAACTCTTGTACAATAGAAATTTCCTAACAATAATTTTCTATCATTAAGTAGGGTGGGACATTCTAAAATATAATGAAACTCATCACCTAGTGCATTTGATGTACATAAATTACAATACCTTTCATTTCTAGCAATATTTGACCATCGACCTATTTCGATTGGTAGTTTATGATTTGAACATCTTAATCTACACATAATGTTTCTGTCTTTACCTTTTAACCTATCTAAATAATTTTCAAAACCAAATTCTTGCTTAATCAATCTGTAACTTATACCTCTTGATGAGTTTTCTATATCTGATTTCCATTTTTGTTTAAATTGATCAAATAAAATGTCTTCAATTGAGTGAAATAACCATTTCTTATCAAACAAAGCAAAATTATGTGAAAGCCAGATATAACTGAATCCACAGTCATTAAGTATCTTACATATTTGTGTCAACCATGGACTGTTCAAAGTACAATTCAAATGTTTTATATATAAAAATGGGTATAAAATTGTTGAAATTCTACTCTCATTTGACTGTATTAATTTTGACCAGAAGGAAATAATCCGTGGATAAACGTCTGTTGACAAAGGATAAATACCTAATTCACCATAAACTATATAATTAGGAGTTGTTTTTCTGAGATTTAAAAGCATTTTATAAAAACTTTAAATGAACTCTTTCTTATATGTCTAAATTACTGAAACCCCAATTTCACATCCATATAACAATATTGGCTTCACAATTTTATCAAAAAGATCATATTGACAATTTACAGATAAATGATGCAATCTCCCTTTTTTAAGAATATAATAAACAGTTATCATAGCCTTTTTAGCATTTTGTTTCTTTGCTTCATTAAATGATCCACTTTGTGAGAGTAAAACTCCTAAGTAATTAAAACTCTTGACAACCTCTAATTTTTCATTCTCAAATATAAGTGTTACATCTCGGTTTGCTCTACCTTTTGAAATATGACTACCTTTGTCTTACTTATATTAACCTTAAGTTTCCAGATATTACAATGATTTTGAAATATATCTAGTTGTAATTGTAAATCTGCCAAAGAATCACTAAAAAGCACAGTGTCATCTGCATGCAACAGAAGAAAAAGTTTAAAATACACGTGAAATAACTCTTCAAATTCATCTTTCATACATTCAATACCAGAGACATTATGATTTTCCATAAATAGTTCAAGGTCATTCAAGTATAAAGAAAATAAGAAAGGAGATAAATTTTCCCCTTGTCTGAGCCCATTATGACATATGAAAAAATCTGAACATTCACCATTAAAAACTATTCTTGATTTAATGTCTTGATACATGTTAAATATTATCTTAAACATTTTTCCATTCAAATTATTCAATAACATTTTATCCCATACCCCGTTTCTCCATACTCTATCAAAGGCCTTTTCAAAATCTATGAAAATACAATATAATTTTTTTTCTTTTGCTTTGTACAATATTCATCAATGTATATAAAATGAAAACATTATCAATTGTGCAATAACCTTTTCTAAAACCTGCTTGGTATTCACTTATAAGTTTTGTTTCATCTGAAAATGCCTGTAATCTAGAACTTAAAATTGAAGTGAATAGTTTCCTAAAGTAACTTACTATTGTTATTGGCCTGTAGTTTTTAGGATCTGTCATACAACCTTTATTTTTATAAATAGGAATAATATTACCAGTGAGCCAGCTTGTTGGCATCTTACCGTTATCAAAAATGAAATTAAAAAGTTTAACATACACATCCATTAATGTTTCCTGTGAATTTTTTATGTACTCATTTATGATCTGATCATCACCAGAACTCTTATTATTCTTTAATTTGTTAATTGCATCCTTTATTACATCACTTGTTATTTCACTGTTAATGATGTTATTTAATTCACTATTAGATTCATTACTATTCTGGTTAAGATCTTTAAAGAAATCATACAATTTATCAATGCTAATTGATGGTTTTACCTTGTTTTCTGGGTTATTGTTTAGTATCTTCCAAAATTCTTTCGGATTTTCAGTTCTTAAATTCCTCATTTTTTCAGTCATTTTTTCTTTAAGTTTCTTTAAGTTTTTATCTATAATTTTCTTATACTCCTTTTCAGCTTTTTTTGTAATCATCTAGGTTGTTAATGCATTTATTTGCAAAATATTTTCTATTATTTTTACGAAATTTTTTCTTAGCTACTTTGCATTCATTATTGAACCAGGGATTTTCTTTCTTTTTCTGTGACTCGTTATCTTTTTTAACTGACTTATTATACGTTCCAAATGTTACTTTAGCTGCATTTATAAGAATTTCACTAGTTTTATTCACAATTTCATCAACGTTGATATGTGCGTCTGCACTATTCGTATCTGAAGACAATATTGACAAAATTCCATCTACCTCAGATATATCAATGTTATCTTAAAAACTTGTGCTCTTTCATTTTCCTAATTTTTTATTTTTTCTTCAGTTATGTCACATTTTTGTTCATTTTTGCTCTTTTCCACATATTCATAGTTTAAAGAGAACACAACTGGACAATGTACGCCTGAAAGAAAACTGCTAAATTCTAGAATAGAAAAAATACCAATATACTTCATAAATTCAGAGGAACCTATAACGTAATCACCTACACTTGCGTTTTTGCATGTGAATTCACCTATGCTTTTATCAGCATCAAATCGACCATTACATATAAAAAGGTCACTAAATGAACAAAAATCTAGAAGCTGGTTACCAAAATTGTTTTTCTTTGTGTCTTTTCTACATCTTTTCAGCGGTATATCAAAGTTATCAAAAACATCAAAATTCATATTACTTTCTATTAATTCACGCATAAAATCATCATCTGTGTCATCTAATAAATAAAATCATCCTGATCTGCAGTTCTAGCATTAAAATCGCCCAATAAACAAACATTTGTATAGTTTGAAGCATATTATAAGTACTCTTCTTCTATTTCTCCAAATGGATCGCCGATACAATATACAGAATTTACAGGCGGAATGTATACAATACCAAAATTAATCGTACCTTCTTTTTGATTCGGTTGGCTTAATTTAAACCATTTTACATATTTATTGTTGGAATTTAATTCTGTTATGTATTCATTTAAATAATCTTTATACGCTAGGGTTATTCCCCCTGACTTAACTCTTCTATAATTAAATCTGTTTTTCATACTTATTTGAAATCCTGGTATGGATATACTATCTAAATTATCAGTTTTGCTTTCACAGAAACATAAAATATCATAACTATTTACAAAGTCAAGAAATTCTGGATGACAGCTTTTGGTAGCTAACCCACAAACGTTTAGTAATACGACATTCAAGTGTTTAACAAAAGAACTATTTACAGGTAGATTGTCTGAGTTTTCACCTGGAACCCTCCGGCGCCCCGTTAATCTCTATTAGGGATGGAGTAATGACGGCTTCTCTTGTTGGGTCGTGATGTCGATCTCAAAGGGGTGGATCCCTGGTCATCGTCAGAGTCACTATCTTTCTTCATCACAAACGACTAACTTGCCGTTCACGTAAAGTTTGTCCCGTACAAGCACTACTTTGGACTTTTTCATACGCTCCTGCTTTGCTATGGGGTACAATTTCCGACGTCTTCAATTTCGGGGAGGTATTGCTCATTAATCCAAAATTTCTTTCCCTTCAGACGCTTAGCTGCAACTTTCACAGACACAAAATCCTTGTTATATATAAATTTAGCCACAATCGCTCTACATTTTCCAGACACTTTTTCCCGACTCTGTGCTTATTTGCAAAGGGGATCTCCTTCTCTATCTGTAATTCATCCTGAATAAATTTTTTCAAAACATTTTCGCAGTTTTCGCCCTCGGCCTCTGCTATACCACTGAACAAAATGTTATATTTCATTGACCGACATTTCATCTCTAACAGGCTCTCATTTAATTCTCCATTTTCTTCTGTAACCTCGAAATTTCATCTGTCATTTTCTCTACTTTTCCGATCCTTTTCTTCAATCGTAACAAATCATTATCAAGCTCGTCCGTTTTGCCTTTAACATCATCATATAAATTACTATTTCCCTGTAGGTCAGCCTCAATTTCAGAAATTTTGGTTTTCGTTGTCTTTATTTCATTTTCGGCCACACCAACCCTTGCATCAAGTTTCGTGATTTTGCTGTTAATCACTTCGATCGTTTCTGTGCGTTTTTCGATGACCGACAGCCTAGTATCCATTTTTTGCAGAAGTACCAACACACTGTCCACCAGGGTAGCCAATTTAACAGTAGAGGCGTTTTCACATTGACTCTGACATACATTAACAGTCTGATTATCAGCCGTACTGTCAGCCGTACTATCATGTCCAATAGCCCCACCAGCATCAGCTCTATATAAAATACTCCTACAGTCAGCAAGTAAATCCGATGTATTAAGACTGGATTCATTTTCTTTCACCTTTTCTGTTTCTTTTACTATAGTTTGCTTAACTTTAGATTTTCCTTTGTTTCCTTTGTTCGTCGATGTCATGTTAAAGTTGTCGATGCCTCAGGCAGAGTTCATGTTCACTGTATAGTGTGTAGTGTTTATTGCAGTAAAAAAAATGCAGAAAACTAAGCAATACAACAATTCAAAATGTCGAAATTTCTCCGTAAATCGATCCAAAATATCCCAAGCATCATCAAACCACATCAGAATATATCATTTTCCATAGTTTTAAGGTAAAAAACTGGTAAAAACATTCCTTGAAAAATACACTTCCTCACGCCATGAACTCTAATCACTCTCCGATCTCCGATTTTGAAGTTAGACTTTTACATTTACATTACAGAGAGTGCGCGGATCCAAATTTCCTGTAGATTCGATTCAGTAGCTTATCCAAATAAAATCTATGTTCAAAATAGCAATGCAGGAATGGTGCTAAGATGCTAAACTACTTTAATTTCGATGAAATTTATCGGTGAAATGGCTAGTTTCCGAAATAGCAAAAAGATTAATATGATGTCACATTGATAAAAGGCCAAAACAATGCTAGAGCTGGAAAGAAGTTATTAATACACTTGACAAACATCAGGCCACGGGGAACGATTTTAACTGCTTAATTAACGAAGGACACTTGTCCTAACATTAAGCTGTGTCGTACGTAAAAATGACGTCGTAAACGATACGCCATACCCCAACCAACTTCACATTAATTTATTTTGCGTTAGCAGGGCGTAAAGTCACAATAATTGATCGATTCTAAAGTGCAGAAATATGGTATTACCAAATTATAAAAAATCAACCTGATTGCAAAATAGGCTGATTTTACCCATCGTGGCTCGAGATTGGTCCTTTTAAGTCGTGCACTCTTTGCTAAGTTAATGCAAAATATGATTTATTGCAAAAATCATGGAGTCACAATTGGATAATAACGAAGTCACAATATGTATACGACCGACGTCGAAAATCACGTCGAAAATCACGCGAGGGCATTTGGGATTATTAGTTACCTAGTCATCTGGTGACCTGGTACGGGATGATATCAGGTCACTAGTTTAATACCGCGCAAGGCGAAGCGTAGTCCGGTATCTAACCTAGTGACCTTGTATCATCCCTTGCCAGGTCACGAATTTACCCGACCGATAACCTATTTTGATATTTTTCATGAAGTGTTTGAAGGTAATTGTCTTTTTACGCTACGACGTCAACATGAAGGTTATCATTGTGACGTCACAAGGGGCTGGTACATTTATAAGGCTAGGCATCTGGTATAGAATATACCGTCTTCACGTTACCGTCATTAGGCAATCGCTATCCGGCAAACGTGTCAGAGGTGTGGTTACAATGATCCCATAGCCACGTATCGCTATGGGCAAACTATATCCCACCTGGTGGCAAATGAGAGAAAAATATGTATCAAGGGCCGAATTTCGACAGCAGTCTAATTTCATATGGCAGATTATGCCGTTATCAAGATTATATGCATACAACACTTAAGCTTATTCGAATTCATAGAGGTCCAGTGACGCACAGTTGTTGTATAAACAAAAGCCTTCCCATATTTAGGTGACATCACAAAAAGGAAAGTTAAGCGCAGTGGAATAATGTCTGAGCTAGTTGTTAAAGTAGAAGTTACAGGCACATCATTGTACATCAGCTGGTACAGTTTGTTTTCTTTTTACATTATTATGAAGTTTTATTCAGATTTTGTGAAGGTTAGAACACCAGCGTAATGATGCGTAGCTATCATTATAGAAATATATGTTCCTTTATAGAATTTCATCGCACCATATGTGCATTTCAATTGAGGTTGTTTAGTTCAGTGCATTCTGCGGATTTGTACCGTTTAGGTCAATACGGAATTGTCTTTCCTGAGATATTTTCTACATTTCTACATGTTATTGATAAGGCCTGTATCCTTGAGTGCAAGTTGAAAATAATGGTCATCTGATAAGAAATTTTTTCACCAACAGATTGATTTTGTAACAAAAAGTACACATGCAAATAATGATTCAAGGTGATAACTATGATAGTTATAGTGAATATGAAGGGGAATCTACTAATGGCGAAGGTCACATGATCAACATTTTTATTTCACTCCTAATTGGGAGTTGCTTCTTTTCATGTGGTGGAGGTTTTTGTTTGTTTGCTTTGGTTCCCGTTTTCTCCTGATTTCGTATGCCTTCGGTTTGTGATTTCCTGAATCATCATTGTTCTTTGTATTGGGATATGGTCATTGTCCATATTTGTCATTTTTGTTCAAACAACAATATAAAATCTTTCCTCTAACAGAAAAAACAATGTTTGGCATATAGCTCTGTTTAGATTTTGACCAACAAACGACGATGATCAGACAACCTACAATTTTTCAATAAAAATGCTCCTGGAAGTAGGGCTTGAAAGAGGAAACCATTTTAATCATAGGCCAATCACTGTATAAATATGAATATCTTGTGATTTAGAATAAATCCTGCACTTCCAAAAGCAAAACTTTGACAATTAGAAGACTTACATTATTCAAGCATAAATCTAATACATTTTACGAAATTATCTGATACACGGTAGTATGCAGAGCTCGATGTTTAACGTTGGTCTCAGATACTGCGCTTATCTGAAATAACGGATCCGAGATAAATTTGCTTTTTAACAGAATTTTCCTGGATTAATGTTTGATAATACGGAGGTTTTCCAACTCTATACCTTCCTGGAGAAAAATTCAAACCAATTTATTATGTACCAGACACGTGTTTCGGATTGAAAATCGTCATCAGTGATGCTTCCTTTAGAAACAGCCAAAATATATTTCAGTAGCGCCCTCTGGTTATATATTTTGAAATTAAATTTGTGCAGTGAGTGTGCGGCTCCAAATATCACGTAGGATCAATTCAGTAGCACATCCAAATATAATATTATGTTCAAAATAGCATTGGAGAGATTGTGCCAAGATGTTAACCTACTTTGATTTCGATGGTATTTTAGAATGAAATATTAAATTGACGAAATAGAAAAATAAAATTTATGACGTTAAATTAATAAAGTGCTAAAACAAAGCTTCTTTAAGGCGACAAAGCTGAAAAGAAGTAATAAATACATTTCCAAACATCCACGTCATTAGGAGCGAGTTAAACTAAAAATAGCATTTTTCAATATGGAGGAATGATGCATTTAATTTGAAAAGGAAATATCCAGCATGACCACCCTGCATTCACCCAGCGAAACAAACCCATAAGAAAGTGACACATTAATAACATCATACAAACTCCAAATCGCAAAAAGACACAACAATATTCACTAGAACATCATACAAAACAATCGTAACACACGTGCAGAAACATTAAACATTGATGACAACACATAAAGGAAAGAGACCAATGTGCATCCGGCGCCTACTTTGGACGGCCATCACCTTTTAACAGATGGTATGGTTATCCAGATTGCGTGCGTACAACCCTTCCACTTATCCGGATACACAGAGGTCTCCATAGAAACGCAATTATTCTATAACCATAAAACTTCTCACTGTAAGGTGACATCACAAACAAGATAAACTCAGCGGCTTCTTGTAACACATATTTTATGAATCTTAAAAAAATATATGACATGCGTTTAATAGTTTGTGCTCTGCTGGTTGAAGCGAGCTCAAGATCAATCACACGAGAAGTCTGACCAACTTTCAGATAGGACAGAAATTCAAGACCAAGTCTTCTCTGACGAGAAGTCAACAAGGCCCTTCATGGAGTCCCGTCGCATGGTTTTGGTTTGAGTAACATTTAATTTGTATGAATTTTTAAAAGACAGAATGATTTAAAACAAGACAATAGTACACCGTATCAATGTGTTTCAATAATGCTTGGAAATATTTTCTCTCTTGTTTGAAGCGCTGAAATGCAACACATTGTGAAAATGAGGTTGGCAATAAGCAAATCATCCCAATCATGATTTGTTACCTATCTTTTATCAACAAAAGGCGGTCATATTACATGTTGGTTTTTATGTTATATAAGACAGATTAGATTTAAAATACATGGTATTTTCCAAATGAATTTATTCCGAAGCAAGGTATTTTTATAATGCAATTTTCATTAGCAACAAATTTTAGACAATGGTGCCGTATTTTTCTTTATCCCTGTATGACTAACATCATTGTTCAAGTCAGAAAACGTAGACTAGGCCAGGTGTTCATAAAAGAATTTCATTAAAGTCTAATATGATTCTTGTCTTTATATTCATAAGACTTATATTTTTATAAAGACTCACAGATAAGATATATAGATACTCGTTCGAGAAACGTCTTCTCAATTTTCAAGATGGATGCAGAGAAATTTTTCTTTCGCTTATTCGTCTTTTCATTTGCCCAAATCGTCAGCAGTCCAATATTTGATGATTCAAATGGTAGGTAAATTTCAATGCAATACCATTTATTTACTTTTCATTCTCTACTTATTTTGAGTTTAGTTTTTTCATCATCTGAGTGTTAACCTAAGTACGGAAAATATGAAGCCGCTTACACAAAATAGCTACTACATGAAGAAAGGTTTAGAACATACCTGTATCTTCGAATTCCTTAGTGGAATTATGCGGAGGTGACATGTCTGTCGAGTGTTGCACGGAAGTAGGGGATGCTGACTCTTCAGGGCACCTGGTCTCACACCCTTATTGGGAATTCTGAAAGAATATAAGAAAGGAGGGGATCTCCAAAAAGACTCGGCATAACCAACAGCAATGAGTTAAAGAAAATCCTGACGATAATCTCAAATGAGTTAAAGAAGATCCTGACGACAATCCCAACAGCACTCACAATAGAGCACCAAATTAAGCATCGACGGACCCCTAGCAAGCTAGAGGTGGGACCAGGTGTCCAGGAGGAGTAAGCATCCCTTGTTGGCTAGCCGCACCCGCCGTCGATGATCATGCACGAAAATGAAAACATATGAAAAACAAGAACTGCGCTGTCTGAGGCCATTTCTATGTAGAAAGTGCTATGGCGACCATGTCAGGGAAAGTATTCAAAACACTTACTGTCAAACCCCTCGCGGGGAACTTTTTAACGAGCTCCACGCGTCAAAGGGCATAAGTGTGACACAAATGAGTTAAAGAAGATCCTGACGACAATCCCAACAGCACTCACAATAGAGCACCAAATTAATCATCGACGGACCCCTAGCAAGCTAGAAGTGGGACCAGGTGTCCGGGAGGAGTAAGCATCCCCTGTTGGGTAGCCGCACCCGCCGTCGATGATCATGCACGAAAATGAAAACATATGAAAAACAAGAACTGCGCTGTCTGAGGCCATTTCTATGTAGAAAGTGCTATGGCGACCATGTGAGGGAAAGTATTCAAAACACTTACTGTCAAATCCCTCGCGGGGAACTTTTTTACGAGCTCACGCGGCAAAGGGCATAAGTGTGACACAAATGAGTTAAAGAAGATCCTGACGACAATCCGAACAGCACTCACAAACACACCAAACAACCGAAGAGAAAACACAGAGAAGACAAACACAGCAAGAGACAAGGAACAGCAAACGAGACATCAAACATCGAACATAAAAGAGTACACTAAGGACGGCCAACAGTCTCTTAGGAAACATATGGTGTGGTTATCCTGGATTATGTGCACACCCCCCCCTGCACACTTTTCCGGTAGCACTGATGAAGATTCTTACTCTGAAACCTGTATTCCTCGTGCATAGTATTTTGTATTAATATACATATAGATATATATTATTATACATTATACATATAGATTTGTAATAGAATGCAATTGCCTTAAAAGCCATCACATGATCGTTCAAGAGATTACGGTTCTGAGCAACCCTCATTTTTTCCGTACATTATTGTCTGTTTTATAATGCGGGTTCCAACACTATAAGTAACGTTAACTCTTTATGACACCAGAAACGACACTGCGTTTTTCGAACGGTGCAGAAAATATATACCTAGCTAATCAAGTGTAGGGTTTACGTCGATATGTATAATAATAAGATTATTAAAAATTGTTAAACGCACTATGGAAAATATCAGTAGCGGATTTAGAGCCCCCCCCCCCCTTTTTTTTCACCCAAAGTTATTGATTCAGAGTACTCATTTTATGCTTATTCTCTTTACTTTTGGGGAAATTTTCGGCTCGCTTCGTTCGCCGGACTAAATTTTTCATTTATTTTAGTTGTCTATATTTTCGTCTTCACTTTGTCTTCAACTTTCTTTGTCATTGTGTTTGAACGGATTCATATGTCATAAACATATACAAAATTCATAATCAAATTAACACGTGAATATTTACCGAATGTAAACGTCTTCAAATTGAATAGCACCATTTAAGAACAGATAAATTGGCAACGTGGACCAGACGACTTCATTTTCATAGACGGTCTATGAAAATGCTTCATTTTCATAGACCGATCTAACCAGGTTAGACAGGTGGATAGTGGGGTTGTAATGCCCTAATCTTCCCAAACTTCCCCAATTGGTCAAACAAAAAATGGAGCATGGAAAATGAGAAAGAGATTGTATTCTTATGACAAAATGTAACCATCTATTCCAAAAATTTAACGGCTCCCACCGCTCGCCAATATATAGGCCTTTCAACAAACGCTAGGTGTCGACTGAGAGTAACGACAACTCGTACCCAAAGTGTCAGAATCGGAACCTTTCGCGCTTCTTCATAAAAATGTAGCGCAAAAACCACTTCAAATCATGAATTTTCTTATTTATTTACCTCTTTTGGGTTGTTGGACAAAGTTGGTAGAATTGAGTATAATATCTTAATTTGTTTCATGTACTAAAGACAATAAAAGGACAGAGAAAGATAGCACAAAATTGCACATCAAATTTTTAGACCGAGTTACAAATGTTCATGTGGTAATATATTAGAAGCGAGAGAACTCTTTAATGATATCTGTAAAATTCGATACCCTTTAAACTATGAAACGAAGTGAAAAGTAACGAAATGAAACGAAAAACAAAATTACAAATTTTACCATTTAATCATTCGTTTACGATATAACTGTGGTAAATTTTATTCTTGTACGCCCTATGTGCCTCGTGAACTGCGAGTCAAAGATCAGTATGTCTTAAACATATTTTATAATCTACATTTCAGATCTGTAAAAGACTTTCTAATAGCTGACAAGGTTTAATCTAGGCACAGATGTAACCGATTTCGTTAAACTCGGCTTAAATAGAGGGGTAAGAGGGGCATAAGTATTCACTAAAAATTGTATCCCGAACTTCTCAGTCTAAAATAAACATCAAAAATAAAAAGCAGATATACCTGTATGTGTTAAGATAAATATCATGAGTTAGGAACAAAAATATATTTAATGTGTCGATAAGACAGCATCAAAAGTAGCGGGAAAATAAAGAGAATAAATGAGAGAGAGAGAGAGAGAGAGAGAGAGAGAGAGAGAGAGAGAGAGAGAGCGCATGCCTATAATTATCCATAACATTGAAAAATTATTTCAATACTACACATTTAAAAAAAAAAAAGTGACGGCGACTCCCACCCTATAAAAAAGACGCAGAAATGATATTAATACAGATTTAAGCTTTACTGCTCATACAAGAGGAACTGATGTCATCACCCCTCGTCCACAATCTGTAAAACAAATCATATCTGCATGATTCAATTTCAATTGGAGGGCGTTGTCCGCCGGCCGCCTATGCCGTGCTTGCAAAGGGAGGAGGGGTGGACAATAAGTTTTAAAAGAACACATGAAAAGTGAATAATGTTTGAAAATTGTTTGTGTTATGGATATACATGTATTGAAATTATTTTGTAATTCAACCATTCGCTAATTAAAGAGGTAGGGTATACCCAGCCCACGTTCTAAATGTTCAAATCTGTGAATATGCCTAATATGCATATGGGGGGACGCCTTCTCCCCCCCCCCCCCCCCCCTTTCGACCAAAAGTTATTGATTTGGATAAGACCAACGGGAACTTTCGCGCATCCGATTCAGATTTTACAATACATTTCTGCATTCAGCTTTCTTTTCTTTTATGTTTGATTGGATTGATCTCTGCCATATCAATGGGGGGGGGGGGGGGGGGGGGGGTAAAGGGGAATTTTGAATTTTAAATTTTGATTTTGAATATATGAATATTATGCAATGGAGATCGTAATTGATAGATATTGACAATCTTTTTGTAACGATTAAAAAAAACATTCACTGACTTTCGCTTTCGCTCGCCAGTTTTTAACCACTTAAATGTATTTGATCATTTCATAACAATACGGCTTATCGATGTACCGTTTCTCCCTAAAGAGTAATAGAGGGTAGATTTAAAAAAATTTCTCACATTTTTAACCAAGACGCAGCAAAAAAATTGCTCCTACATCACATAATTTAGCATAAATATGAATCATTTGAAGGTCACATATAAAGGACAGAGGCAGATATGAGAAACATGTACGTCCCTTCCCCCTTTCTGAAATCCTGGATCCGCCACTGATCCATTTCTAAAAGTGTGAGTACAGGGCTGTGCTCTACATTTTCTTTTTCTCAATATTTGATAAATTTAATATACATCGCTTTATACATTTTTATGAGTTTTAATTGTATAAACTTATACTCAAAATATGTCACCTAAAGTCCGCTCGGCACTTGAAAGCGTGGATCAAGAACTTCGGGGGATCAGTCCGAACCCCCCCCCCCCCCTTGAATTTACAAAAAAGTATGATATGTTTTTTCCAGCTTATATACAAAATCATAAGTGATGATGAATCGGCACAGCCTTCATAGTCTATGGTTTGGCCATCCAATGCGATTTTATCGATTCTTAATAGGTTACGCAGATTTGTTCCATTTACTCTCAGTCAAGACAACTTCATATGTGTTAATATTAATACATTTGACTACTTAATGACGAAATACACTTTTTATGATATAAGAGTCAGGTTTTGCTTATTCATATATTTATTTTTTAGGCACAGGGTTTCAGTGCCTCTCCTTTTCTAAAAAAAGACAGAAAAGTTTACTTCTTTTTAAACTCAACTGAAAAGACTTGATGGGCTATACTTTTTTTGCAGTTCAGATTTGGTAACTCCTTTTACATCAGAACAACCTTAAAATAGAAGACTACCCTATACATAGCCGCTTAGTGGTTTGTTTAATCAAGAATATGCGAGGGGCGGGACGCCTGTCATTTTACATCATTTTAGACAATTCAACATGAAACCTTTTCATAAAGATTCGTTTTTTAAATAACGTCACTATGTCATCGATTATTGAGAGCTATAATCGATAATCGGAATCAAGCATCGAGCGATAATCGATTATTTGCGATAATCGGTTCCCACTTTTTTAAAACCACCATGAATGTGAAAAAAAAAAACTCGTTTTCCACTACCTATTTTTGATCAAATTTCATTTAGAGTCATTTACCGTTCTTATCTGATCCAAAATGTTCTGTACCTCTATTTGCATGTACGTATACGTGAGTTCAATTTTTTTCTTCAGTTTTTTTTTATTCAAAACCATGTGTTGGATAGGCTGACCACCCCACCCCCCTCCCTCTAAAAAAACTTTTCCTGGAGAAGAAAGAAAAAAGTTTCTTATGATTTTTACATCAATAAAAAAATAAAAAAAAAACCACGTACGTAATCGATGTTTTTGACAAATTTTGCTCGGCTTTAAACTAACAAAAAAAAGGAAACCATCATAAGTTCACTGCATGACGTCGACCAGTAATTGTTCAGTGAGATATGGGATGGGACCCCCCCCCCCCTTTTTTTTCTAGTTATCCCTGCGTATAGCTGTATTGTAGATAAAAGAGGTTGTTTTCAAAGTGAAGAATCATGACGATATGGACATTTCCTTTACTTCTCTATAGCAAACAATGCATGCAAAAAGTAGAGGGATCTCTGAAATTAAATGAAATGTTTTCATCTAGTCACTCAGACTTTTTTCTGTACAACTCAGTTTAGAAATCTGAAAATCGTGAAAATTTCATTTTTTTTATTTTTGTAATTTGTTTTGTTTGCTTTTTTGAACAACTTGTGTTTAAACCGTTTGATTTAAATTTTTCGTAATAAGTTCAATGATAACAAGAACCTAAAATTGAAATTCTATTATGTCTGCGTCGTTTACTATTACGTTTATTTTTAAAAATTCTTTGCCGACCAAAAAAAAATCGTTCCGTTACTTTTCATTTCGTTTCTTGTGCGTTTCATATTTTAAAGAACCCGTAGAACTCGGTTACTCAAGATGAGTCCCGGGAATCAAATGTTTGTTAAATTTTATAGTTTGAATTACCTCCCTTCTTAAGCAGATATTATTTAAAATTCGTTAGAAAAAATTAATTATTCATCGATAATTAGCATGTCTTTCCCAATTCAAAGTTCCTTACTGCTATTTAGACACAGATTCAAAAGTCGTGAAGCAATTTCAAAGGAAAATTTTTGGATTTTAAAATTTAGTTGAAAGGCCTACAATATAGAATAAAGTTGTATATACATGTATGGATGACTTCATTTGAAAACAGGCAAAATATAGGCTGATTTTACCCATCGTGGCTCGAGATTTGGTCCTTTTAAGTCGTGCACTCTTTGCTAAGTTAATGCAAAATATGATTTCAAATTAAAACTAACGGGCGCTACAATAATACATTTGACTGTGTCTGAAAATCACTTTGGCTGAAAAGCAAGGAGGGGGTTTCTGACCAGACTCGGTAGCAGCACCCACAGCAAAACACCCATGTGAAAATTCAGAATAGAGAAGCACAGCTAGAGTCAAGGAACTCAAACACGTCATAGAAACATATAACACAAAAGACTTCACATGAAATGGTGTAAAATAACCACACATACAAGACATCAAAAGGCATGGGTCCAAGCAAGACACAAAGGACTAACGAAATACAGTCCTTGTTCTACCGGAAGTAACGAGCTGATGCATATAATAAACCGAGGATTCTGATTGAAATAAACATTAAAGAAGCACGCAGTTATTCAGTCTCAGAATCGAGAAGGTAATGCCAAATCGTTAGAAAACCAATCGGAATGGTTGCGATACCCGGAATGAACAACATTCCGAATTTAGACTAGGTGCCCGGGGAGAGTCAGCGTCTTCAGATTGCATGCAACACCCGTCGCAACAGCTCCATGAAAACATGTCGACTTAGGTGATTGTTCGATGTACATTTTGATGTACAGATCAGGTAATTATGATATGTACATCAAAATGCTCTCTGTTGTTTCCTTGGTCTCTAGTTCATTATGATAGATTTATTGTAGATGGTCCTTAAAATTCGGAATGTTGATAGACAACAATGTCATATATGTATCTGGAGGTAAAATTGAACTGAGATGCGAGGTGCTTTCAACCATTCGAGAGCAAGGTCTGGATGAAATCAGCTTAGTAAGAATATAAAAATAACTCCGCAAGCAGTGGGGCGCAATTGGTACCCATGGGGATTCCGACTATCTGCAGGAATACGGTTCTAAACACCACAAAGATGTTGTCAATAAAAAAACTCAAGCATCCGGATGATATCGTCTTCCGCCGGGTGCTCGGGGCCAATCATGGAGTCTTGTCGTCACAGCTAGTTAGATGGTCTTAAGAATAGCGAAGATGCTTTTTTTTTAGATTTTATGGCCAAATTACTATAACAATTATGATCAATTTGAAAGTTTTCTCTTGTGTTTTGATAAAGGCTTATTTGATCTTCATTAATATGGAATTTGAACTTTCTTGGATAAAAAGAACTGTTTTATAAAAATAATAAAACATGGTTGCCATGGTAACCTATGCTCCCGATAATTTTTTCATGGTTTTTGAAAAAAAAAGTCTTTGTGTTAGATATATTCCAACAATTATTATATGTTCATCATAATGCGAAAATTAAAAAAAAATAACTCTGAAGTTGCATCCTACAAATTGTCCATTAACATCATATATAGACCGTATCAAAGAGCTGCAAAACAAGCTAAATTTTTCAACTCTATAGGCCATTTCTATGGTAAGCAGGTGACCTTGAAACAATTGTGTCAAATTTATCGTTTTCATTGCTCACTACTTATGTGTGAAATTTAATGAAAAATACGTGCCCATATTCTTCAAATGGTTAGAATTGGTATTATGTCTATAGTTTGTGTTTCCGTGTTTACCACTGATGACGGTTTACTATCCATAACAAGTGTCTGGTGCATTGAAACCCGCTTTGAAGGGGTAAGACCACGAAGCCCCTAAATCGGCCCTGTTTCTTAACATTTGAATTAATTGAATATTTTTTTGTGATTTGATTCTTTATAAAGTTCTTTACTAAGTTATGCGTTGAGATTTTGTAAATAATGCATTTACCAATAGCTTTCAGCCCTTTGAAAACCCCCAAGTGGACAATTTTCTGTGAAATTGCTGCAAAATATGCATATTTCTATAAAAATTAGCATTGGCCAAATGCATCGAGAAACATGAAAAAATACGAATGAAAGATAATCATTATATCATCTCGTCATAAAAGTTTTATGTATCTCGACGCATGTGGCCACATGGAAATTCTCCACTAAAGACAAGTTTTCGAGCATTTTTGACTATATTTGAGCAATAACGTCAAAATGACGTCACATGACGACGTCATAATACTTTTACGATGGTTCGAAAGGTGATTTGTTTGTTTCATTAAAAGCGGGAAACCTTAATCATATTTTTTGTAATATATCAAGTATTTCTAATAAAGTTTGATTGTAAAGAAAATTGCAGGGCCGTTTTAGGGGCTTCATGGCCCTACCGTTTTAATTCAAGAAGGCAATAAGTTGTAACACTTTAATTTTCTTAGAATTTATTAATAGAAACGCACATATATATTATATAGTTTGATACAACGAGATACTGATGCAAGTATTTCGAACTTTAAGAAAAATGGCGAGAAATATCGCCTTATAAATTTACACTGTAAAGGAAACCAGTAAATATACCCATATTCGTCTCACAAAGTACTACCAGAGTTTTATTTTGTTCATTCTAGATGGCTTTAATATATCATCAGTACTTGGAATAGAGTCTGAGGAGTGTTATCAAGTGAACACGTGTGACTATGCCGAGAAGGCATATTCCCCTAACTGTTATTGTGACAACCTTTGCCATATCTACGACGACTGCTGTATAGACCATACGTCTAAAGAAGAATCGAAACTACAAACGGATGAAATAACAGGTAAGCATGCCCGTTTTATGCTCAATCTGCTATTTACGATTTTAAAAGCTTGTAATACAAGACTGCATAGGAATTTAGAAAAGATATCCCATACGGTAAGTAAAAAACGAGTTCTGGCAATTGTAAAGGTGAGTCGATACTGGATGTACAGTATAAGGCGCAAAGTACAGTTTAATACAGAAGGCTAGGTTTCGCGATAAGTTTTTGCCTCGGAATCCTTAATTTACCTTAATTTAGCGCTACTGAAATGAATTTTGGCGGCTCCTCAAAACTCCTTTGGTTGGAATCTTTTGTATCCGAAACATTGGTGCTTAATGAAATGGTTTGAAATTTTCTTCAAGAGGGTATAGAGTTGGATCACTTCCGTATTTTTAGATGACAAATATGGATAATGACCATATCCCTGTCTACAGTACAAAATCGATAATTCAGAAAATCAGAAACCGAAGGCATACAAAATCAGGATAAAACAGGAACCAAAGCAAACAGAAACAAAAACCTCCACCATATGAAAAGAAGCGAACTCCCGATATGAGAGTGAGACCAGGTGCCCAGGAAGAGTAAGCATCTCCTGCTTGCATGCAACACCCGTCGCTTCAATTCGGTAGAACTGTCACATCCGGTTACTTCCATTTTGGAAGATATAGAGTACAATCTTTGGTTGGATGGTTCAAATGGTCTATGACAGAATATCATCCACCATTCTGGATAGTGGGACATCAAAGTGTATGACGAGTTCCCCATATCGACCGTAGAACTTCCTCAGTGACGATGTTAGTCGGTCACAAACATATCCCTGACTGAGAAGCTTATCTGAAAGACGCCTAGCTCTCAGAACAAAATCCGTATATTTGGTACTTGCTCTGGCATAGCGTATCAACTGAGATATGAAAACGCCATAAGCAGGCGATGAAGGGATGTTGCTACTCAGAAAAGGAAAATTCGTAATGATGAAATTGAAGTCGTCACGTTTGTCATAGAGTGAGGTGTTCATGTGACCATCAGTGTCGTAGGACAACATTATGTCCAAATAGGATGCTGAATTATTTGTCTCTGTAGTTTCTTTGACTTCAAGCGCCGAAGGATAGATACTGCTCAGGTAATCCGCGAATTTTGGATTATTGATGGACAACACATCGTCTATGTATCTGTAAGTGAAGTTGAAGTCAGAAGCTAAGTATCTTTTCCCTTCAGAGACCAAAGATTGAATGAATTCAGCTTCGTACGAGTAAAGGAAAATGTCGGCAAGGAATGGACTTCTATGCCAAATTGGCATAAAATCTGATAAAGATATCAAGTATACCAGAGAAAAACAAATCGTAGTACATGAGTCAAAGATCCAGGGAAACATGACATAAATGTTCCAAGTCTCCATTCACAATGTACTCGCGAACCCCCAATGGAGGAAGGACCAGTGCCCAGGATGAGTGCTTATCCGCCGCGAATGCCAAAAAGCAGCGTGTCAAACCCGAAAATGTCAAAATATGTAAAAGACGGTCACTTGGAAAGGTACACAAGAATGCACTTTCTTTGTAGCGACCATAGATCCTCTTTAAAAGTGGCATCTTAAGCCGTTCCCCTGCTAAGCTGGAGTAGGCAGCTTACTAGCGAGCTCTCAACAGGACTTTTCGTACTTAGAACATGCTTTTGCATAGCGTATTATTTGTGAAATGAAAACACTATAGGCAGGCATAGAGGGAACGTTGCTGCACATGAAGAAGTTTGTGACGGTGAAAATGAATCGTTACGTGTGTCTGGGTAATCGGAAAAGTGGAAGAGTAGTGCGCTCGTAATCCAGGATAACCACACCTTCTGGTATTTCCATAGCAGATGGCCATCCTAAGTCGGCACCGGTTGCCCATTGGTCTCGTTGGTTTATGTGCAGTCCTTTGTGTTTGATGTTTCTGTGTTGTGCGTTGACGTTCCTTGTCCCTTTTGCGTCTCTTTCTGTGCTTCTTTGCTCTGTGTTTTTGCATTGGGTGTTTTGGGGTTTTGCTGTGGGTGCTGCAACCTAGTGTTGTTGGAGATCCCCCTTTTCGTTTCATAAAGAAAGGCGTTCAAATGACCGTTGTCACTGATAGATAGTAATATGTCTAGCTAGGAGGCTGAAGTGCTGCTCTCTGTTGTTTCTTTGATTTCCAGTTCACTGGGATAGATGACACCAAAGTAATGCTAGGTTGAATGGTTGGACTATTGATAGTGCACGTCATTAATGTATCTGTAAGTCCAGTTGAATTGCAACGCGGGCTTCTTTTTGCTGTTTGAACGCGGAGAATCACTGACGATGGTTAAGTGACCGAAATATGCATGTCGGGTTCATGCTGCGAATTTATCTGTTCTTTAAATGATGCTATTCAATTTGAAGACGTTTAACACTGTATGAATTCTGCCTCGTAGGAATAAGGAAATATGTAAGCTAGGAAAGGGGCACAGTTTGTGCCCATTTGAATTCAAACAGTTTGGTATAATATAATTTGGCATCCGACAACAACGGAATTAATGTCTTTGTCAAAAATTGCAGCATCTTAATGGCGCCGAGGCTTTGTGGAATATCTGGATGAACCAACTATGAAACGCTTTTCTTTATTCATATCAGACAGAATTCAAACAGTCGAGTCACTCAGACAGCAAAAAGATGCTAGCGTTGTAGTTGAACTGAAGTTTCAGATACGTAAGCAATATGGAGATAGGTTGATACCAAATTCCTTGAAATTTCTAAAACGTGGGTCCTGTAGCATCATATCCCACCCATCCTGCTACGTCTTTCAGTACATTTATGGACATCATAATTTTAATACTCTTTGGCCATATTACATTGTTTAGATTAAGGATCACTGGCGAGGGTTACATGTAAGTACCCGAAACGTGCATGTCTGGTCCATGCTGCAACTTCATCTGGTTTTAAATGATGCTATCGAATTTAAAGACGTTTAACATTTGTGGAACACCTGCTTGAACCAGCTATGAAACGCTTTTTGTAACAAAGTATTTATCATGATCAGATAAAACTTTGGTGAGTAAGATACAGATTTCGTAGAACATTTTGAGGAACCAGCGATGAAACGTTGTTTGTACGGATTTTTATGCATTTTAGGTATGCAGTATAAGTATGGTAAATCTAAATCTAAATTGGTAGTGTCGAAGCCAAAGGAAGCAAGAGCTGATTTGTGGTTATCTATTATTTCAGAGGCAGAAAGGTTTGTTGGGGTGTAAGTGGGATTTCCAGGTGTCGAATTTAAACCCAACTCTTTAACTAGACTGTTGAAATAGTACTTTTTGCAAGTAATTGTGTAATTACTTGAGGCTTTGTCCTCTGGTGTGATGACATAATGTTCTTGGAGGTAGGTAAGCTCTGTGATAACATCAGGGTCTTTAAATATAGACACGAATCTGGTGTTCACAGTTGATTTTAATCGGTTAATTCTAGATAAAAGTAACCCTCTGATGGATTTTATCCATTCGGAAGGGGTGTCGAGCTGTACATCCTCTTTCTTTGCCCAACGTCTTGCATATTCCTCACAAGAGTCCATGATAATTTTGACATTTTGGTTTCATGTAAAGGACATACTTTCTCTGTATTTGGGACCCCTTTTTAACAATTTTCTCAACTTGACGTTCTTGACTATACTAAGGTCACCAGTAATAATGTGTCCACAAAGAGAGTAGTTGAAATCCGATGAAGAACATTCGGAAGTGGATGTAGTGAGGGATTACTTAAATCAATACACTGCAGGAATCGTTTGTAATTGTAAAGTTTAGATGCAACTGTTGGTGTGTAGCTATAGGAAATACAAGGAGTTTCTTTTCTTTTGAAATATGGTGGCATTTTTTCTGTGACAGTTTTGTGATTCAAAATTTGACCAAGATTCAATTTATCAATACCTTTGTTTGCAAATCTTACTTTAATGAAAGGACGGTTTGTTGTCTCTTCTGATTTATCTTATCTAACTGCTTGAAATAAACGAAAAGTAGAAATGTCCAAGATGACTCCTTGTAGTCTGTATTCTGGGGAGCGTGTATCGGTAAATGTGAGGTCCTTCGTACATTCTTAAATTTCGTGTAACTTCCGAAAAGGAACAGAGTATAACTTAGTACGAATATAATGCAGGCCTAGAGGTTCATTCAAAAATGGACGACATTGAGAAAACTAAGAAAGCCATTGGGAGCAACCATTTGATTTTTTGGGGGAGGAAGACTTTGCCAAAAAAGTCCGGATCATGAAATTGCCCCTCCCCCCTTCAAAGTAAACACATTTTTGTGTGTCATAAAATACAAAGTACCAATAAAAATGAAACAAACTTTATTCAAAGCAACGAAATAATCCTGTCTGCATTGAGTATCTTTTAAGTGAAAATATTACATGCAAAATCTTCCTCCCCCCTCCCCCCTAAAAATGAAATGGTTGCTCCCTTAACAAGGTGACGTCTCAAAGTGGCAAGAATGCGAATACAAAAAGTCAGAACGTTTGACGCTAGAATCCTTACAAAAAGAAACAAAGAAGAAACAATCCTTTTTCAGAACAATAAGGGTCCAGAAAGGGGGCCTACAGTAACATAAGAAAGGGATCAAGGGGGAAAAAGAAGCAGGATTAAGTTGTCATGATTTGGAAGTAGAGAGGACTACTTAACTCACATTTGGAAGTGGTCCCACCTCTAGCTTGCTAGGGGTCCGTCGATGCTCAATTTGGAGCTCTATTGTGAGTGCTGTTGAGATTATCGTCAGGATCTTCTTTAACTTATTAATATTTGCTACCTGAAAAAATCAAAGCAGGTAGACTGAACAATTTATATCGGAGTGGGAAAAATAACAAAATAAATTGCTCAATCGAACTGATCAATAATGATGAATCAGATTTAAATCGCCTGAAACCATCGTTCCCCCATACATTTCAATCAGAAAGAAAACGAAATTGTTTCAAAAGAAGTGAATAAATTGCTAGAGAAAAAATGTTACTGAAAAATTTTGTCACTGTCCTGGGGAAATAATTTCAAACATCTTCATTCGGCAGAAAAAATAAAATCCACAGAGTAATCATTATAAAATCTTGGAGGGGATCAATCAGAAACCAGTATTCCATGTGTATTAAGAAGTAACTGTTGTTAAGAAGTGGTCGAGATACTGTAGTGAAAGGTGTATCAATGTATGTCATTGTTTATGAAACAATATCCGATTATTTGAAAAGAACGGAAAGTGTAAGGAATGAAAGTGACAAAGTATTTATCATGATCAGTTATTTAATAGTAGAAGTGTGTAGAATCATAATGTCAAGGTGGATAAAACATTTTTAAGTCTTACTGGGATAGACATTGTCCGTTTTATCACATAGCTCTGAAATTCATGACATATCAGATATTCAAAAATATCCTTATTTTTCGGGATTCTTATAGCTTGTGTATAAATTTAAGGCTATATTGAGAAATTCTGAGAAAAAATAGTTCTAAGGGCAGTGTTTTCTTATAAGTACGATTTTGATGATTGTATTGGTAACAACTCGTAATTTTGTTATTAATAACTAGATGGTCTACAGTTGCACAATTTGTGTTCTATATATAGAGCTGTGGTATTGCTTTATCCTAAAGCAGTCAAACAAATTATGTACCCGAATTAATTTTTGAGCAAAATGAATGTTTCTATAAATAACACGATGACGTCAACTTGAAGGTAAGTCCCGTTTAATTTCTTAATTCTGGTAAACTTAGAGAAAAGCGGAAAAGTGAAAAAGTTATAATTTATTGCATTGTTTAGATAGATAAATTGGTCAAAATCAACTTCTTGCTATCAATTCTGTCAAATGAATTATCAATTTTGCCCAAATATTTTGTTTCTTATTCAAAATTCATCAATGAATGAAACCTAAAATAAATGGTGGAAAACTACAAAATTCATTTCCTTTGTTTGTTCTTGAAAATATTGTTTAAAGACAATAAGTACTGACAAAATGAAACGTTATTTCTCGAATTTGAGTCTGAATAATTGAACGGTACTTCTTTAATGATTATTTGATACGTTTCTTTATGATAGGGTTAATCAGTTTCATAAGAGAAATTACACACAATAACCCCTAACTGTGGTGCCTGTAAATTTTTAAATGATGCATTTGCTCTCATCTTTTAAATTGAAGATACCAGACGGGGCGCGGAGTGCATGCAACTTTATGGACCGAACTTGGGTGTCTTCGTTGTGAAGAATTGTTTGGAGCAAAGCCAAAGTTCAATCAATGTATCCAATCCTGAGAACGAAAGTGGGACGATTTTTGATATCATTCCGGTAACCTCTTATAACAAAACTGTCTACAGAAATAAGTATATCGCCGAATGCAGCTCTGATACAGAATACACATTTTGGAAACTGAGGTTTGATATAGACAGTTGTTCATCCAGTATGAGAACTGAGAGCATCGGCAAGTCAACAATTGATGTTGCAGAATTTTACTTCAAAGCAGGATGTGATTATAAAGTTATCCCTCCTGATGATACACCACCAAGGTTCTGTATCCTATTCATTCCTACAAATGACAGCAGCCAAAAACGGATTCCTATCTTAAGCGTCTGGGGTGTATACCGGGACACAACAAGTTGCCAAAGGTTTTATCCGGAGATGATGTGCCATATGTGTTTTGATTCTGTACTGTGGGGCGAACGAGAACTAGGATTACGTCGTGACACATCTATAAATGCTTTGTTTCAATTTCGCCACAATACGATAGAGCAGGTAAGTTTATCAAGAAATACAATTCACATTACATTTATGTAATCAACATAGAAGAAAATACGAAATGCCTGACACAATTCGTGCATAATGTTAAAAGTGGTATTTTTAACTGTCTTCGATCGGTCTGGACAAGACTTATCTCGACATTTCGCTCTTTCTATCTTCACTATTTGGATTTCTCTCTGTCTAAAGCATTACTGATTAGAGCTGCAACGATTCACCGCGGTGCACCGAGAATCGCGATTCTTAGCTCCGACTCGAATCGCGAGTCGTAGTTGTCAGAAACGATTCGAGTCGAATAGTCTAAATAATGCAGAAAAACGTTCTAATTTCAACTTTAAAGTATTCACTTATCACAGGATTCTCAATAAGAATGATCTTAGGTGGTACGTGATTTAGAATAAAAGGTGAACCTTTCAAGGGAATTTTACCTAGCAATATGTAAGAAAATACAAGGTCAGAGGAAATTCGAACTGGCGACTTTTACCGCATTTCAACGAGCGCTACCCCAAATTGAAATGCCTCTTTTAAAGTATTCAACCTATGCACTTCTTTGTGCAAACTGGTTAATTATCATATATCTTTTGTGCACAGTATGTATCGAATTGATATCCCCAAAAGGCCGTTCTGTGGAGGGGAGGGGGTGTTATCTTTGAATAATATTTCCACATGATACATAAACAAATATATCATACAGTGCTTTCCCATGAGCTGGATTTTTATGCATTTGTTTAGATTGAGATGAGATTTTCAATCAAATTTTCAAATAAAAGGAATAAAATAGAACATCCATGGAAAATTATATTTCAAATAGCTCAAACCGAAAAAAAATGAATCGAGACATAAAAATCGAAATCGAACCGAATCGAGAAGTTCCCGCCTCGTTGCAGCTCTATTACTGATTAAATATTTGTATTTGATATATATTTAATATATTCGCATGTCGTTTAATTAAAAGTCATTTTACTATTTTGAGCCGTGCACTCTTTGCTAAAATGATGTATAAAATTCAAAAAATAAATCTAAAGAGTGCTACTAAACTGAATTTGGCTGTGTCTGAAAATCACTTTGACATTCAGTACCACCTGAAGAGGATTCGCGTTAATGACGTGCATCAAAATTGGTTTGAAATTTTCTTTAAAGAAGTAACGAGTTTATGGATATTTCGTCGACCCGTCGTGGAGTTCTTAAGAATGCGCTGGTACAAGGCTGCAGATTGTTCGAGTACCATCCCGATTGTCAGAACATCTCGAATGTGTTAAACAAGATCCTGACGAAAATCTCAACAGCACTCACAATAGAGCACTAAATTTAGCATCGACGGACCCCTAGCGAGCTGGAAGTGAGACCAGGTGCCCGGGAAGAGTAAGCATTTCCTGTTGCCTCGCTGCACCCGCCGTCAATGTTCACGCACGAAAATGAATCAATATGTAAAATACATGCACTGTCGTCTGAGGTTATGTCTATATGGAAAGTGCTATGGCGACCATGTCAGGGGGTAATATTCAAAACACTTACTGTCAAACCCCTCGCGGGGAACATCTTTACGAGCTCCACACAGCAAAGGGCAAAAGTGTGACACAAATGAGTTAAAGAAGGTCTTGACGATAATCTCAACAGCACTCACAATAGAGCACACTAAATTGGGCATCGGCGGACCCCTAGCAAGCAAGAAGTGGGACCAGATGACCGGGAGGAGTATTCGAAATTAGTTTGATGATTCTTATTATTTTCCACTCTTGATCCGTCTTATTTTGTTTATTGTGTCCGCATTATTAAATGTCAAGGTTGTGATATTCCCAAAATACAAAATGTAAGATGCTCTATTGCATGTAAAGGTCAGAATTGCAATTAATCGATAACTTGTTAAATAAGTTTGCTTAGTATTGTCCTAAATACCTACATCACTGCTTATGGCGTGTTCATATCTCGGTTGATATGCTTTGCCAGAGAAAGTACCAAATATACAGATTTTATTTTGAGATCTAGGCGTCTTTCAGATAAGCTTCTCAGTCAGGGATACGCTTGTGACCGACTAACATAGTCACTGAGGAAGTTCGACGGTCCATATGGGGAATTCGTTATACAATATGATGTTCCACTCTCCAGAATGGTAGATGATATTCTGTCATAGACCATTTGAACCATCAAACCAAAGATTATACTCTATATCTTCCGAAATGAAAGTAACCAGATGTGACAATTCTACCGAATTGAAACAGCGGGTGTTGCATGTAAGCAGGGTATGCCGACTATTACTTGGCAACTGGTCTCACTCCCATATCGGGAGTTCGCTTCTTTTCATGTGTTGGAGGTTTGCTTTGGTTCCTGTTTTAACCTTGTATGCCTTCGGTTTATGATTTTTATAATTATCGATTTTGTGCTGTATATAGGGATATTGTCATTATCTATATTTGTCATTGAAGATGTTAAATGACACGGTCGCCATATCACTTTCTATCTAGACATAACCCCAGACAGTGCATGTTTTTTGTAGATATTGTATTCATTTTTGTGTGTGAACATCGACGGCGGCCAAACAGGTGTTGCTTACTCTTCCGGCCCTGGTCTCACTTGTAGCTTGCTAGGGGTTCCGTCAATGCTCAGTTTGGCGCTCTATTGTGAGTACTCTTGAGATTGTCGTCAGGATCTTCTTTAACTTTTCCACATGCACACCGTGCTTTTGTATCATACAGTATATTGTCGAGACGTCAGATAACTTTCTTGTTTACAAGCGAACTTTCGCTTGTTGTGCAAGAAGTATCTAATAAGTTATAACTACCGCTTATGACTTTTGGCTAAGACTGAGAATAGTTTATATTAATAGTCATTATCAGGCTTCATTTTTTTGTAAAAATTATGACAAATAGATATTTTCAAGCAATTTACTGGTAAACTGGGGGCCTTACAACAGAGAGAGTTGAATGCTGAAAGTAGTCGAATTTGAAACGTATTTCGAATCAAAAATTTATTTCATTCAAGATACGAAAGGGTTCCAACTCTATACCTTCTAGAAGAAAAATTCAAACCAATTTATTATGCATCAGACACGTGTTTCGGATAATAGATCCTCATCAGTGAACAGGTATCAACTGGACGTCACTGTAAGACTATATAACTAGTTTAAAATTTACTATACTTAGAAGCATCACTGATGGAAATTTAATATTCGAAACACGTGTCTGGTGCATGGAAATTGGTTTGGAATTTTCTTCAAGAAGGTATAGTGTTGGAACCCTTCGACATAATTGGAATCTCATTGAAAACTCCATATTCATTGTAATTGTCTCTTCTTTTTTTAAACAAAATAATTCAGTTTTTTCGTGTTTTTATTTTCAGGAAAGATATGGCTCGGAAAACACAGCAGTATCTACGGAGGTAGCTTATCGTAACCTAAGATTAAAGAGACTACTCAAAGCAACTACATCTTCTAAATTTGATGTTTCAGAATGGGAGAGAGCGTCTTTCTTTTACCAAGCATGCATCAGACGTGCTTTAATTGATTTTAAACCATACTTACACTTCTCACTTGGTATATATATTGAAAGACATCCCGGTTCAAATGAGAGCCATCTCGTTGGGTTTGTAGATATCTTTATCAGGGAGGTATTGCGCTCTCTTATTACCCTTGCCAAAATTGAAAACTGGCTTGACGGTCATAAAATACAGTACTCAGAAATATCAGAGAACAGGTTAATTACATTTTATATAACTACTAATAGAATTGAAAATTATTCGTGTAGAAATTCTGATACACCCGGACTTTGTACTTACTTTGGAATTGTCAGAGAAGATTTTAAGGATTCGGACATAATACAACAAATGCAAACTTCCAAAGGCTTTCCTTCCCTCGATTGTTTGTTGATCAAAGGGGAAGTTGAAAAATTAAAAGATAGAAATTTATTTAGCGTTTCATGCAAAATGAAGGAGTCCCCTAGCAACAAACACCCAGGAATGCGATTGTTATCGATAGTCCGTTATACCTTTCAATGTTTAGCATCAGTATTTGTATGCACTGTGTTACCATGTAGTCGGAAATGTCTTCTCCGTAAAACCATATTTGGATATTCCTACCTTTTCCTTATTTTGTTTTCCTTTTTCAATCAATCACTCACGACGTTTGTTGCAATCTACTCAAATGAAGAAATGTGTTACCTTATAAAACTAACCTCCAGATTTTTAACTTTCATGAATCAAACTATATCCATACTTGGCAACCTAAACTTTATCAACTTCATGATCAAAATCAAGAGTACTACGAATGAATCTTTCCTTAAGAACAGAGTACAAATGATTTTCTTTATGGGTTCATCCATTGTTTTCCCGGTAGCTCTTACATTCCTTGTATATACATTCAGTAAGCCTGATCCCAGAGAGTTAAGTTCTTGCGACATTCACTTTCTTTTCCGCGATAAATTTACGGATGCTGCTACAATTTTAGAAATTATTCTTATAATCATGACCACCGCGGGATACATAATATATACGAAAAAGGGTAAAGAAATATGTCTCATTAAAGAATGTGTCCGCTACGTTTTTGCGTACGGAATTGTTTCAATCGGGACCATGGCTATTTTAATTGTACAATATTTGGTGACATCAGTGGACTTACAAATACTGACATGGCTATATGCAGTTTTCTACGGCATTCAAATACCTCTTCTTGTTGTCCCTCTATATTATAGGAATTAAGCCTATTATATGTACAATGAAACCAATTTGAAATTTCTTAACATGGCGTGTGTACGCACGTTTAAACATCTATCTATATTTTAGAGAAGGCACATCCTCTATTATTTGAGGCTGGGTAGAAATACAAAGGAATAGTATGATCGTAAAGTGGTTTTATCATAGCATAAACTTATTGACTGGGGATGAGGGCAACATATGGTTTGTTGGACCTGACGAAAAAATGTTGACCCGAGGCCCAAGTTCAAGGATTTCATTTTGTCTTAAGGTAAAACAATCATGTCATAAAACTCAGTCATCGTATGGCATTTCAATCTCTCGTGTCATCAGATACACTAGAGCTTCCCATCGTATGGCATTTACATCTCTCGTGTCATCAGATACACTAGAGCTTCCCATCGTATGGCATTTACATCTCTCGTGTCATCAGATACACTAGAGCTTCCCATCGTATGGCATTTACATCTCTCATGTCATCAGATACACTAGAGCTTCCCATCGTATGGCATTTACATCTCTCGTGTCATCAGATACACTAGAGCTTCCCATCGTATGGCATTTACATCTCTCGTGTCATCAGATACACTAGAGCTTCCCATCGTATGGCATTTACATCTCTCGTGTCATCAGATACACTAGAGCTTCCCATCGTATGGCATTTACATCTCTCGTGTCATCAGATACACTAGAGCTTCCCATCGTATGGCATTTACATCTCTCGTGTCATCAGATACACTAGAGCTTCCCATCGTATGGCATTTACATCTCTCGTGTCATCAGATACACTAGAGCTTGCTTACATGTTTCGTTTCGGACGTCCTTACATAATTACTTAGCAGTCAAGGATTTAGACATCAAAAACTTGAAAAATCTTTTTGGAAATTTCACAATAATTTTTCTGCACTTCTTTCTATTTGGGACATCTCAAGCATCAGAATATGTATCATTCGGAATTTCATTGCCTTCTATTTACGGTGACATAATAAATAAACAAAATCAGAAGGATTAAAGACAGATAAAACTTTAACCAAGAATGTAAGAAAATAGTCGGTCGCCTGCTTTACCGAGGATATAATCCTAAAGTCATAAGAAAAAAACACTGGGCATGGTGTCTTTCCCAATGTTGCACATTTACCAACCTTGACGACGGAAGTTCAAAAGGGGATTTGTTTAAATCTCGTTAGAGAAGATTGTGTCCTGATTCTTTGTCCTTTCCGATAGTTTGTCAGACATCTCTGGTGATTGATCTTGAGCTCGCTTCAGTCCGCAGAGCACCTACATTTATACGCATGCCATATTTTTTTTAGATCCATGTACATAGAGTATGTGTTACAAGAGGCCGTTGCGTTTAATTATCTCGTCTGTGATGTCACCTTACAGTGATAATTCTTATATTTATGCAACGATTACGCGTCTATGGAGACCTCTGTGTGGAGGGCTGTGCGCATGTTATCCGGATAACCACACCATTTGTTATTAGCAGATGGTCGTCCAAAGTCGACCCCGGTTGCACACTGGTTTTCCTCCTGTTATGTGTTGTCGTTAATGTTTAATGTTTCTGTACGTTTGTTTCGATTTTTTTATAATGTTACACTGAATATTGTTGTGTCTTTTTGCAGTTTGTAGTTTCATCTGATGTCATTCGTGTCTCATTTTCTGTGGGTTTGTTTTGCTTGGAGAGTGCAGGGTTGTCATGCTGGAGATCCTTCTCTTTTCTCAATAAATGTTCTTTTATACCTTACTTAAATACTACAGAGTCGTTCTGCATGTTTTTATTCACGAGAAAAAGGTAGAGTTTATACCGTCATCAATTACCGTATATTAGGTAATTTGGCGCGATGGAAATTTTGACTTTGTAATACTGCTTTATACTACTATATATTAATAATGCTATATAATCGCCAAATTTAAAAGCACCAAATTTTCCATCCCTAAACGACAGAAAATATTCAGCTAGAGGTACGCCACTGTAGAAAATATTGCACGTTTTCTATCGGTTTATGACTTCATTTCCATTATATATTCACCTATGTTGACCATATCGTAATTACAGGTACCTTTGTTGGTCTTCAAGCAAACAATTAAAGTGCAAACAATTGAGGTTTACCCTTGCCTTAATCAAGTTATCTAAATGTAACAAGTTCCGTAACTTCTCTGGACAACCACCACGCACGCTTTCGAATTGTTACACACTGGTTGCGTTCACTGAGGGGTAAATAGGGTGTGACTCTTTGGAATTTGGACCTTCAGATTTGTGAATAATGACCGTAATTTGAGGTATCCGATGTACAATAGGGCATTTTTCCATGCCTGGTAAGGTACTATAAACTATACATTTTCTGAAAGGTTATAATGCCAACAGCTCAGAAATAATAATTTTGGGGCCAGAAAAACAAACGGGAATAACTGATGAAGCATTTTTAAAAATGTCCATTTTCTCTATATAAGATATGCAAAATAACAAAGTTGTACTAGAGTTTTTCCACTTTGATATTTAAGACATGGGAGTCTTTCATATATACTCAGGGCATCATTACCTTTCAGAAAATATATAGGTTATAGTACCTTACCAGGCATAAAATTTACCAAACTTTACAATGGAGATAATTAAAACGCTATGTAAAATGACTCAATTGTACAACTTATACCTTAAATAGTCAATCAAATTTCCAAAATCAAATCGACACTTACTGTACCATCGCCACAAAGTTCTCTTTAAATGTCGATATACATGGAATGACAAATATGGATAATGACCATATCCCTGTCTACAGCACAGGGATTTATCACGCTAATACCGGTTGCTGTATTAACTATATATGTGTGTTAATTAAAGGGATCTAACTCGGCGTTTAACGAAAAATCGACAAGTCATCTTTAAGTCTTCAGAAATAGGCTAATCAATGTCAAAACCTATTTTCTGTGGTATATTTCGATAGATTAATTCATACTGAATCTTCATACGAAATTTGAAATCAGTACCTCCCTTACGAGCCGAGATATGCCCAATACCGCTCTCTTGTGAGCGCCGCATTTCTAGGTCGGACAAAAAGGTGATATTATGTAGATCCCTTTACATTTTGTTTTGCCTCGGACTAGTTTGACCCAATGGGAATGCTTGAATTTGGTCATGTGACTGCCCGACAAATTCTTATGGAAAGTCAGTTTCAAAAATTTGTAAGGCAATGGCCGACAATTAGCAAAACTGGGTAAAACTTTACAGCACTATTGCTTGGTAAAGCAGGAGGACAGTAGGAATCACCATGTCAAAATGGTCCTCGACAAAACAAATCAGTTATTAGGTTTGTTACTGACCTTACACGGAAATCTGTCGGGTTGATAAAGCCCATAGAAGGCTCGGCGCAAGCGCCTCGCCTTCTATGGGCTTTATCAACCCGACAGATTTCCGTGTAAGGTCAGTAACAAACCTAATAACTAATAATGTACCTAATTTTCCCTCAGACTTGGTCAGAGTTTTCATTTCACGGTCGACCTTTAAGCTAGGTCTCTATAACTTTCCAATACAAAGCCAATACTATTTGTTCATTACATTTCTCTCTTCAGAATTTGATAACAACGATTGTGGATTCATTTTCGTCCCACGTGTTATCCGTCTACCATTTGGTTTTGTTTTGATACAGTACTAGCATTATGCAAGTAAGTGCTTACACGTGTTTGCAATCGGTGTTCTACGGAGAAAACGTGAAAGTAGGTTATATTAGGGTGCCCATTTTATAAGCAATAATTGACCATAGCTCGGTAGTGAGGGTATATTTTACTATTGTAACCAGCCAGTTTCTAATTTCTAAGCATGATAGACTAGTTTGCGTTAACATTTTGACAAAAATAGTTGATAGGTTACCTTTAAAGAGGGCGCTACTGAAATGATTTTGGTGGCTCCGCTGGAAGAATCACTGATGGTGCATGGGAATTGGTTTGGAATTTTCTTCAAGAAAGTATAGAGTTGGAACCCTTCGACATTATTCCGATCTAAATTAAAGCTATTAGTGTTTGCGGGGTCTTTTAAGAATTCATGAGATCATCTGATATCCTTGTCAGAATCATGTGATGTGTTGATACATATTTTTTTTTCTTCAAATTATCCCAAATTTTTTATGTGTATTTGTAAGATCTGTTGAAATTAATTTGTTTCAGCGAATAAATATTTTTAACCATTGACATTGCATGCATCATATTAATTGTACATTATTTTACGTGCTGCTGTAAGAAGTTTTTCTTATGATAACTCTTTTTATATTTTGAGATTATCAAAAACCTGTGCATTAGAGGAATCTTTGATTCATAACATCAATAAATAAAATATTCTTATATTCAGTTCTTTTTATGTTTTGAATTAAATTAAACGTCAAAGAAGTACCTATCAGTAATTCAGTCTCAAAGTCAAAAAGGTAAGGCAAATCATAAGAATTTCCATTGGGACAGTTGCAATGTTAAACTTCTTCTCAGAAAAGTATTCATAGGACGGAGAGACATGCATGGTGGAGGGGGCTCAGACCTTCGCCCTCGTCCCATCTGAAATTGACTAACCCCGTATATCATATGATATCCGATTGAAAATGAGAAAAATATGTGTACCATTTCTGATTTTAAAATTATTCCAGTGGCGGATTTAAAGGGGGGAGGGGGTGCTTTCGAGGCTCGAGCCGCTTTGTGGACATGTAGGCCACATGTACGCACGACGAAAAACCTATAGATGCATAACATATATAGATTTGGATCTGGAAAAAAAGTCACACGCAATGCAAATTTAAACCTCGAGCTTTTGATAACACAGTAATTTCGCAAAGGGCTAGGGTATTTTCCCCAGTAATTTGGGGCCAGGGTACGTGCAGTTCGGAAAAATTAGAGGTTTGACAGTAAGTGTATTGAATATTTTGTCCTGCTTACTCCTCCCGGGGCACCAGGTCCCTCCTCTGGCTTAGTTTTGTGCTCTATTGTGAGTATTGTTTAGATTATCGTCAGGATCTTTAACTCATTTGTATCACACTTATGCCTTTTGCCGTGTAGAACTCGTAAAAATGTTCCCCACCATAGCACTTTCTATATAGACATAACCTCAAACAGTGCATGTATTTTAGACACGTGTCTTTATTTTCGTGCGTGAACTTCGACAGTGGGTGCGTCTAGCCAAACATGGGATGCTTACTTCTCCCGGGTGCCTCGGAAAAAAAATCCCCGCGAGAGGTTTGACAGTAAGTGTATTATTCTGCCCTGTCATGGTCGTTATAGCACTTTCTATATAGATATAACCTCAGTCAGTGCATGTATTTTAGTACCCGAAACGTGCATGTCTGGTCCATGCTGTTAATTTATCTGGTCTTAAATGATGCTATTGAATTTGCAAACGTTTAACATTATATATATTGTTTTCATTTTTGTGCGTGAACATCGACGGTGGGTGCGGCTGGCTAAACAGGGGATGCTTACTCCTCTAGCTTCTTAGGGGTCCGTCGATGCTCAGTTTTGTGCTCTATTTTGAGTGTTCCTGAGATTATCGTCAGGATCATCTTTAACTCATATTGATGTACATATCAGGTGTACATATCACTCCTTGCCAACATTTTCCTTTACTCGTACGAAGCTGAATTCATTCAATCTCTGGTCTCTGAAGGGAAAAGATACTTAGTCTCTGACTTCAACTTCACTTACAGATACATAGACGATGTGTTGTCCATCAATAATCCAAATTTCGCAGATTACCTGAGCAGTATCTATCCTTCGGAGCTTGAAGTCAAAGAAACTACAGAGACAAGTAATTCAGTATCCTATTTGGACATAATATTGTCCTACGACACTGATGGTCGCATGAACACCTTACTCTATGACAAACGTGACGACTTCAATTTTAGCGTTTAGCAACATCCCTTCATCGCCTGCTTATGGCGTGTTCATGTCTCAGTTGATACGCTATGCCAGAGTAAGTACCAAATATACGGATTTTGTTCTGAGAACAAGGCGTCTTTCATATAAGCTTCTCACTCAGGGATATGTTTGTGACCGACTAACATCGTCACTGAGGAAGTTCTACGGTCGATATGGGGAACTCGTCATACACTATAATGTCCCACTCTCCAGAATGGTGGATGATATTCTGTCATGGACCATTTGAACCGTCCAACCAAAGATTGTACTCTATGTCTTCAGAAATGGAAGTTACCGGATGTGACAGTTCTACCGAATTGAAGCGGCGGGTGTTACATGCAAGCAGGACATGCTTACTCCCCCTGGGCACCTGGTCTCACTCTCATATCGGAAGTCCGCTTCTTTTCATGTGGTGGAGGTTTTTTTTTTTTTGTTTGCTTTGGATTCTGTTTTATCCTGATTTTGTATGCCTTCGGTTTCTGATTTTCTGAATTATCGATTTTGTGCTGTATACAGGGATATGTTCATTATCCATATTTGTCATGCTTGGTTGGTGATGGTGACAGCCATTCAATCGCAATCCAGAATGTCACTGATCATTCTGGAAAGAGGGATCTGATATGCTTTAATAATCCCCGTAGCGACCGAATAAATTCCTCAATGATGATTTCAGCTGGTGTGTAATGTATATAACCCTACATAATAGATCTTTATTCAATCACTTGCTTTCTAACAGTTCATTTGGAATAATGACTCATTAATGACAGATCCTAATTCATAGGAAATGTGACCGAAATTCATTGAAGGGATGTTTATGATTTGATAATTTTTTATTATGGAATGATATGTTTTAGTATAAGCATTCAGAAAATTTAAGTCAAATTCAAAAATCAGAATAAAAAAGGCCACAAACAGTAGACAAACAACAGAAAGGGAATCTCCAACAGGATTTGGTTGCAGCACCAATAGAAAAATCGAAACAATCAAATACGAAAACGAGTGGACAAGTACAACAAGAGACATACCAAAAAGAGAAGGAAAATCATTCATACCAAAATGTTATATAGACAAAATTGAAGCCCTAAGGAAAGATGAGATCAAGTGCCCTGGGAGCGTGAGTCCCTGACATGTATCAACATCCGTCACTTTAGCCGTTGAGGATTTCAAAACCGATGAAGGTTTTACATTAGTTCTGAACTAAAATCAATGTCTTTCAAAACTGTGAAGAACGAGATTCAACTACATTTTATACTGCTTTATACTATATATGTTATGCTAAGCATGAACATTGAATAACAACTTAAATAAAATACTTAAATTGAAATAGTTGGACAGTCACTACTTATCAACACCGAATAGTGTAGATGGCGGGATTAACCACGTTCAACATGAATATCAAAAGGATGAGCAATGATCTTCTGTGAGAAAGGAGGGGATCTCCAGCAACACCCGGCTGAAGCACCCACAGGAAAACCCAATGCCAAAACACAGCAGACACACACAAAAAGAGCCGCAAAAGGTACAAAAACACCAAATCACATAGGAGGTATAGAGTTGGAACACTTCCGTATTATTATTATAAACAGTTATTTCATGTTGCAGTGTGGACCAGTTAAAATCGTTCCCCGTGACCTGATGTTTAGAAGTGTATTAATTACTTCTTTCCAGCTCTGTCGCCTGAAAGAGGGTTTGTTTTGGCCCTTTATCAATTTGACACCATAGATATTATTTTGCTATTTCGAAAATTTGTCATTCCATTCAAACCTATCACCGAAACATCTTAGCACCATTCCTCCAATGCTATTTTGAACATATGTTTTATTTGGATATGCATGCTACTGAATCGACTCTACAGGATAATAGGAGCCGCGAACTCTCTGTAAAGAAAATGTAAAAATCAAAATTCAAAAAATAAAAGAGGGCGCTATTAAAATTAATTTTGATGGCTCCGCTGGAAGCATCACTGATGAGAATTTAATATTCGAAACACGTGTCTGGTGCAAAAAAAATGGTTTGGAAATATCTTCATGAAGGTATGGAGTTGGAACACTTCCGTATTACCTTTATCGCCGTAAGTGCTGACGTCAGATTTCTAGACAAAATTGTAGTTGAGGAGTTGCTAGAATTAGCAAATGTATCGAAATTTGTAAGGATGCACTTATGCAGTTTTGGTATACAGTATATTGTAGGAAGATCCAATTTAGAAATAGGGATGTTGAACGAAGATATGTAAACGTCTTCAAATTGAATAGCATCATTTAAGAACAGATAAATTGGCAACATGGACCAGACATGCACGTTTCGGGTACTTAACCCTCGTCATTGATCCTCAAATCTAAACAATGTAATATGCCAAAACAATATGAAAGTTACTTTGTCGAAAAAGCGTACCGAAAGACGTAGTAGGTTGGGTGGGATATGATGCTACAGGACCCACGTTTCAGAAATTTCAAGAAATTTTGATAACAGAAATTTAAGAATGCGTTGAAGAAACGATCAACCGAAATTGATCGAACTTGGCTACATGTGCCCTCGGGGACTCCTGGTCCACCAGCAGTGACACTCACCAAGTGGTATAAATGTAAACGTCTTCAAATTTAATAGCATCATTTAAGAACAGATAAATTGGCAACGTGGACCAGACATGCACGTTTCGGGTACTTAACCCTTGTCAGTGATCCTCAAATCTAAACAATGTAATATGCCAAAACAGTATGAAAGTTACTATGTCGAAAAAGCGTACCGAAAGACGTAGCAGGTTGGGTTGGATATGATGCTACAGGACCCACGTTTTAGAAATTTTATTAAATTGTTACGTTTGCTCAAAAAATTCAGGGACACTTTCATTGCTTTTGATATAAATATTTGTAGACGATTGTTCCGAAACTAAAAGTGATATAATGAGAATTCAGTGTCCGAAACACGTGTCTGGTGCATGAGAATTGGTTTGAAATTTTCTTCAAGAAGGTATAGAGTTGGAACCCCTCCACATTATTAATTGTAGCTGAATAACGCTTCTTTCAAAAGCAAGTGAAGTAAAGAAAATATTATTTCGTAGATTAGGATTTGGTGGACCAAGTGTTACATAATCTATCAAATCGTACCTTTTAGCCGGTATATGCATATGTTATGTAAATGTAAACAAAAAGTGGATTTACTTAATTTCGTTGACAAATTCTAAGAAAATAATTAATTTTAATGTGTCATTGCAAGACTTCGCATGGAGACCCCATTGTGACAAGTTGAATGAAAAAACATGAATTGCAAAACTGTCCATACAGATTCTATAAAATAATTTAAAAAAAAAAATATCTTTTGACGTTTATTTAGAACTGCAAAGATGTACATATGCATGTGAAAGACAGAAGGGATCTCCAACAACAACCGGTTGCAGCACCAACAGCAAAACCCCAAAAGCACCCATTGCAAAAACACAAAGCAGACACGCACAGAAAGGGACGCAAATGGTACAAGGAACGTCAAATCACATAGAAACATCAAACACAATTGACGACACATAGACCAACGAGACCAATAGGCAATTGCTGCCGACATAGGACGGTCATCTGCCACGTCAGTAGCAGACTTTGTAGTTATCCTGGTTTACGTGCGCACAACCCTCTTACTCTTTCGATTACCTAGATGCCTCGAAGAACGCACAATTGTGATGTAAAATTACCTCCTCACTGTAAGATGAACATACAGAGACAGCATGACGTAAGACCAAGAAACATACAAATGGATTTGTAAATGGATATACATACAGAAGGGGTACGAAATACTGTTCATGCTCTGCCGGCTGAAGCGAGCTCGTGTGTGTGATCACACGAGGAGTCCAACTGAGTTCAGAGAGGACAGGTCGTCGGAGCTCTGTCTTCTCTAAAGGCGCTTATAGTGTCCTGTCGTCACAATCAGTTAGAGTGCAATTGGTAAGAATGCGCTGGTTCAAGGCTGAAGATTGGTTCAGTACCAAGCCGAGTGTCCGTCTGGTGAAAGACGGACCATATCCACAGGATAAAAGGCGTTTGATGATTCTAACACAATTGCGATGGTAATTCTGTCTACGTTTGATCCTACTTATTTTGTTATATTAATTATGTCACCATAAAATGCAGGTTGTTAAATACCCAAGTAAACATCAAAGAAGGAATTAATAATTGTTCAGTCTCAAAGTCTAGAAGGCAAGGCCAAATCGTGAGAATTCCAATGGGAACGGTTGCGAACCACGGAATAAACAACATTCCGAAGTGAGACCAGGTGCCCGTGGAGAGTCAGCGTCTGCTGATCGCATGCAGCACCCGTCGCAATTCGTCAAATTCGGGGATTGTACATATCAGGTAAGTATGTCGTGCTTGATGATGACAGCCATTCAATCACAATGCAGAATGCCACTGATTATTCTGAATATATTATAACCCCGTAACGACCGAAGAACTTACTAAATGATGATTTCAGTCATTGTGTTATATAACCCTTAACAAGTATCTTACTTTCAAGCCGTCTGGCTATAATGATGAAATCTGCATTTTTGGAACATGCCCTGGCGTTCCGTATCAGCTGAGAAACAAAAACGCCATAAGCAAGAGAAGACGCAATGTTGCTGCTCACGAAAGGGACGTTAGTTATGTGGAAGCTGAAATCGTCATGCTTGTCATACAGTGAGGTGCTCAAATGGCCGTTTGCATCGAAAGATAGAAATACATCCAAGTACGAAGCGGATTTACAATCTCTGTTGTTTCCTTGATCTCTAGTTTATGAGGATAGATTTCGTGTAGATGTTCCTTAAAGATCGGATTATTGATGGACAACACGTTATTTATGTATCTGAGGGTAAAATTGAACTGAGATGCGAGGTGCTTTCGCCCAGTCGAGAGCAAGGTCTGGATGAAGCCAGCTTCGTATGAATATAAAAATAGGTTCACAAGCAGTTGGGCGCAATTGGTACCCATGGGGATGCCAACTATTTGCTAAAATACGGTTCCTCCAAACACGACATTAATGTTGTCAATCAAAAACTCAAGCATCCGGATAATATCGTCTTCGGTATACTTTTTCTTTGATTCAGAGTGTTCCTTCACGAAATAAGTAGCCTCCCGCCATATGACGAGGTATTTGTGCTGCGAATAATATTGTCTGTTTTTGCGCTTTTGGTATTGTAGAGCGTGGAGAAGTTGAAAGAGTTGATTTAAATGGTTGGAGTTTAAATTTCCAAAATTTCCTTAGAATTCTTTAGGATCCTCATCTGAATGATTAGAGAGTGTTCCTTCACGAAATAAGAGCCTCCCGCCCTATGACGAGGTATTTGTGCTGAGAATAATATTGTCTCTTTTTAAACTTTTGGTATTGTAGAGCGTGGAGAAGTCGAAAGATTTGATTTAAATGGTTGGATTTTAAATTTTCCAAAATTTCCTTAGAATTCTTTAGGATCCACATCTGAATGATTAAGTAAAATACTCTGTTGCTTGTATGGGTCCGAATTCCAAAAGAAGTTCACACTATTTTTGTCTTTACTAGTTTGTGAAAGAGAATACCTTGACCTAAAAATTTATTTGGGTAATTGGAAAATTTCTACTATGAGAATCCAAAATATGAGTTAATGCTCTAGCATACCGGATGAGCTGTGAAATGTAGATACCAGATGACAGTAATTTAGGGAACCTCACCGTCAAGCCAGGGAAAATTTAATATGTTGAATCCAAAATCATTACTTTTGTCAAACAAACTTCTATGAATCTCGCCAATTACAATTTTGATATTTAGGTAAAGAACGGTGTTTCTGTGTTTGTAACGTTTGTATTCTTTAGAGTCAATTCATGTGGATAAATAACATTTTATACTTTTCGATAGCAGGATTGGCGATAGTAAGAATATCATCCAGGTACCTTGAAGTACCTATGAGACATTTTACATCATCATATTTTCTTTGCTTCTGAAGATTTTGGATAAATTATTTTTCATACGTTCATAAAAATAAGTTTGCAACAAATGGCCAACAATTAGTACCTATAGGGATCCCTACAACCTGCTTGAAGAGATTCTCACCAAATCGTACGTAAATGTATTCCAAGAGGAAGGATAAGGCAATACACAGGTCACTACAAGTCAATGATTTGTATGATTTGTATTTTGTAGTGGAAAAGAAATCCTTTGATTCAGATGTGCAAACATAAGTTTTCCCCACTCGCCTAAAGCACCATTTAAGAGGGTATGAGCGTGAATAAATCAAACGTAAACCGTATCGATGTCGTAATGAAAACAAAATCTTAAAACTTATTGAACTAAAGGTCTAATATACCTCTAGATTAAAGAGCAATGCATTTCGAATGACGAGTAATATATATCCTTGTTATTATCTCAAATACGCTTTTATCACGACATCGTTTTACCCTTTGCATATAGTTTACGTCATCAACGGGAGTTTATTTGACGTCATACTGAATTATTATGAAAGCGCTTCGTGCTTGTTCTTTAGAAGTCCGGTAATTCAGTTCGTCTTATATTACTTCACGCCATAACAACTTTACGGAGCGGAATAATTTGATTGCGATTGAATTGAGTAAGCAATACTTCAAATTTATTCTTGCAAAGAAAAGACAAATAAATTAAAAAGAATAATTATATTTTATAGTACAAGTTGACGATGAGGCGTTACTGACCACGCAATTTACCTCAAATCAATTGAAAACATTTAAAACTAATATATCTTTAAAGTACTTTTCTCTCATTTACAAAACGTATGTGTTATAATGATTTAGCCAGAATTTAAATCGCGAGGCCTATTGATTAGTAGTTGTAATAAGTGAGCATGACAACCGACTGTCAAATCATCAAAAAGACCAAAGATCACGTACATGAACGTTGTAAAATTAACGGATCCGAAGGACTCCGTAAACACACTTACCACTGTACGCCCTGTTGAAATGGGAATTATTCTGTTTCAATTTGACTAATCTATGATATAACGACATTAATTGAAGAGAACATGTGCAGGAGATCGATGCGGAAGACAGGATGTGCGTTTACTACCTATCCTATCATACCGACCCCCCCCCCCCTCTCACCCCTCTTACCTAGCACTTAGTAAAATGAAACTAGAAATGTGCCTCAGCTATGTTTAGATAAATAATTTCAAAGGAGACCTATCAAGAGATTAAGAAATCCTTCGTATCGTTGTTCTACTAAAGTTGCTTCATTTTTTTTTTAAATCTGGTACAATATGTATGAATGTCAAAACTACATGCATGTACATGAATAAATAGATACGTGTAGATGCCGAAAAATCAATTTCGAGAGGAATGATATACAGAAGAAGCATACAGATAGGAATCTAAAACATCCATTTTTTCTCATTCAGTGAGATTGACAGTATTCCATATCGCCAAGAATTACCTAAAGTGAGCGTCACGATGTGCGCTACGTTACGTTACGTTGTCGGTGCTTAAAAAGCGCTAAGTGTTGGGAAAATGAATAAGAAATTGATCGGAATATGACTCAAATTGTTAGTCTGAAGTCCAGATTATAAGAAATCTCAGATAAAATGTATAGATATATAACAACTTTCCATTTTCAATCATAAACAACGGATTTATCATATCCAGAGGCTTGGTCAGAGGAATTGAAAGCTAAATATCTTTAAAACGGCCACCCTCTTTTTTCTATAAATTATTTTTGTGCGAATAGCACATACATGTAGCGATTGCCTGATTTCTTCACTCATGGGAGCCCCGTCTACTGAGTATGTATAAACGATGTTACTCTGTTTACATGTACCTTGGGACTGCGTCAGCGTCATGATCGGTATAAAGTCTGATCACTGTCTGAATCAATGAATTATATCTGTATGAATCGAGCTGTCGTGTTATGTACATGCATGACATAATGAAAAATTGCATCTGTATGTACTGAGATGAACACAGTGTGTTGGAAATCCCTTTCCATTACCAGGTGAGTATTTGTTTTAGTGGACAATATATAAATGAAACGGTGCTATCGATAAAGATATTAATTAAGTTGAATCATTGAAACGTAAAACTAACTCCAAGTAGGTTTATTTTGCCCCGCTTCACAAAATAAAATCTGTATACGACGGAAAAATTAGGAACTTCCATCATAAAATATGCTATTAACGATTACGAAAAATAAAAGATCAAAACATTGCCGTTTAGGATGTACATATCATGTTTTTATATACTAAAAAGAAGTGAATTTTCCTTCAAATTCTAAGCACACACCTAACATTGAACATGAAAGGTTAAAGAGAGAGTGGGGATCAAATTAGAAAATAAGATTCTTCTTCTTTCCTTGTATATGGAATCATCAATCGTTAGTCATATTGGCTTGTTGTATTTTTTAGGGGGGAGGGGTAGATTTAATATGATGTTATTTAATTTTCATGTTCACTGTCAGACATCATCTTTCAATTTATTACGATAACATTATGTATTTGCATTTTAGTTCTGTCTTTATACGTCCATAAACTGGCCAACGAAGGTGTTCAGGAACAAATATAACTTTGAAAACACAATATTTTGTCACACATTATAAGTGATATTATTCTGGCTATTCGCACTCAGTACCTTTAGTGCTTTGATTTTATCTTTGGCATGTATTACTAGATGTAAAAGAAACATTTTATCAAAATTCTATTATGCCAACTACTTCGAAAATTAATGTTTTTAAGCTTTTCATACAATTTTTACTATCAAAAATGGGATAAAATAAATGTCCTTCTCCAGCATGGTTACCATGGCAACAACAATATTTTTTTCGAAAATGATAAATTTACTTCATTTGCTACGTCAATGGATAAAAAATTACTTCTTACTGTGTTATGTTTAATTTTGAGATAAAGTCCAAAGTTGGGACATTGTTTTAGAAAAAAATGTGCAGAGTTACCTCCCTTTTTGTCGGTATATAGGGGACAAACGGCTACACTTTTTTTGTCATGAAATATTGCAATCGATGAAGGAAGAGATATTATTTTATATGTAGACAATTATTTTCAATTTCTATTATTCCCTGAAAATGCGGTTCACACTCATACCTCTTTTCAAAATGAATTTGGACAATTGATCATCAATTTTGTCGTGAGGAAGCGTGGTGTACATATATGATTTTTTTTTTCATACGTGTAAAAAATAAATCTACAAAAAGAGGTGCACAATTTAGTACCCATAGGGATCTCTACAATCTGCTTGTAGAGATACTCACAAAATCTTACGTACATGTTGTAAAAGAGGAAGGACAAGGCAACACACAGGTCACTTCATATCCATGATTTGTGTGATTTGTATTCTGTATCGGCAAAGAAACCCTTTGATTCTGATGAACAAATATAAGTTTTCCCATCTCGGTCATAGCACCATTTAATGAGTTTGGACAATCGATCATTATTTTTTTCTTTATGAAGTGTGGTGTACATATTCGTATTGAACTACGCTATGTGTATTAACACAATTTGTGATGCGATAACGGCATGATTACGATCTTGTATTTTTTCAGGTCAGTACGCAATTTCAAAAGCAAGAACGCCATTAACCGCAAGTATATCAGTACATTATTGAAACTGTCAAAAATGTTCATTAATTATGCTATCGTATGTATATCTAAGGGCTACCGTTAACAAAAATTACTTTTTTATGCAAAAAATTCATTCAGAACCCAAAAAGGCCGGTTTTCACAACGCTATATGATTTAGGTGAAAATAGTTCCAGCCGCTTCCGCTATTAGCAATAATAGGATATGTATTCTCTACACTACCGAGCTAAACACCACATAATGTCAGCTATGTCAAATTTTGACATATGAAAACAAAATAGTTGTGAAAATTTGTCTGAGCTGAAATTATGTAGTGTTTGGCTCGGTGGTACGGAGAAATAAAAAAAAATAATATTCTGAAGAAGACTTAAAATTTACATCAATTATTTTGAAAACTGCATATTTGCTCCCATGTTTCGGACTGCCATGACAAAAATATACAAATTTTACAAAAAAATTATCAGTCAAAGATTTAGATATCATAAACTAGTAAAATCTGTTTTAGAAATTCTACAGTAACTATTCTGAACTTCTTTTAAAATTTCATTGCCATCAATTAACGGAGACCTTATAAACGAAAATCAGTAGGATCAAAGGCAGTTCAAAAAATGTAAGAAATAAGTCGGTTGTCTGCTTTACCGAGGATATGATCCTAAAGTCATCACAAAAACACTTGGCATGGTAATGGACCAATCTACAGTTTTTCCAACGTTGCACACTGGTCAACCGTGAATACGGGACTCCATGATAGGCCTTGTTGAAATCTCGTCAAAGAAGACTTGTATAGTACCCGAAACGTGCATGTCTGGTCCATGCTGTAAATTTAGCAGGTTTTAAATGATGCTATTGAATTCAAAGACGTTTAACATTTGAACTACTTGGTGAGTGTCACTGCTGGTGGACCAAGAGTCCCCGAAGGCACATGTAGCCAAGTTCGATCAACTTCGGTTGATCGTATGTCTCTTCACTGCATATGAAATTTTCTGTTACAAAATTTCTTGAAATTTCTAAAACGTGGGTCCTGTAGCATCACATCCCACCCATTCTGCTACGTCTTTTGGTACATTTTTGGACATAATAATTTTCATACTTTTTGGCCGTATTACATTGTTTTGACTGAGGATCACTGACGAGGGTTTAGTACCCGAAACGTGCATGTCTGGTCCAAGCTGTAAATTTAGCAGGTTTTAATTGATGCTATTGAATTTAAAAACGTTTAACATTGGTCTTGACTTTCTGGCCTATCTGAAAGTTGGTCAGACTTCTTGGGTGATTAATCTTGAGCTCCCTTCATCCGGCAGAGCACAGAGTGTCATACGTATGCAATAGAATCTTTTAGATCAATTTACATTGAATCTTTGATACAAGAAGCCGCTGCATTTAACTATTTTGTTACCTTACAGTGAGACGTTTAATGTTTATACAACAATTGTGCGCCTTGGAAGCTTACTTCCGGTCATGGTTAGGTGAACACGCAGTTCTTACAGCTCCGTACAAGGTACCAATATTTTGAAAAAAAAGTGTTTCTGACTGTTCAACAACACTAAGTTAGTAAGAGAGTCATTACAGAAAGTCTGATAAACTAAATTTTTAATCCATTGTGCTAAGACTATAACGATTAATTCGTAGTCCAGTGACTTCACTTTACCACATCGTGTATACAGGTACAGCACGAGTAAACATGGCATGAACATTCACGCATGATTAGTTGTCCTCACAATAGCTACTGTTTATACAAGTATGACTAACCAAGGGTTTCTTTTCCGCTGCAGAATACAAATCATGGATCTTTGCCGTAAGGAGCTCGTAAAAAATTCCCTTCGAGGGGTTTGACAGTAAGTGTTTTGTTTATTTTCCCTTACATGGTCACCATAGCACTATCTATATAGATATGACCTCAGACAGTGCAATGCATGTATTTTATATATTGTTTTTATTTTCGTGCATAACATCGACAGCGGGTGCGGCTAGCCAACAGGAGATGCTAACTCCTCCCGGGCACCTGGTCCTACCTCTAGCTTGCTAGGGGTCCGTCGATGCTCAATTTGGTGGTCTATTGTGAGTGCTATTGAAATTATCGTCAGGATCATTAACTCATGTAGTGACCTGTGTATTGCCTTGCCCTTCCTCCAGGACAACATTTAAGTAAGATGTCTGCAAGCAAGTTGTAATGATCCCTATGGGTACTAATTGTTCGCCTCTTGTTCCAAATTTAATTTTTATACACGAATGAAGAAGAAATCATGATGACATGAAATGTTTCTTTGGTATTTCTAGGTACATGGATAACATTCTTACTATCAACAATGCTGCTTTTGAAAAGTTTAAAAATAGAATTAACTCTAAAGAGGCAAACACGGAGTAGAACGGAGTCTTAATATTATTTTTCAGATCGAAAAAGGTATAACAAAACAGTTGTTGACAGGGGTCTCGGTCAACAGCTAATTTGTTGGACCTTTGTATGAACTGTTGACCTCGGCCTACGGCCTCGGTCAACAGTTCATCCTCGGTTCCAACAAATTAGCTGTTGACCTCAACCCAGTCAACAACTGTATACTATTGACGTGGCATATGGCCGTCATAAGTCGTCACCGATTGCCCATTGGTCTCGTTGGTTTATGTGTAGTCATTTCTTTTCGATGATTTGACATTCCTTGTACCATTTGTGTCTCTTTCTGTATGTGTCTGCTTTGTGTTTTTGCAGTGGTTGCTTTTGGGTTTTGCTGTTTGTACGGTAACTGGGTGTTGTTGGAGATTCCCTCCTTTCTTTCATACTACAAATAATTGTCAAAGTTTAACAGTCAATTCTTACATATAAAAGAAGATCCTGACAATAATCTCAACAGCAAATTTACATATAATGTACAACCGGCGCCTACTTAGGACGATAGATTTACAGCATGGACCAGACATGCACGTTTCGGGTACTAAACCCTCGCCAGTGATCCTAAGTCTAAACAATGTAATATGGCCAAAAAGTATGAAAATTATTATGTCCAAAAATGTACCAAAGTATAGATTGTCATACCATGGCACAAAGGGTCTACGTCAATATATCATTTATGACTCTGGACAAGGGGACAGCATAGTGCTCTGACTCTTCCTGGGCACCTGGTATCACTGTCATATTGGGAGTTGGCTTCTTTACATGTGGTGGATGTTTTTGTTTGTTTGCTTTGGTTCCTGTTTTATCCTGATTCTGTATGCATTCGGTTTGTGAATTTTCAATTTTGTGTTGTATTATGGGATATGGTCATTATCCATATTTGTCATTCCATGGAATTTGATATGTTTGAACTTCCTGTATTGTCAGCGTTTTGTAAAAACGGAAACTCGATAGTATCATATAATGAACTCTTCTATGTAGAGATTTAAAATTTAAAAAGTCCTGTGCCTGTTCTCGAGTGAGTGTGCTTGTTTGTGTGGGGGATATTATTTGCATATCACGTCCTCAATTGATCATGGGCCATACCAAAAATATGTTGATAAATTAATAATTTTAGAAAATTAAAAATAAATAAATAGATAAATGAATAAATAAGAATACAAGATAATCAGTAAATTCCGAAAGCCGACCTGAGATATACTTCATGTTCTGTATGTTACATTTTGTATTCAATTGTCAATATTGAAATATATGTTCTATAGTACCAATTTTAATGTACCAGACACGGGTTTCGGATAATTCAATCCTCGCCAGAAGTACTTCATGCAAAAGAGTTCAAATAAAGCCGAGGTGAATTTTCCTGGCGCCATCGACAATTCAGAGTTCTAATTGTCTCTTGCCAAATGACACAACTGACGCTTACTTATATCAGGCTAGCACTTGAAATCAATTGCAACGAATATCGTTTTGCAGCTAAATACACATCTCATTGTGCTGTACAGGATATCAAATACGTCGCCTCTTCCACCCTAAGTTAAGATTGTAAATATTAGCATTCGGAATCCCTATTAGTTGCCCTCCACCATTATTTGGACATATCGCTTTATCGCTGACATCCCCCTTCCCCCTCACCTATTTCCTCATTATGAACTACGTTATGTTAAACGTCTTCAAATTATGTGATGTCATACTATACACCCAGACAAAAGTTAAGCAACACCCCAATATTTCGGAGTCCTTATACTTTAAACGATAGCACCGAGAAGTTTTCGTAAAATTTATTAGATACCAATTCTTTTGTAGATGACTTTACACCTTTCGTTAACATATAACACTAAAATGATATCGAAATTGAATCAATTACCTTGAATAGAGCCTCAAATGAAAAAAAAATGTACTTTTGAGGGAAAATAATGTAGAATAAAGTTTGAAGTGAAGTATTGAAAAATTAAGGTAACAGGTACTTGAAAAAGAGATAAACCACATTAGGCTCAAGATTCACAAATCTAATACGATTTTCTTTCAAAAATTTAGTTTCATATTCCTTTAGTGGACTTCCGGTTGAGGTTTATTCCAACTGCCCTCTTTCAATCGCTCTTGTTAATAAATTGCCTATAATTCCCGTTAAAGACAATTGTTGCTCAAAATGTCTTTATATTCCATGTTCACCGATGTTAATGATGACTTGCAGCCAAATAATGCCGCAAGTTGGTCGAACGGGATGCACATCCGGTTTTTATTTATGTCATTAAATGAGAAATTTTACGATTCGACGGATTAATCTCTTAACCTGAAGTGACATTTTGGCAGATATTTGTCCCACATAATGACTGATATTGGTCGAACTAGGTTTGATTATAAAATTCAAGAAAATAGTGGTCACGAAGGTGTTATTCTTTAAAAAAATACAGAAAAAGCACCCAAAAAGATATCGTTGTCAAACTTTATTTTTTTGATAAAAACGATAGTTATAAAAATGCAACATCAAAATATCTAATTCATGGTCTAAATGTGTGTCTGATAATAAATTTAGTTCTACCGGTACGTAGGCGCTTAACTTCACTTCCGGTTTCATAAACGCGCTTTTTGACATGATATATTTTTCAAAAAAAATACTCCCAATTCTGAAGAGATAATTCACATTATCTCAATATTTTTAATACATATGCAGTTTTGAATTTCATCAGATTAACAATTTGGTTCATTTCTACCATACTGAACAGCGAATTTTACGAGATAAATCAACTCCATGAACTTGATATCTAACTTGAATTGTTTAAAATCATACCCGTCCCCATTTCGATCCCGATTTAAAATAAGTTGCATAATAAAATTACGTGAAATGAATTAATAGTATCGTCGTCAAAGGTCAGATCTATATCATGATACATAATTTTCAAATATTTTTAATCAAACGTGCATTTTGCTTTAAAAACAATTTCACTGTTGCTTAACTTTTGTCTGGGTGTATATGTATTTGATATCAATGGATTCAGAAAAACTTAGATTTTTATTTACAGACAACATGACAGCAAAAATATAATGCAATGCAGCTATAACGTCCAATTTTATTGGTTGTTTGCTCCTTAGGTACGGCAGTAAAAAGAGAACATACTAACCTTTGACGTTGATAACGTCACATTTCGCGTAATATATACAAAACTATAGATTGATTAGAATTGGAATAGCTATATACATTAAAATATAGATTGCATTAGAATGGAAATAACTAGATACTGACGTTATGTTTGGGGACGAAAAATGCTGATTTTACCGTGCAAACATCCGTGTTTCTGGCTCCGCTCAGGCGTCGCCAGAAAAACTCGGTCTGCCTCCGTAAAATCAGCATTTACCGTCCGCAAACATAACGTTTAAAACTGTAATCCCTCATTTAATACAATAAACGTTACCTATGCAGTAATGACATCAAAATACGAACAAAAAAAATATCCGGATCACAAAATTGCCCCTCCTTCCCCTTGGAGGATGGAACAAACTTTTTGCAATTTGGAGTGAATTAATCAAATTCAAAATTCATGACCACCATATAGCCTGTCTCCGTTGAGTTTCATTTAAGTGAATAGATTTTAGGTATGTTATGCCATTCAAGAAATTAGAATGAAATTATCTGCTAGGAAGAGATGAACTCTTTCTGTGTTTGATGTTTAATCTGGCCAAAAAATCCCGCTCAATTATATACTCTTTATAGTAATTTTCAACATTGGAAAATTGCAACAACAAAAATCCGGCCCCAAGGGCCGACGAAAAAAAAAATTCCGGCTCTGAAAATGGCCGAAAAAATTTTCCGGCTGACAAAAGTCTTCTTGCCCTCCCCTTTGTTCCAACTCTATACCTTCCCTAAGAATATTATGCTACAGACTCGTATTTTGGATATTAAATCCTCATCAGTGATGCTTCCTTCAGACACTGCCAAAAGTCATTTGAGAAGCGCTCTTTTGTTTTATTTTTTAAAATTAAATTTGTGCAATTTGCAGAGAGTGTGCGGCTCCAAATTTCCTGTGGGGTCGATTCAGTAGCATATCCAAATATAATCTATGTTTAAAATGGCATTGGAGAGATGGTGCAATTAATTTGAGTAATATTTAATTGGTATGAATTTTTAAAATACGGAATTATTTTAAACAAAAAATTAGTACACCGAAAATAGCAAATGGAATAGTTGTATGTCCGTAAGGTATAGGGATGAAATAATAGCAATATCGTCGAAAAGCTAGAAATTATGTACTTTCATTGTTAAACGTCTTCAAATTCAATACCACCAGATAAATTTGCAGCATGGACCAGACATGCACGTTTCGGGTACTTAACCCTCGGCAGTGATCCTTAATCTAAACAAATGTAATATGGTCATATAGTGAAAATTACTATGTCCAAAAATGTACCGAAAGACGTAGCAGAATGGGTGGGACATGATGCTACAGGACCCACGTTTTAAAAATTTCAAGAAAAATTTTGTAACAGAAAAGTTCAAATCTGTTGAAGAGACATATGATCAACCGAAGTTGATCGAACTTGGCTACATGTGCCCTCGGGGACTCTTGGGCCATCAGCAGTGACACTGATCAAGTAGTTCAAATGTTAAACGTCTTTAAATTCAATAGCATCATTTAAGACCAGATAAAATTGCAGCCTGGACCAGACATGCACGTTTCGGGTACTTAACCCTCGTCAGTGATCCTCAGTCTAAACAATATCTTACATATTTTTAGACATTTTATACTTTTTAAAATGTTTTATTCACCTCACCATGAACATGTATGGTACCGAACATTGACTAAATTGTCCGTCTTCGTAGCATTTAATTTTTCTGTTATCAAAACAACCTGAAGTAGATTATTATACCCCTAATGCCTTAAAGTTTATACATATACTAAGCGTGTGCTTATACATACATAGCAAGCTCCTCCTATCCTCAATTATGCTTGGAAATATTTTCTCTCTTGTTTGAAGCGCTAAAATGTAACACATTGCGATTATGACATTGTCAATAGGCATACAAATCATCAATTAATTACGTTTCCATATTATAAGTTGTTACCTATCCTTTATCAACAGACAAAGCCAGGCTTAATACATGTCGTTTTTTATGTTATACGAGACTTTAGATTTATGGTATTTTCAAATTAATTTATTTCAAAATAAGGTGTTTTTATAATGCAATTTTCACTTACAAAACATTTCAGATATTGGTTCCGTATTTTTCCTTATTACATTATGACTAACATCATTGTTCATGTCAGAAAACGCAGATTAGGTCAGGTATTCATGTATTAATTTCATTAAAGCCGAATAGGATTTTTGTCTTAGTATACCAATTTCCATCCATAAGACGTATATTTTTATAGAGACTCACAAATATATAAATACTCGTTCATGAAACCTTTTCTCAATTTTCGAGATGGATGCAGAGAAATTTTTCTTTCGCTTTTTGGTCTGTACATTTACTCAAATCGTCAGCAGTCCAATATTTGATGATCCTCGTACAAATGGTAGGTAAATTTAAATGCGATACCGTTTATTGACTTTTTCATTCTCTATATATGTTGAGTTTTCTCCATCTGAGTGTTTACATTACTAAGAAAATTTGTAGCCTCTCATACAAAATATCTACCACATGAAGAAATGTTTAAAACATGAAGCTTCTGAGGGATCAACCACTTGATTGGGGGGGGGGGGGTTGCAGAAATTTTTTGGGGGGACCATTTTAAGAGCCGGATTTTTTTTTTTCCAATGTTGAAAATTACTCTAAACTTGAAATAATTCAGTGTGATTTTACGGTCATATTAATCATCAAACACAGAATTAGTTCATCTCTTGCCAGCATATCACTTCATTTTAATTTCTTGAATGGCATATGATACATAAAATCTATTCACTTAAACGATACTCAACGGAGACAGGCTATATGGGGCTAATGACTTTTGAATTTGATTAATTCACTCCAAAATGCAAAAAGTTTGTTCCATTTTTATTTGTACTTAGTTTATGACACTCAAAAAAGTCAATCAATTAATAAACATTACAGGAGTACCCATCACTTATTCAGTCTCATAGTCGCGAAGGCAAGGCAAATCATTAGATTTTCCACAGGAACGGTTGCGAACCTCGGAATGAACAAAATTCCGAAGTGAGACAAGGTGCCCGGAGAGAGTCAGCGTCTCCTGATTGCATGCAACACTGGTCGCAATAGCTCCATGGAAACCTGTCAAATTCGGCGACCGTCCTGATGTAAACCCTGATGTACATATCAGGCAAGTATGTCCCGCCTGGTGATGATAACAGCCATTCAATCACAATGTAGAATTTCACTGATCATTCTGGAAAGGGGGATCTCATATGCTTTTATTACATCCCCGTAGCGACCGAAGAACTTCCTCAATGATGATTTCAGCCGTTGTGTAACATAACAAGTAGCTTACTTGCAAGTCGTCTGGCTCTAATGATGAAATCTTCATATTTGGAACATGCCCTGGCGTACCGTATCAGTTGAGAAACAAAAACATCGTAAGCAGGAGAAGACAGAATGTTGCTACTCATGAAAGGGAAGTTAGTTTTGTGGAAGCTGAAATTGTCATCCTTGTCATATAGTAAGGTGTTCAAATGTCATATAGTGAGGTGTTCAAACAATTCACTCCAAATTGCATAAAGTTTGTTCCATTTTAATGTACTTAGTTTATGACACACAAAAAAAGTGTTTACTGGGCATGTGGAACGGTCAGAAGAGAGGGGGAGGGGCAATTTCATTATCAGGTTTTTTTTTTGGGGTCGGCCCTTTTGGCTGGAAAATTTTTTTTCCGAAAAATTTCGATCCGAATTTTTTTTTTTTGCAAACGCAGCCTTGTTAAGGCATTTTCGTCATTTTATTGGGATTTTATATGCAATTTTTTCTTAATTTCAATAAAAATTCTTTGTACAAACATATACGTAGATAGATTGCGTACACCTTGAACTTCAAGTTGCATATAAATTATCACGTGCTTATCACATCGGTTTATGTGTAGTCTTTTGTGTTTGATGTTTACATGTCGTGTGTCTCTTTTCCGTCTCGTGCTGTACTTGTCTTTTGTGTTTTTGCATCGGGTGTTTTGATGTTTTACTGTTGATGCTGCAACGGGGTCTTGTTGGAGATCTCCTCCCTTCATGTTTATCACATGACTGCTCAAAATATAACCAGTATCAGAAAGTCACAAAACTAACGAGTGCAGGAGGTTATCCTATATTATAGCTACTAAAGTTGGTATTGTTGTTTTCAGAAAATTACCGAGCGTTTAAAAAGCGGTATCACTTTGAGTACGAATGTCTGCAAAATAAATAAAAGCGATAAAACTGCGGAAAAAACGGCACTTCAACTACTACCGGCTTCTATGTTATTTAGTTTTGTTCTTTTCTCTATGCTGTTATGAAAGTGACAGCACTTTTTCAAATAAAGAAGATTTGATAAATCCATACATATAAAATATACACGATATCATTCGCGTTTTGCTCCTGAACTTTTGATGGGAAAATAGTGTTCTTATTTTTGAAATGACAAACTACACATTTTCAAACGCACGAATGACCTAACGACAGGAACGATAACTCCGACTGAAAAAAAAACAGTCGCGTATACCGCGTAATATTAATTCATGTTCTCGAATGTGAACGCGTTCTGCTGATTAAAAACGTATACCTTTTCATTTTACATTAGCATTTTAAACATTTAGAAGGGCCTTCAGCCACGGAACACTCTTTTCAGTAGTAGAAGAGGGACCGCGGAAAGGGGGGGGGGTCATGTGACATCTCATTCGTACATACAAATGAGTTAAAAAAAGATCCTGACTATAATCTCAAGAGCACGCACAATAGAGCACTAAATTGAGCATCCACGGACCCCTAGCAAGCTAGTGGCGGGACCAGGTGCCTGGGAGGAGTAAGCATCCCCTGTTGGCTAGCCGCACCCGCCGTCGATGTTCACGCACGAAAATGAGAAGAATATATATAATGCATGAGCTGTCTGAGGCCACGTCTATATAGAAAGTGCTATGGCGACAATGTCAGGGGGGCATTGATCAGTACTTCATCATCATTGTATACATGTATTTGTATAAGTATTTTGATCTTGAATATAGACATAAAGCAAAGATGAAACTATGGGCTGATTTCTTTTCCCCAAAGCAGCATGCGCAGGAGTGCACTGGTTCAAATTTCCTGACTCCAAAAGTATCCGGCGAAGCCACGTACATCATCAAGTTTTTTTCTCGGTGAGCAGTGTATGCCAAAATGCCCCACTTCTCGCCTCAATCGACCGGAACTGACATATTCTACAGCGAATTTAGGGTTACGCCGTCACAAAAAAAGCAAACAAAATGTATTGCGCACGCGAACAGATTGGCCTTTTTAATACATGTAATTTTCATTGACAAGTGGCCAGTAGCTCTGAATCGTCAACGTGGACAATCTTAAGAAATATTTACAAAGCCTGAATAAAGTCTTTTCTGAGTAGCAACATCCCTTCATCGCCTGCTTATGGCGTGTTCATATCTCAGTTGATACGCTATGCAAGAGCAAGTACCAAATATACGGATTTTGTTCTGAGAGCTAGGCGTCTTTCAGATAAGCTTCTCAGTCAGGGATATGTTTGTGACCGACTAACATCGTCACTGAGGAAGTTCTACGGCCGATATGGGGAACTCGTCATACACTATGATGTCCCACTATCCAGAATGGTGGATGATATTCTGTCATAGACCATTTGAACCATCCAACCAAAGATTGTACTCTATATCTTCCAAAATGGAAGTAACCGGATGTGACAGTTCTACCGAATTGAAGCGACGGGTGTTGCATGCAAGCAGGAGATGCTTACTCTTCCTGGGCACCTGGTCTCACTCTCATATCGGGAGTTCGCTTCTTTTCATATGGTGGAGGTTTTTGTTTTTGTTTGCTTTGGTTCCTGTTTTTATCCTGATTTTGCATGCCTTCGGTTTCTGATTTTCTGAATTATCGATTTCATAATCGAAACGTGCATGTCATAACCGAAACGTGCATGTCTGCTCCATGCTGTTAATTTATCAGGTTTTAAATGATGCTAATGAATTTAAAGACGTTTAACATTTGTACTGTAGACAGGGATATGGTCATTATCCATATTTGTCATCTTTAAGAAAGCATTCTATTCTATCGTACACCTTTAACTCGCAGATAAGACGTTGCCGTAAAATGACTTGTCACGGCGCGCTGATTGTACGTTTGAACATTTTGTAAAGACGGATTTACAGGACGATATAATTTCCTTAGATAAATAGACAGATATATAGTAACCAGCGATCGGAAACTATGCATGACGGATTTTTTTTCATGAAAACGTACGTCTCGTCGGTGAAAAATTATAGCGCGTGGCGGTGTCTGGGAAACAAAGAATGAATTTTGTATGACCGGGCCTAAATAAAATAAACACGATAAATCAGGGAAACAAGAGGAGAGCGATTGCAAACTCGAATACCGACTTCTTTGAAAATTAGTAGATTGGCGTCCATGGCCGAACAAAAAGCACAAATATTTATTTCAATAAAACTGTAAAAACGTAGAATTGACACGTACATGTATGCAAAGACGGAGTTGATCTATAAACTTTCTGTATATTCTCAGATAGTTAAACTGGTAAACTGTAAACAAATCAAAATTTTTTAGGCCTATTTGTATATGAAATTTTTGTTCTATTTCCAGTTATTCTATGGGCTTTTTTCTTCCTTTTTAAGAAATGTATATATAAATATATATAAAAATAAGAAAATTGTAAGAATATTTTTATTTTATTTCTACTTACCCATACAATTTCTTTTTAATTTAGAAAATCATTAATAAGGATAACTTTAATTCAAATAATATAATAAATATGAATATAATTAAATATGAATAATAAAATAATAAAAAATTGGGATTACTTAAATTCAAAATATGAAATAAAAGTTTGATTAGTTTTTTTTTTTCGACGGACGCCGGACGGATCGCTATGACAATAGCTCACTAGAGCCTTTGGCTCAGGTGAGTTAATAAGGGAAGAAAAGTTTTTGTTGGGGTCCCGCCGGGGTTTGGAGGCACTCCCCATGGGTCCATTGGGCATGGAAAACATACACTATACCTATGTACAATCTTAAAAAATATTCCTTAAAAATCCAAAAGTGGATATCTTGACAAAATTCTTTCACTTGAAGGGTACCATGCATGAGTACCTCATATCTACAAAATGTCATGACAATCTGAAGAGTGGTTAGAGAAAAGAAGCAGAAAATGTATGAAAATCACCCCCCCCCCTTCCTTTTTACATAAGAAAAAAATTCATAAAAAATCAAAAAAATAAAATTTAAGCATAAAATTCATATCAAAGCAATGATTAAGATAGATATGATAAATATGCAGGAAATGAGTGTGTAAGATCATACACTTATTGAGTTATTTAAAGAAATAGTGCAAAAATTTGCATTTCTGACTAAGTCCGAAGAGACGTCAAAAAAGCGTCAAAAATTTGAGTTCGGAGTGGAACCAAAAATAACAACACTTCTTAAGACATCTCTCTAGATCATCCTGATGCTTTCGGTTTGTCGATACGTGCTTCCGTTCTGAAGAAGAAGTTTGTCAAAGGAGGGTACCCCCCGTGACCTACTTTTGCCTGTGGTGGCGCCACCTGTTGAGGGATCCGGACGAAAAACAACAACACTTGTAGGGGACCATTAGTACTAATTATACCTACCAAGTTTCATCAAAATCCCTTTAGCCATTCTTGAGAAGTCGAAAATGTGAAAAGTTTACGACAGACAGACGACACACGACACACGACAGACGACAGACGACGGACGCCGGACGGATCGCTATGACAATAGCTCACTAGAGCCTTTGGCTCAGGTGAGCTAAAATGGCGTGAAATATTGCCTAATGAATTTACACTGTAAAGGAAACCAGTGAACATACCCATATTTGTCAAACAAAGTACTACCAGAATTTTATTTTGTTCATTCTAGATTACTTTAATGTATCATCAGAACTTGGAATAGATTATGAGGAGTGCTATCAGGTGAACACGTGTGACTATGCCGAGAAGGCATATTCCCCAAACTGTTATTGTGACAACCTTTGCCATATGTACGACGACTGCTGTATAGACCATACCTCCAAAGAAGAAACGAAATTACTAGCTGATGAAATAGAGTTATCTGATTTGAGAGATGGTAAGTACCAAACGCACTTTGTGCGGCGAATAAGGACATTTAAAAAAGGCACAGTATAAAACATTGACAAAGCGCATTTTCTATTAGCAATAGTCCAATGTAACAAAATTAACAGGAAAGGAGGGGATCTCCAACAACACCTGGTTGCAGCACCAACAGCAACCTCCCAAAACACCCACTGCAAAACACAAAAAAAGACACGCACAGAAAAAAAACGCAGTAGTACAAGGAACGCCAAATCACAGAAAAACATAAAACACAAATGACTACACATAAACCAACGAGACCAATGGGTAAACGGTGCCGACATAGGACGGCCATCTGCCACGTCAGTAGCAGACGGTGTTGTTATCCTGGATTACGTGCGCACAACCCTCCCACTATTCCGATTACCCAGAGGTCTCGAAGAACGTACAATTGTGGTGTAAAACAACCTCCTCACTTTCAGATGACCACACACAAACAAGACCGCAAAACGCAGGGGCCCAAGCAACACAGATGAATATGTAAATTGATATAAAAAGAGGGCATGCGTAATACAACCTGTGCTCTGCCGGCTGTAGCGAGCAAATGTATGTTATCACCCGGGGAGTCCGACTGACATTCAGAGAGGACAGGTGGTCGGGGTCCTGTCTTCTCTAAAGAGGTTTGGACAGGGCCCGTCATGGAGTCCCGTCGTCACAGTCAGTCAGCGTGCAAGTATTAAGGATGTGCTGGTACAAGACTGTAGATTGGTCAAGTATCAAGCCCAGTGTCCGTTTGGTGACATTAGGATCATATCAGAATATTATTTTTAAAACTTTATTATTATCATTATGCAGAATAGAATTTTTCAAGCAACTGTTATTTTTTAATACGAAGCGAAATGACAAAAAACCAAAGCAAAAAAATAAAATCCCCCATCAAAAGAAAAGAAGCAAACTCCGAATTAGGAGTGAGGACAGGTGCCCAGGAAGATGAAGGGATGCTGCTACTCAGAGATGGGAAGTTTGTGATGCTGAAACTGAAGTCGTCATGTTTGTCATAGAGTGAGGTGTCCATGTGACCATCAGTGTCATAGGACAGCATTATATCCAAATAGGATGCTGAATTATTTGTGTCTGTAGGTTTTTTGACTTCAAGCTTCGACGAATAGATTCTACTAAGGTTATCTGCGAATTTTGGATTATTGATAAACAAAACATCGTCAATGTATCTGTAAGTGGAGTTGAAGTCAGAAGCTAAGTATCTTTTATTCAATCTTTGGTCTCTGAAGGGAGAATTCAGCTTTGTACAAGTTAGACATTAAAATTCAAGGAGTTTATTCTCGTAAAGTTCGCTGTTCAGTATGTTTGCAATGAATCAATTGTTTTAATCTAACGAAATTGAAAACTGAAGATGTATTTAAATGTTAAGATAATGTGAATTATCATTTTAAAAGTATTGGGAATATTTGAAATTTCTTTGAAAAGTATAGTGTTTCAAAAAGCGCTTTCATTAAACCGGAAGTGAAGATAAGCGCCCCTTATCGGTAGAACTAAATTTATTATCAGACAAACATTTAGACCATGAATAAGATATTTTGGGGCTGTATTTATAAATATCATTTAAAAGTGCTATTAGAACACATGAGAAAAACTTTTTTCCTAATACTTTCTCTAAAAATAAACCATTATACACCAAAAATAGTTTTCAGCTCTTACCGCACACATACGTAAATTAGTTTCAAAGTTGCTATTCTTAGCCGTTTACAGAAACCCTGATTCTATAAATGAGCACTTCTGGTAAATATAATGGAGAGACTTATGACGTAGAAAGGTGTACATGAAAGACGAAAGTAGCGTAAACAATGCAATGTATCGTTGAGGTTTTGAAGCTGAGTTCGCATTTAATTTGCTCAGTTTCACATCTTTTGATTATTTCTTGATCATGTCGAATATTAATATGTAAATAGTTAATGTAAGTAATTTGCATACGGCCGAGCATCTGCTCGTGAGAGATAAAAGGGGGGAGGGGAAAGGGTATCGGGATGGAGGATTTCACACATGACGTCACCTCATATTTTCTGTCTGTCCTATTTTTCTATTTGTTCTAAACATGCACGAATCGAAACAATGGTTGAATAAACAATCCGACCTGTTTGAAACACAGAAGAGGGGAGGGAATTTAAACTTGGAATGCGTGCAACTGGAGTTTAAGACCGGGAGCCCCCTTTCCCTCCCCCCCCCCCCCTGTCCATCCTCTTATTGAGCTTAGTGTACAACATAGTATTAGCTATATTAATATTCACAAATGGAGATATCTTTGGCATGGACGGATTCAAGAATCTAAAATAGGGAGGGTGGATCACAGTGAACATTGAAAACAATCTTTCTGAGAAGCGTTGAAAGGGGTTGGGGGACTTATGACTAAAACAAAACGTTATTAATTCATTTTTACATATATATTTTTATTCATCTTTTTAAATAATTATTTCAAAATTCACCTTTCATTTTGATAATATTTTGCCGTCAGCATTCAAAAAAAGTTTCTCTGGCGAGCGGAAGCGAGCCAGAAGTTAACTATATACGACACACATGCATAACACCTACTAGGTCAATAATCAAGGGCACTAAAAAGACGAAAAGAAACTGAAAAAAGATACGAATAGTGGATTTTATTCCAATTCTCGGAAAAAAATTCGCTGGCTCGCTATCGCTCAATTATCAAAAGAAGGGAGGAGATCTCCAACAAGACCCCGTTGCAGCATCAACAGTTAAACACCAAAACACCCGATGCAAAAACATAAAAGACGAGTACAGCACGAGACGGAAAAGAGACACACGACATGTAAACATCAAACACAAAAGACTACACATAAACCGACGAGACCAATGGGTAACCGGTGCCGACTTTGGACGGCCATCTGTTACGCAAGTAGCAAATGGTGTGGTTATCCTGGATTACGTGCGCACAACCCTCTCACTTCTCCAATTACCCAGAGGTCTCGAAGAACGTACAATTGTGGTGTAAAACAACCTCCTCACTGTAAGATGACATCACACAAACAAGACCGCGAAACGCAGAGGCCCCATAGACACAGATGAATCTGTTAATGGATATAAAAAGAGGGCATGCGTAATACAGTCCGTGCTCTGCCGGCTGTAGCGAGCTCATGTATGTAATCACCCGAGGAGTCCGACTGGCATTCAGAGAGGACAGGTGGTCGGGGCCCTGTCTTCTCTAAAGAGGTTTGGACAGGGCCCGTCATGGAGTCCCGTCGTCACAGTCAGTCAGAGTGCAAGTCTCAAGGATGTGCTTGTACAAGACTGTAGATTGGTCAAGTACCAAGCCTAGTGTCCGTCTGATTACATTAGGATCATACCCACGGTATAAAAGGCGTTTGATGATTCTGACGCATTTTCGATGGTTATGCAGCCTACCTTTGATCCTTTTTATTTTGTTTATCATATCACCATAAAAGACAGGTTGTGTAATACCCATAGTAATGTACTCTGTTGCATGTATAGATCCGAATTTTAAAAGAAGTTGACTGTAATTATTGTAAAATTTCCATAAAGTACTATGATATGAAGATTCAAGATTTTAAGCTTTCTGCTCGCCGTTGCTGCCCAGTCACCTGTTTTGATAAAAAAAAAAAATAGAAACTGAACTGATAATCAATATAGAATTAGCGATTCAAGCGATTTATTAACAATTGATAATGATATATTTCTTGAGACTCTACTTATGGAAATAAGAGGTTTTACAATTTCATATGCTTCGTACAAAAAGAAACAGAGAAACATAAATGAATTGAAACTTATAGAAGAAATAGAGGAGTTAGAAAAAACTAGAATTGACAATGATGAAATAGAACAAAGGAAAGGCGAATTAGAGGCTTTAAGACAAGACAAATTACAAGGACTGATTATTAGGTCAAAGTCGAATTGGGTTGAACAAGGTGAGAGGCCTACGAAATATTTTCTGAACTTAGAATCTCGAAATTATTTGAATAAAACCATTAAAAGAGTAGAAACGAACGGAATAATTGTAACGAAACAAAGTGATATTTTAGTTGAAGTCAAACAATTTTATGAAAAATTGTATGCTAGCAAAGAGGATGATATAAAAGATATAGATATTAATATGCTTCTACAACACTTTACTGTACCGCGTTTAAATGAAGAGAGAGCTAAAAGTCTTGAAGAGCCAATCAAAGAATCAGAAATCTTATCAGTATTAAAATCAATGAAAAATAATAAAAGCCCTGGTAGTGACGGTTTCACGTAGGAGTTCTTCAAATTTTTCTGGCAAGATTTTAAGTCTTTTATTGTTAATTCTATTAATACAATCTTTGATAAAAAATATTTACCAGTATCACAAAGGTTAGGTATAATCACTTGTCTTCCAAAGGGAGAAAAACCTCGTCAACACCTTAAAAACTGGAGACCAATTACTCTTTTAAACGTCTTGTATAAACTGATTTCAGGTTGTATCAGTGCTAGAATTAAGACAACTCTAAACCATCTAATTTCAAATAATCAAACAGGATTCATTTTAGGGAGATATATCGGGGAAAATACAAGGCTGATCTATGATATAATGTCCTATACAGAAAATAATTCTATTCCCGGTCTCTTAATGTTAATCGATTTTGAAAAGGCGTTTGATTCTGTTGCATGGTCCTTCATATATAAAGTTATGTCTTATTTTGGCTTTGGTGAAAATATGATCAGCTGGATAAAAATTTTAAACAGGGACTTTAAGGCATCAGTTCTTCAATCAGGCTTTCTTTCTGAACAGATATTGGTTTCTAGGGGATGCCGTCAAGGTGACCCGGTCGCGCCTTATTTATTCCTTCTGTGTGTAGAAGTCCTCGCTATTCTTATAAAAAACAATGATGAAATTAAAGGTATAGTTATGAGTAATTTTGATCATAGAATTACACAATATGCAGATGATACGACCTTAATCCTTGATGGTTCTAAGAGATCTCTCCTTGCTGCTTTAGAAACTCTTGATTACTTTTCTGAAATCTCAGGACTTTATATTAATAGTACAAAAACAAAAATTATATGGAAAGGTTCCAAAAAATTTTCTAAAGATGCATTTCATCATGTGAGATGGGATTTGGTATGGGGAGAAACAAATTTTCAGTTACTTGGAATAAATTTCTCTGTAAATCTTGAAGAAATGATAGATCTTAATTTTGAAGGCAAGAAAACAAAAATTTCAGCTTTGATTCAACATTGGAGTAGGAGAATATTGACACCAATAGTGAGGGTAACAGTAGCAAAATCTCTAATTCTACCTGTCCTTAACCATTTATTCATAGCTCTTCCGAATCCACCTAAACATTTTATTACTTACCTTAATCAATCCATTTTTCATTTTATTTGGAAAGCTAACTGCGATAAGGTGAAACGTAGCATTGTTACCCGAGAAAAACATATGGGTGGCCTTAAAATGACAAACATTGATAACCATATAATAGCTATGAAATGCTCTTGGATTAAGAGGATATTTACAGGGGGGCAAATGTGGATACATTTATTTACCCTAATGTTTGGTGAAGATTCAGTTAACTCATTATATGACATGGGAGATTACTATATACAAAATCTTATCAATGAAACAAAAAATAACTTTTGGAATGATGTTCTTGTAGCATGGAAACTGTTTCTTAACAAACAAATGCATAGTTTTAACGACTCAACAGAGATTACACTTATACCAGTATTGTTAAACAGTGATATTACAATTAATAATGCACCTATTTTCAAAAGAAATTGGTATATATCCGGTATAAAATATGTCATTGATTTCATTGATGAATCAGGTAACCTCCTTTCTAAAACTGAATTCGAAACTAAATTCAGTATAACTGTGGATATCATGTATTACAATTGTATAAAGTCTTCCATATCATCCTTTTAAAAAAAGTATGGTTACATAAAAGAATCATTTAAACGTCCCGAATATCCTTTATTACCATCACACCTAAAGACTATATTACTCCAAGAAAAATGTTCAAAACATGTATATGATATTGTAAATAAAGACGAAAATTTAAAACCTACTTCTTTTGAAAAATGGGAAAAAGATCTTTCATTTTTGAACGAGATACCACTCAGTAAGGATGCTTTCAAAATTTGTTTTTTCGTAACGGAAGATACATCAATACAGTGGTTTCAATACAGATTATTACACAGAATTCTTCCTATTAAATCTTACTTAAAAACTATAGGAATAAAATCTTCGGACAGTTGCTGGTTTTGTGATGAGAAAGAAGATCTTACGCATGCTTTTGTTACCTGTCAAAGTATTTCACAGTTGTGGGTTAATTTAAGTTATCATATCTATGTAAAAACCAACAACAGAATCGGTTTCAATTTTAAAAATATAATATTTGGGGAATCTCACTCAAAAAGACATATTCCTATAAATTTCATTATTTTATTTACCAAATCTTTTATCTACAAATGTTCGCGTCTACAGAAAATTGTACAAGTAAATTCTTTACTGAGATACATTTATTTCCATTACAAGATTCAAAAATATCTTGCAATTAGGAACCATAAAGAAGTCCATTTTAATAGGATATGGAACAACTGGGATAACATTTTTGAAAGTCTTTGATTTTTTTTCTTTACTTTATTACGAGTGGCAATGTTTTCATTTTATATACATATATTATTGTCTGGAAGTCAACAAAGTATAAGTGACGTTATTGCTTATCATAGATCAATGATGTATATTATATTCTTATTAAACATGTTATATTCTGTGGACACGATATATGAAATCGAATGATTATGTACTGAATACATTTATGAATATACAGAATTGTGTCACATTTGAAGGCGTATGAATTGGTTTGCAAGGATGCACGACATTATATGGAAGTGGTTTGATTGTGAAGAGTGAATGATGTTTTTATTATACGGTAAAAGTCATTGATAGACACCAATATACTTTGTGCAATGTTCTTATGACTTAAAAAAATTAATCAATTACTTTATTTCCTTGCGTTTGTTTTTTGTTTGTTTGTTCGTTTTTTCTTAATTTTAATATTATTCTGAGGGGGTCGATGACACTGAGTCTATTTTAATTCAAATAAGGATAATATTTTATTCTATCAATATATATGGTCACAATTTTAGGGATTAACAACGAAAAACGATTCGACATTATTCTTTTATTTTCTAAATCATTAAGTTATGGTCACAGCTAGCTGTTTTATGGAATAACATAATAATAAATGAAGCAATATATTAATATCTGAAAACAAATTTAAAATACGTTTTCATGAGAGGCAATTGGTTTTTCTTAATCAGAATATAATAATGTCAAACTTCTTCTGTTCTGAATCTACAGGTGATCGCCAGCCATGAGCATGTTTAGAAATGGTGCGCCCTTTATCATAAATTATTGCTCAATAAGTATAAACTATAATTCAGATATTGATTGTTTTATTCTTGAAACAGTAACCGTATGCGTATGCACATGTGAGCCTGTGTACATGCAATCACTCTGTCGTGTACATCTTCTGACGTCATTTACTGAGACCCACGAAGAATACAGTCGAGCCCGACAATTTATTGGGTAAATTGACAAAAAAAGTCGATTTCCTCTAAAACCAGGAATTTTTTTTTCTGTCATTATACAAAGAGCTAATGCTATATTCTATTTTCACAGATGTTCTAATAGCACTTTAATCAGATAAATAAATTTTGACAACTATAGCTTTGTGGATGCTTTTTCTGTATTTTCTTCAAGATAGCACCTTTATGACCACTATTTTTTTTTATTTTTTTTTTATTCAACCCTAGTTCGACCAATATCAATCTTCATGTAGGACAACCATCTGCAAAATGTCACTTCCGGTTAAGAGATTAATCTTCGAATCGTAAGATTTCTCTTTTTATGTCAAAATAAAAAAAACCGGTTATGCCTCCCATTTAACCAAAATGCGGCAAATATTGGCTGAAAGTCATCATTGATATTGATGAACATGCAATATAGAGCAATTATGAGCATCAAATGTATTTAACGAGAATTATCTGCAATTCAATAACACGAGCGATTGAAAGAGGATACTTGGAATAAACCTCAACCGGACGTCGACTGAAATAATATAATACTAATTTTTTTGAAAGAAAACCGTATTAGATTTGTAATTCTTGAGCCTTATGTAGTTTATTTTTCAAGTACCTGCTACCTTACTTTTCAATTCTTCTCTTCAAACTTTATTCTACGTTATTTTACCTAAAAAATACCCCATTTTCATTTGAGGCTCTATCCAAGTCAAATATTTCAATTTCAACATAATCTTAGTGTAACAGTATATGTTAACAAAAGGAGTACGATCATCCACAAAAGAATTGGTATATATATAATTTATGAAAACTTTTCGGTGCTACATGTATCGTTTAAAGCATAAGGTCTCAGAAAAATTGGGGTGTTGCTTAACTTTTGTCTGTGTGTAAATATATACAAAATTGCTCTGCAGCTCTTTTAGCATCTTAGATGAGTTACATTAATACCAAATTAGCATCAGGTCTAATAAAAATATCAAGTATATCAGAGAAGAAGTACCACTCGCAGTTCATGAGTCAAAGATCCAGGGTGATCTGACACAATCGTGCATGTCTCCGTAAACAAGGTAATCGCGAACGCCAAATGGAGGCAAGACCAGTGCCTAGGAGGAGTGCTTATCCACCGCGAATGCAAAACAGAAACGTGTCAAATCCGGAAATGACAAAATTGGTAAAAGACATCTTTGTTAATCTTTACAAATGGTTCACTAGAAGGATATGCTTATTGGCATAATAATGAAGGAAATAGCCATGCAGAGCAAAACATTTTCAGCATTATAATCTGGAAGTACTCAAATATTTTCTTTTAAAAGTTCCCCGCGAAGTGTTTGACAGTAGGTGTCCTGACATGGTCGCCACAACACTTTCTATATAGACATAACTTTAGACAATGCATGCATTTTATATATTTCCATTTTCATGCATGCGGCTAGCCAACAGGGGATGCTTACTCCTCCCGGGCACCTGGTCCCATCTCTAGCTTGCTAGGGGTACGTCGATGCTCAATTTTATGCTCGAATGTAAGTGCTGTGAATATTATCGTCAGGATATTCTTTGACTCTCTCTGCGCCTTGACATGTCATGGATCTTCGTGATATTCTGCATATTGGGTATTTATCTGTGGACCTTTCCTTTGTATATGAAAATAAGACAATGGCAAAGTAAATAAGTTTCATCATTTTAATGATATGTGGCTGTTTTGGACGCGGCTGACATTATAAAAGAAATTCAATGCAAAAACAAATGTCAATATATTCAATTCAAGTTCAATGCAAATTCAATCATAGTTCAATGCAATCCAATTCAAATAAATGCGAATTGCAATTCAAGTTCAATTCAATCAAATTCAAATTGCAAATCAAGTACAATTCAATCAAGGTCTCAATTCAAGTTCAATTGAAGTTCAAGTTCAATCAAGTTCACTTCAATGCTCAATCCAAGTTCACTTCATTCAAATATTTTCAAATTGATTCCAATTCCATTGATTTCACAATAACAGTCAGTTTGTTAAGATTGGCCGGTGAACAGAACATACGCGGCCAATTTAACTTCAAGCAATCACAAGAGATCAAATCGATCACTTTGCATCAATGATTTGAGTTCAAAGCTCAGTGTATTTTAAATTCAGGAGAGTTATTCCCGACAATAATTCGGGATCAGCAAATAAACAAATAAGGCTGCCGAAATAGTCAGTACTGGCTAGCCTTTAGTTTAACCTATTTATCAATTGCGAATATGCACTGCGACCGGGAAAACCGCGCCGAAGCGCATGCGCTTTAAATATTGATATAAAGTAATGAATATTATAGCGTAGGTGTTGCGCTAATGGTACGCTGACAAAGATCACTGAGTCGGGTTCACTTCATAAGGTCGATGTAGGCAAACATTACACTGACAAGGATCACAGAATCGGTTTCACTTCGTAAGGTCGATATAGGCAACGTCTAGGACATCAGAAAGGCAGTATTCCAAGAACATAATCGGATTCAGCAGCGCCGAGTGTCCGGGATGGTATGGTGAGTAGAATCCAGCTGACCTGAAAATATACATCAAAACCGGCAGCAGAACCAGGTTCTAAATTTAAAATTAGCCTATAAAACAAGTAACAAATTGGGTGGGTGGGTGGGTGAAACATTTCTTAAAAGATTTGATGTAAAGATGTAATTCTAAATGTGCATATTCAAATATTTCCTAGCTTAAATTTTCAATAGGTCTGTTACCTTTAGTTGAATTCCAGAAAGAGGTCGCTCAAGGAACATGTGCTTTGTGACGTGTACTGATGACGTAGTTCATAGGGGTTCAAGCTTGGAGGTCGATGTATGAAAAGCGAGGTAACTCGCACAGCCACGTACGAAAGGCCACATATAAAGAAATCTATTTGCGAACTAGCGTCTTAATAGATTTTAATATTTCGTTCTGATTGCAAAAATTAAGGTTTTCGGTCAATGTGAGTTCCTGTTGCCATAGGAAATAGATAAGTCTTTTTGTATCAGTTTAAAGACTATGAAGTAACCTACTTTTAGATACTTTGTTGCCATGGATACCATTGCAGCAGTTGTTTCTTTTTTATCTTTTGCGCTTCTCTACCTCACTTCGTACAAAATGATAGATAAAACAGGACGCTTACTGTGCCTAGCCAAAATTTTAGAAAATGAATCTAAACTTAGGGGTCATTTTTATCTGATTTTTACCGTTTTCAGTGTCAATTATAACTAAATGCAGACCTCTGTGAAACCTCTGATGAGTTATAATGAAAAGTGGCGTCCCTTACAAATATAATAAAAAATCGAAGTTGGGATCATTGAGCTCTTCATCTCAAATTTTACGTCAAAAATCGATGTTATGGTAACTATAAGCGTTAAGGCATGAATTTGAAATGGATTAAACTCATAATAATAATAGGGAAGTGTTCCAACTCTATCCCTTAATGAAGAAAATTCCTAACCAATTTTTCCTGCAACAAACACATGTTTCGAATATTAAATTCTCGTCAGTGATGCTTCCAGCGGAGCCACCAAAATCCATTTCAGTAGCGCCCTCTTTAATGTTTTGGATTTAGATTTGTACATTTACTTTACAGAGAGTGCGCGGCTCCAAATTTCCTAACTATTACTTATGACTGTGAAAATATACAGATGAACTAATAAGACTATTTCATTTGATTTCATAGCCTTGAAAATCTCAAAGGTCATTGACTCGAAGTTCAAGGTCATTTCTCAACTCAGATTTAAAAATTTCGATAATTATGTGATTTCTACCATTCTCTTTATGAATTTTTCAATAACTTTTATATATTTTAAAAGATGATGGATTTAAAAAAGAAATTTCCTGATTTCATTGATTTTTTATAGTCGAAGCATAATCTTTTTGTTCAGGCGAAAAAAAAAACTAAGAATTTTAGTTTACATGCTTTCCCTTGTTGATATCCACACCTTAATGTCAGAAGGTCAAAGAATTCATTGAACTGTTTTAATTATAATTGTCATTTCCATTATTTTGTTGCATATAGCTGTTTGATTTCTTTCAAAAAGCTGTTTATAGTATTGATCTTTTTTTTCTACGAATTTTGATACAATTATAATTCAGTGACCTTGAAAATACAACGAATGTACTTGAATGTACTTAATTGTGTACTTGAATGTACTTGAATGTACTTGAATGTACTTGAAATGTACTTGAATGTACTTAATTCAGTGACCTTGAAAATACAACGAATGGCTTGACGGTGATGTCCCTAGATTACCGTCATACGGTATCTACATTTCACAGCTCATCCGGTATGCTAGAGCATGTACTGATGTTTTGGATTTTCATAATAGAAATCTACAAATTACAAAGAAACTTTTAGGTCAAGGTTTTCGCTTTCACAAACTAGTAAAGACTTTCTGGAAATTTTACAAAAATTATGATCAACTTCTTTTGAAATTCGGACCCATACAAGCAACGGAGTATATTACTTTAGGTATTTCACAACCTGCATTTTATGGTGACATAATTAACAAAATAAGAAGGATCAAAGGTAGACAGCATATGTATCGAAAATGCGTCAGAGTCATCAAACGCCTTTTATACCGTGGATATGATCCTAATGTCACCAGACGGACACTAAGCTTGGTACTTGACCAATATACAGTCTTGTACGGGCGCATTCTTAAGACTTGCACTCTGACTGACTGTGACGACGGGACTCCATGACGGGCCCTGTCCAAACCTCCTTAGAGAAGACAGGGCCCCGACCACCTATCCTCTCTGAATGTCAGTCGGACTCCTCGGGTGATAACATATATGAGCTCGCTTCAGCCGGCAGAGCACGGACTATATTACGCACGTCCTCTTTTTATATCCATTTACATATTCATCTGTGTTGCTTGGACCCCTGTGTTTTACGGTCTTGTTTGTGTGTGGTCATCTAACAGTGAGGAGGTTGTTTTACACCATAATTGTGCGTTCTTCGAGACCTCTGGGAAATCGGAATAGTGGGAGGGTTGTGCGCACGTAATCCAGGATAACCACACCGTCTGCTATTTGCATGGCAGATGGCCGTCCTAAGTCGGCACCGGTTGCCCATTGGTCTCGTCGTTTTATGTGTAGTCTTTTATGTTTCATGGTTCTATGTTGTGAGTTGGTGTTCCTTGTCCCTTTTGTGTCTCTTCCTGTGGGTGTCTGTTCTGTGTTTTTTGCATGGGTGTTTTGGGATTTTGCTGTGGGTGCTGCAACCTGGTGTTGTTGGAGATCCCCTCCTTTCTTGAACAAGTTTCCAGGTCATCTCTACGTTAATTTGTCTTCAGTTGATATATGAAAGATGTTTCGTTTTAATATCATAAAATGACAGTTTAAAATACTCATAATATGTTAAACGTCTTCAAATTCAAAAGCATCATTTAAGAACAGGTAAATTTTCAGCATGGATCAGACATGCACGTTTCGAGTACTAAAGCCTCGTCAGTGATCCTCAATCTAAACAGTGTAATATGGCAAAAATGTGTAAACGTTATTATGTCAAAAAAATGTACCGAAAGACGTAGTAGGATGGCTGGTATATGATGCTACAGGACCCAATTTTTTGAAATTACAAGACATTTCAATAACATAAACTTTCAAATGCGTTGAAGAGACAAACGATCGACCGAAGTTGATCGAATTTGGCTACATGTGCCATCGGGGACTCCTAGTCCACCAGCAGTGACACTTACCAAGTGGTACAAATGTTAAACGTCTTCAAATTCAAAAGTATCATTTAAGAACAGGTAAATTTTTCAGCATGGATCAGACATGCACGTTTCGGGTACTAAACCCTCGTCAGTGATTCTCAATCTAAACAGTGTAATACGGCCAAAGAGTGTAAACGTTATTATGTCAAAAAATGTACCGAAAGACGTAACAGGATGGCTGGGATAGGATGCTACAGGACCCAAGTTTTTGAAATTTTGATAACATAAACTTTGAAATGCGTTGAAGAGACAAACGATCAACCGAAGTTGATCGAACTTGGCTACATGTGCCATCGGAGACTCCTGGTCCGCCAGGAGTGAAACTCACCAAGTGGTACAAATGTTAAATATCTTCAAATTCAATAGCATCATTTAAGAACAGGTAAATTTTCAGCATGGATCAGACATGCACGTTTCGGGTACTAAATCCTCGTCAGTGATCCTCAATTTAAACAGTGTAATATGGCCAAAGAGTGTAAATGTTATTATGTAAAAAACTGTACCGAAAGACATAGCAGGATAATAATAATAATAATATATTATATAATCTATAAAACTCCAAGGCGCTTCACACTTATATAAACACAATATAAAAATATACATATATAGGAGATAGTTCTAAATGACTCATTAAAAATTGAGTCATGGCTGGGATATGATGCTTCAGGACCCAATTTTTAGAAATTTCAAGAAATTTTGAAATGCGTTAAAGAGACAGACGATCAACCGAAATTGATCGAACTTGGCCACATGTACCCTCAGGGACTCCTGATCCACCAGCAGTGAAACTCACCAAGTGGTACTAATGTTCATCATACCATTTATAGCATAACCATTGTCCTGAAGGTTGAAAGGTTACCATATCATATGCAGTTTCTACCAAAGTTTTACATTTCCTTGTAGTTAAAGTACATGATATATTCGACATACAAAAGACAAACTCCAAAAACTTCTGCTTTTATGACATTTTACACCGTAAAAATACATGAAAAAAATAGGACCGAGCGAACGATTATTTTTAAATACAAAAATGCAATGATCGCTGTGCGATATAAGTCCCCTACCGGCAGCATAAATTTATAACTTGCATCTCTGTTCAACAGTTCATCTTCTTCAACAACAGCCAAGGAAGGTCTGGAAAACTGAATTCTCGAAATTTGCTAAGTCCAAGGGCCATAACTCTTGTGAAAATTAGTCAATCTAAATTAAACTCAAATCTGCATCACACTATAATGTATTCATATACAAAAAATCAGCTCATTATCTGCAATAACAGGCATGAAAATTTCCGGAAAAATGAAAATTTCATGAAATTTGCTAAGTCCAAGGGCCATAACTCTTGTAAACATAGGCCAATGGAAAGCAAACTCAAACTTGGTCTGTATCAGACTGAGATGTATTCATTTACCAAAAATCAGTGCATTATTTGCAATAAAACCAAAGAAAAGTCCGGAAAACTGAAATTTTCATAAAATTTGCTAAGTCCAAGGGCCATAACTCTTGTAGAAATAGGTGAATCTAAAGCAAGCTCAAACTTGATCTGTATCCCGTTGAGATATATCCACATACCAAAAAATGAGTTCAATTTATCCAACAACAAAGGAAAAAAGTCCGGAAAACTGAAATTTTCATACATGTGCTAAGTCCAAGGGCCATAACTCTTGTAAAATTAGGTCAATCGAAAGCAAACTCAAACTTGATCTGTATCACATTGAGATATATCCACATACCAAAAATGAGTTCAATTTATCCAACAACAAAAAAAAAAAAGTCCGGAAAACCGAAATTTTCATAAAATGTGCTCAGTCCAAGGGCCATAACTCTTGTTAAATTAGATCAATCGAAAGCAAACTCAAACTTGATATGTATCACATTGAGATATATCCACATACCAAAAATGAGTTCAATATATGCAACGACAGCGGAAAAAAGTCCGGAAAACCGAAATTTTCATAAAATTTGCTAAGTCCAAGGGCCATAACTCTTGTAAAATTAGGTCGATCGAAAGCAAACTCAAACTTGATCTGTATCACATTGAGATATATCCACATACCAAAAATGAGTTCAATATATGCAACAACAGCGAAAAAAAGTCCGGAAAACTGAAAATGGGACAGACGGACAGACAGACAGACGGACAGACAGACCGAGAGGAAACTAAGAGTCCCCTTCGGCGTTGCCGGTAGGGGACTAACTAGCAAAATAGGATCCCTCCAAGCCGAAAATTGAAGGTTTTAAAACCTTATTTAGGCACTCTCTTTGATCCCTTATAAAAGTAGCATTGTAACCGACAACACACATAGCAACCAAGTCAACAAAGTGTCAGATACAAAGACAGCAGGCCCATCAAAACAACCAACACATAAAAAAGAAAACATAATCTCAAACCATTAATCCGGCAGTACACGAAAAAAGCAATACTGATTGCGATTACGAAATAAAGAAACAAGCAACTAAATAGAATGCCCTCGGAAAAGCACCTTCATGACTCCAAATCTCACTTTTAATAATACGGAAGTGTACCAAATCTATACCTTTTTAAAGAAAAAATTCAAACACTAATCTAATAACACAAGTCACACATACAACGCTTAAATGGAATTCGGAAAAATAAAATGTAAAACAATGAGAAACCTTAAAACAATAATGCGGAAGGGTTCCAACTCTATAACCAATTCATTATGCACTAGACAAGTGTTTTGTTTTTAGGGCACTTCCTTTCTGGAAGTTTCCTTCAGCTATCGTAACAGTTGAGACATTGCCGCTTTGCAACGTATCTATATACCTAAAAATATAATGCTTTTTCTAATTTTGGAATTTGCTGTCTGACACATGCAAGATCAAGATTATCCTCCTTCTTGAAAAAAAAAGTTTTAATTGCATATAAAGTAAATGCATCACAAAAAATCAACTATTTATTTCTTGCTTTCACTGCTCGCCGATGGCGTACTAATATATTACTTCAAACTTATATACAATGAAAATTTGTCTTCCCTATGTACATGTACATGATGTATAAACCGGTGAGAAAGGAAAGTAGAAACGAAGCATGATATTGTTGAAAGAAATAGGAAATCCTGGTAATTAAAATCAGAATTTTTGGAAATTACCAGTGATAATAAACTTAAAGTTATGCTGGAACTACATGTAACCGCTCATTTATCAAATATATTGTTGATTGTAAGTAATTTCAAACATTCATGCATGGTCTTAACGTCTTTATAGTTTCCATTTTAAACATGCAAGCATATTTATATTCATCCTAAAGATGGTCGAAATCTCTAAAAGTAAAGAATATCTTTAAGGTTTGGGGTTTCGTTTGGTACCACGACCCCCTGATCTTTCCATTTCAGTCTGCATTTTTTATTGGTTGTTTTTTTATTATAAGTACATGTACTCAGTTTTGCATTCCGACCACCTGGTGTCCGGTTCGTCCTATGCGTCTCACTAGAGTGTGTTGTGTAGGGAGGATCGGATGCATGATATGACACATGCCGTCTCTAGACGGCGTTTCTCGTCCCTATCATATAGTTAAGTGTAAAATAGAATTTGAATACCAGTGCATAGTTCTATGTAAATATATAAGTACATGTAATATCATAACATTATTGACATTGACTCATTCTGAAGAACTCAGAAACTATATAATCTCGATCGTTGGCATAGAAAATGCCTGAAATTCATTTACACATGTACATTTGTATGTATTTTTTGTTGTTTCTTGAACTCTCTCTTTTCTTCTCATTTCCGTCTTTCTCTCGCTCTCACAAATATTTCCGAGTATTTCTGTATATTAGGCATTCCATTGTTTACCTACCTATCCTGGCCAAAGTGTTCGATGTTAAAAACACTGCCATTACTTGATGGGTTGTACGTTATTTTTATATAGAGCCAGGGTAGGTTTATTTTACTCCAGAGCAACAAAACAAAAGGGGAGTAAACTCAAATTAATATTTTGTCTGAATTATTCTGCTTGTCAAATTCCATTGATTTTCTATATTACGATTGTGTCTTTTTTTAAACGTAGTTCCACTTTCTCAATCATGTTACGAATGTCTCTGTTGATATTATTGTTACTGACTTTGTCGGGTGATGTACATCCTAATCCCGGCCCCCATACCCAAATTAGTGAGTCAAGTTCTAACTTAAATATTCTATCCACAAATTATCTAAGTACAGATACAGGTGATAAATCCCTTTCATATCTAACATTAATTCATTTAAATATACAAAGTCTTATCCCCAAAAAAGATATAATTAATGCCGAATTATTGGACTTTGATTTTCTATGTTTTACAGAAAGTTGGCTCAATCCCTCCGTCTCTGATTCAGATATTTTACTTAAAGGTTTCGATGTCCCTCTCAGGTGTGATAGAAAAGATAGACCTGGTGGAGGAGTTATTGTTTATTTCAAGAATAATTTGACTTGTAAACGTAGAAATGATTTAGAAATTCCCGGATTGGAAAGTGTTTGGCTAGAAACCTATATAAAGCATGAGCATTATCTAATCGGAACCTTCTACAGACCACCTAACAGTAACAATAGTACATGGAATTTAATTGAACAATCGATCGAGCTTGCTGCTGATACAAAAATAAAAAATATATTCATAACTGGTGATTTTAATGAAAATCAAATTAATAATCCATTATCAAATATAAATCGAATTAATACAAATTATGGATTCCACCAGCTAATAACAGAACCCACATCTATAACTGAAAGCTCCTCTACACTAATTGATTTAATGATAACGAATAATATAAATAACATTCTGCATAGCGAAGAAATAGAACCGTTCCTTGATGTAAATATAAGGTATCACCGCCCTATTTTATGTGTTTTTCAAACTAAAACGATCCCACAAACATCTTTTAGGAGGAAAATTTGGTTGTACGATAAAGCTGATTTTAATAAGTACAGAGAACAATTATCAAGCATTAATTGGGATGATCTTATAAAAAGTGAAGTCGATATAGACGAAAACGTTAAAATTTTGACTGATAAGATCTTATCGATCGCCTCTGAAAACATTCCTAATAAAATGATTACTGTACGCCAAAATGAATTACCGTGGATAGATAATAACATAAGAAAAATAATGCGTAAAAGAAATAGAGTTAGAAAAATAGCAAAACGGAAGAATTCTACATATTACTGGAATAAATTTAAAAAACTGCGTAATGAAGTAGTAAATCTCTTAAGAAATGCAAAGAATCAATACTATAATTCTCTTAGCTCAAAAATTAAATCAAATAAATTTAATAGCAAAGAATGGTGGAAATTAATTAATCAATTAACTGGTTTTTCTAATAATTCTCAAGATCTAAAAGTTTTAGAAGATGATAATGGCCAAATTATTAATGATGATGTTGACATTGCAAACTTACTCATTACGTTCTTTGCCTCCCAGTCTATAATTGATGACGAAGAAAGAGACCCCCCACCCCTAAATCATGAATCCGAATCTGAATTAAATAATATCACCATATCAGAAACTGATGTATTGGATGTTTTGAAATGTCTAGATATAAATAAGGCTTATGGTCATGATGCAGTCAGTCCTAAAATGTTAATTGAAGCTTCTAATCAACTCTCCTATCCATTGTGTAAAATATTTAATCTTTCCCCACTGTGTATAGCCGTACACCGGATATTGGTACTATTTGTCGGCGTATTGGTACTACCGAGGCGGTAAACAAGTATGACATAGGTATTACCTTTAGCATTTGACAATGATTTGTGAAGAAAATATGATCTTATATGGAGTGAACTTCAAGCAAATAATTCTGTGATGGTAAACTCAACATCGAAACATTTAAAACAAAGGATTTGACCGGACGATAATAGTAAAATAACACAAAATGGGGTACCTATTACACATAAAATTGCACATGTACGAAGTTTATATTCTTTTAAACGAAAGAAAGTACTATTGCAGATCATGATTCTGTGCACAGTCTGTGTAGAAGTTCATAACTATTAAATATTAATCAAGGGTAATGTAGAAATTGCTTCTATATTTTACATACGAGCTCAGCAAAGAAATTGTTTGTGTACGGCATGTTATTAGCTAACTGTACGGCGTGTTGAAAAACAGGTACTAGGATTCCTTACAAATAAAATCCTCAAGTTAAAGACTCATGCAGATAAACTTATAGTTTTAGATTTTTTTTTCTTTAAAGATGTATATACATATGCGTATGAATGCTATAATACAAAGCCCCAAAACCACGTGAGCCTCGAGTACTCGTAAGATATTACGTACACTTGTCTCGAGAAATAATTTGCATGGTCATCTTCATGTTGACCCAATATTTTGTCGGAAGATGTTTCATCGACCAATTTTTTATTTGGGGGGGGGGGATCGAACATAGTTTCGGCTTTTGTGTTTGTCAAATTGACTTTCATTTCCTGATTCGAATCAGACTCGACAAGTTTCAACAAAAAGCCATCATTGCCTATATTTCGCGTCGACGAGGTGATTTATCGACGAAGCGCGATGCCTTGTTAGTTTTGAACTTGACTTTCATTTACTGATTTTCGAACTATACTGTAGTAATTTCTAACGACAGGGGATGTTTCAAAGTTCACTTCAAGGAACGGGCACATGCGGTCGCGCGAAGCGCCATCTGGTATCAAAATTGAAGTTAGCATTGACGAAGCAATAATATCATTAAGACGAAAAGATAATGGCAGAAAGAAGGATGTCATAACGTACGGTATAATGACAGTTATGCATTGACGAAGGACAAATGTAAATGCAGGGAAGCAAAATCACACAAAGAAGAAAGATAAAGTCAATTTGAAATGAAAGCAAGACAAATGAAATGGAATAATCACACATTGAATGAAGCAACATATCATGAAGCATGTAAGCTCTTGACCCTAATCCCCCTCCATAAAAAATGAGCATTTCTGACAAAGTCCGAAAAGATGTCATAAACACGTCAAAAATTTAACTTCGGGCTGAAACCAAAACAACAACACTTGTTAAGACATCCTTCTAGATCGTCCAGATGCTTTCGATTTGTCGATATGGACTTCTGTTCTGAAGAAGAAGTTTGTCAAAGGAGGGTACCCCCGTGACCTACTATTGCCCGTGGTGGCGCCACCTAATGACGGAACCGGACGAAAAAAAAAAACAAAACAAAACGAAACAAAACAAAGCTTGTAGGGGACCATGAGTACTTAATTTCTACCAAGCTTCATTAAAATCCCTTCCGTGGTTCTGTTCCAGTTTGTATGAAAATACCCCCCCCCCTCCCTCTCTTTCTTCACGTAAGAAAAAAATCATGAAAAATCATGAAAATAAAAATTTCAACCAAAATCAATATGAAACCACTGATTGCCTTAAATATGGCAACATACAGTTATTGAGGAAATAAAACCACATGTTTTTGGGGTTATTCAAAGAAACAGTTCTCTCTATATCATCCTGATGCTTTCGGTTCGTCGATATGTGCTTTGGTGTGTCAAAGGAGGGTACCCCCTGACCTGCTTTTGCTTGTGATGGCGCCACCTGTTGACGGAACGGGACGAAAAACAACACCACCTGTAGGGAGCCATGAGTACTTCATTCCTACCAAGTTTCATCAAAATCCCTTCAGTGGGTCTTGAGAAGTCGAAAATGTGAAAAGTTTACGATGGACTGACGACGCCACGCTATGACAATAGCTCACTTGAGCTTCGCTCAGGTGAGCTAAAACCACCTCCGGTCCCACCCACCCCCCCTTCTGGATCCGCGCATGGTAGAAACAATAACATTAGCATATTGGGGTTCTTGTCCTGCTGTGAGTACCAAAGTTTTATGAATACATTCACACCCTTGAACTCTTTCGTAACAAAAATGTGTAAAGACAGATGATGGATCAAGTGACGGACAGGTACACATAGTAGGTGGATTGTCATCTTCGTTCCATAAGCCCCGAAATCGCTTTGCAACTCCGACCCCAAAAGCAAGTCGCCGTACACTACCTATTTCAACATGCCGTACAGTAAATTCTTTTTCGTCCAGCAATATGCCGTACACCTGACGTGTATCTTTTTGGGAAAAATAAACGTTGTTCTTAGTAAGATCTTTACAAATCCATGAAATCATGATACAGTGATCAAATCGTAAAACATAGATATATTGCAAGTCTAGAAAAAAGTGCAATATGCGAATTTACATCCAAATGAAGTTCTCAATATGGAAAATTTTACGGTACTAGGTGATGCATTTTGCTTTTAAAAGTTAAAAAGTCTTCTAATTAAACATATCTTACTCATATAACTTCAAGGATGACTTCTGTAGTAATGCATTACACAGTTGCTTTTGAAAGGAGCTGCCAGATTCAAATAAAAAACGATGTTAGAAAGGGACACACACACCTCATTTGTTAAAATCTCTCGCCTCAGTAGTACCAATACGCCGACAAATAGTACCAATATCCGGTGTCGGCTATACACAATGTTCCCTGAACCATAATAAATATCCATCATTATGGAAAATTGCTAATATTGTCCCCATTTACAAGAAAAACGACCCCAAAAAAGCAGAAAATTACCGTCCAATTTCGTTATTATGCTGTATTAGTAAATTATTTGAAAAATGTATTTATAAGTATTTACACAACTATATAGTTGACAATAATATTCTTTCTTCACACCAATCTGGGTTTAGGAAGGGAGATTCAACTATAAACCAACTTCTTTTTATTACAAATGAATTTTCAAAAGCACTAGATGAGGGGAGGGAAATTAGGGTGGTTTTTTTCGACATTAGCAAAGCATTTGATAGAGTTTGGCACAAAGGGTTACTTTCAAAATTAAAATCTATTGGCATTAAAGGTAATTTATACAACTGGATTTGTAACTATCTCTTGTTAAGGAAACAAAAAGTCATAATAAAAGGTGGCGAATCAAAATTATTAGAAATAAATGCCGGTGTACCACAAGGTTCAATATTAGGCCCCTTATTTTTTCTCATTTTTATTAACGATATTGTTTTAGAGATTGGTTGTTCCATCAAATTATTTGCTGATGACACATCTATTTATGTTGTAATCGAAGACCCAAACGAAGCAGCCGAAACACTGAATATTAATTTACAAAAAGTACATAAATGGTCGAAAGACTGGCTCGTAAATTTTAATCCTCAGAAAACAGAAAGCTTAATTATCACAAGAAAATTAAATAGTACCAACCACCCAACCTTATTTTTTGATGATATTCCAATAAAAGAAGTTAAAAGTCACAAACATCTAGGTTTAATTTTCAACACTCATCTTCATTGGGGGGAACATATTGATATGATTTTTAAAAAAGCGACAACTAAAATATGTATCTTAAGAAGTCTCAAATTTAACTTAGACAGACGGACATTACAGACGCTGTATTTCTCTTTCATAAGACCTATAATTGAATATGCTGACATTATTTGGGATAATTGTCCCCAATATTATAAAGATAGATTAGAAAGTATAAATATAGAAGCAGGAAGAATTATAACAGGTGCTACGAAATTAGTTAGTTTAACATGTCTTTACAAAGAATGTGGTTGGGAAACACTAAATGAACGAAGAATTAAACATAAATTGATCTTATTTTACAAAATATTAAATGGTTTAGCTCCAGATTATCTACAAACTCTTATTCCCCCGCAACATTCTCAACGTCATGATCATAACACTCGTCATTCAAGTAATTATGTACATATAAACTGCCGAACTACTCACCATTTACATAGCTATATCCCTTCTGTAACACGTCTTTGGAACGATCTGCCCGAAAATCTTAAAAGTATATCCAGTATCCAAAAATTTAAGAAAGAATTATCCTCCTTAGATAACAAAAGTACTGTCCCAGATTATTATCTCATTGGTTCTCGTCAAGCACAAATTCTCCACGCGCGACTTCGAATGAATTGTAGTTCACTCCGGCATCATCTTTACTTAAAAAATATTGAACCTTCACCCTACTGCTCCTGTGGTGGCATCGAGACCACGGCTCATTATTTATTTCATTGTAAAAATTACACAAGAGAAAGAAATGCAATTTTAGTTCCATTAAATGTCCCACTCTCCTGTAGCCTTATGTTGTTTGGTGATTCATTAATGTCGTACCAATACAATGTTGATATATTTAAAGCTGTACAAAAATATATACTTCAAACTAAAAGATTCTCATAAATGATTACATACAATCAAAAAAATTTTATCTATCTAACTATCAATTTTAATGTCATTTCGCTTTTGAATGTTATAGAAACTGGATCCCTTGTACTAGCATCTCTTTTTGTTGTTAATCCCCTTATTAGATCTTATATTTTGAATGCCTTATCAACTTTATAGTAAGTTAACATGCCTCTCACTTTCATCTCATCTTCTTACTTCTATATCTATACATCTATTCTCTTTATTTCTATTTTCACTCTTTTCGGGAAATTCATGGTTATCACTTTATGCATTTTACAGATGAGAGAAGAATTCACATAAGCGTTTCGCTTGTTTTCTAATCTCAATGTCGATGTTATTGTAACTTGTAACCTATGTTTGTCATTTCATCAATAAATACAGTTTAAACTAAACATGCAAGCATGTTTAACGTCTTCCTAGTTTCCAAATGGGTTTATTTTATGACACTGCTCCGGGTTTAAGTCGTCAGAATAAAATGTAATCTAAAGTATACCACTTATAGTAAATATAAACTTTGTATGCTGTTTATAGTACACAATGAGCTCATAAAAATGAAAAGTATTAGCTTCATATGCATATGCATCCTATGTATAAAAAATAATCATCTTTCTAGTTTCCAAATGGGTTGATTTTAAGACACTGATCTGGGTTTAAGTCGTCAGAATAAAATTTAATTTAAAGTATACCACTTATAGTAAATATAAACTGTTTATGCTGTTTATAGAACACAGTGAGCTCATAGAAATGAAAAGTATAAGCTTCACATGCATATGCATCCTATGTATACACGTTATTAGCGCGTCCTTCCCGTCTTTAATACGTTTAGTCAAGTTCGCACTATGATCGGCCCAAAGTTCACACAACGACGAAGGCGTCTGTGTTGCGATTGTACGGCGTTATTACTACGTTCTCGAAGTCCTTACTGCATTCATGCTCCGACCATGACACGTTCAAAGGATGAATTGTCTCTACGAGGTCTATTTTGATTTTTTCGACCCTTAAAACCAAGAACGTGGTAAGGAAGGTAGAGACGTGACGATCTCCATATGATTATATGTAAAAGTTTTAGCCGTCCGAACAACGACCCTACCACGTTTCTACTACGTCCAAGAAGTTCTCAATACGTTCGCAAGTTGTCCGTAACACGTTCTGTCATCAGCGCGTCCTCACTACGACTGTTTTGAACAGTTCAAAACGGTTGTGGTAGCTCGGCGTACCGGCACGTTCGCCGGCGTCCTTACTACGACCTCAATACGTATCACCGAGTTCTTACTACGTTCCCCGCGTCCTTACTATGTTCACGCCACGTTTCGTACAATTTTGGCGAACGCCATGCTAGAACGTGTAGGTGTGACAAGTATTAAGCCCCTGTCACACCTTCACGTTCTAGCATGGCGTTCGCACTACGACCACCAAAATTGTACGAAACGTGGTGTGAACGTAGTAAGGACGCGGGGAACGTAGTAAGAACTCGTTGATACGTATTGAGGTCGTAGTAAGGACGCCGACGAACATGCCCGTACGCCTAGCCGCCACGACCGTTTTGAACTGTTCAAAACAGTCGTAGTGAGGACGCGGTGATGACGGAACGTGTAAGGGACTACTTGCGAACGTATTGAGAACTTCATGGACGTATAAGAAACGTGTCACGAACGTAGTAGGGTCGTAGTACAGACGGCTAAAACTTTTACATATAACCATATGAAGATCGTCACGTCTCTGCCGTCCTTACCACGTCCTTGGTTTTAGAGGTCGAAAAAATCAAAATAGACCTCATACAAACAATTTATCCTTTGAACGTGTCATGATCGTAGCATGAACGCAGTAAGGACTTCGAGAACGTAGTAAGCACGCCGTACTATCGTAACACAGACGCCTTCGTCGTAGTGTGAACTTGGGGCAGATCGTAGTGCGAACTTGACTAAACGTATTAAAGACGGTAAGGACGCGCTACTAACGTGTTACGGACGCTAAAGGTCGTGTTGCGCACGTATTGGAGTCGTCAATAATTGTTTCGGAGAGCCCTTTCGGGTGAAAAATGCCACGTTCTCACTACGTTCATGAAAAATTTCAAGGACTTCAAGGACGTAGTAAGAACGTCTCGAGAGAACGTGTAGGTGTGACAGGGGCTTTAGCTTTCCAAAAAAGCTTGGTCGATATCAACTTTTCTTTAATCCCGCAATAATTTTTTTTTTCGTCGACATAGGTTAAAAATTTTGTAGCGAGCTCATGTATGTAATCACCCGAGGAGTCCGACTGACATTCAGAGAGGACAGGTGGTCGGGGCGATGTCTTCTCTAAAGAGGTTTGGACAGGACCCGTCATGGAGTCCCGTCGTCACAGTCAGTCAGAGTGCAGGTCTCAAGGATGCGCTTGTACAAGACTGTAGATTGGTAAAGCACCAAGCCTAGTGTCCGTCTGGTGACATTAGGATCATATCCAAAGTATAAAAGGCATTTGATGATTCTTACGCATTTTCGATGGTTATGCTGCCTACCTTTATTCCTTCTAATTTTGTTTATCATATCACCATAAAAGACAGGTTGTGTAATACCCAAATTAATGTACTCTGTTGCGTGTATAGATCCGAATTTTAAAAGAAGTTGACTGTAATTTTTGTAAAATTTCCAGAAAGTCTTAACTAGTTTATGAAAGCGGAAAACTTTAACCTAAAAGTTTTTTGGTAATTTGCAAATTTCTACTGTGAAAATCCAAAATATCAGTACATGCTCTAGCTCATGCTCTAATTCTGAACAAGACCGAAAACATTATGCTGAAACCCCACCTAAGGACAGAGCTATGCAATGCAGGAGATACCACTTAGTACACGAAATTTAGGTCTAATCTCGTGACAGGAAATTTTGAATATATACATGACAAAAAAAAAAAAAGAAACGCACATCATATTATACAGTGAGTTTTTTCAATTGATCATGAATATTTAGTAAGACATTTAAATTATAGTTTTCTTTTTGCACCACTCGAATAGGCCTTATTGCCATTAGCGCGCTCGCTAGTGTTGAAGATAGAAAGGCTCTATCAATGGGGGCAACGCGGCGGCGTCATTGTCAACAACAAAGCGCGCGCTATTTGAAAAGCAAAGGATGCATGTACGATAACTTGTTACCTTATTTGATGAATTTTGACTTGAAATTTTTTTTTTAAATGATTAAAAAAAAAGAGATTAAAATAATAAACCTTCATTGTAATTAGAGGAGTTTGAGAGGTCATGAGCGCTATTTAAAAACAAACTCAGTTATACAACACGCGTACACGCACGTACCGTACACCAGTTTCTATTTAAGACATACAAAGAAAGAAATAAACAAAGACAAAAAGACCAAAAGTATGCAAAAAAAAAAAGAATAATAATAAATAAATAAACAGTAAACATGTAACGAATCTTTAACGAAGACAGAGAGAAAGACGGTAAATAAAGCCGGGGGCTGGATAAAAAAAACCCCAACTCAATGTTTCCTATTAATGTCCTATCCTTGCATTGAAATAATAATTGTTTTGACAAATCATCCAGCCGTATTCATTTATTTATAACCTATCTTGTGATACGTAAGGGGGGGGGGGTATAATCCTAAACCAGACGTGCCGTAAGGAACGGGTTTTTTTTTTCAGGGTGTAAAATCATATTATTTGGTATTTCCCTCCATTTCGTCTATCATCTTTTTAATGTAGACCTAAAAAAAAAGATGAAACGTATTCACCATGTTTTTTTTTCCTGCGCCATGCAGTTTATAATACGCCTAGTAGAGGCGGAATCTATAACTGAACTGTATTAGTCGAAAACTGATATTCTAGTGTTAGTATGATAGCAGAATCTGAATCAAAACTCTAATATACTTAAATCTGAATCTAATATACATGACTGGTTGGGTTGGAAATGTTCTGTGGTGATTTATCAATTTGGGGAGAGTATGAATTTTCATTGAATTGTCAGAGACAACCCGGGCCACCTTTTACCAAATTGTAATTTTGAAAATAACCCCCCCCCCCCCCGTTGTATCGCAAAGTTTTCCTCCTAGTGAGTCCGACATTGGCGTTCTATCTTCCCTACCCTTATCATTCCCAATACTGACAATTTATGCTTACTCTTTAGATCGCCAAAGACAAGTCTAAAAATATACGTTTAGAGCTTGACAGAGTGATTTGTTTCAACTTTATTTTTATTGTTTTTTGTTTTGTTTTGTTTTTTTTTCTTATCCCCCCCTTTTTTTCCCTTTTGTTTGCGGTTTGTGCATTGACAACTTGTTTATCGTGATCTGACACTTAATGCAACTTCAAAAAGGAATACAATATACTCTTATTATGCTGGAAGAAACGAGGGATAATAATGCAGACGGACGTAATTTATAATGATATTTTTCTGTTTCCTTTTCATTACATTCTTATTCAATTATTCTATTTTTCCTGTTTTTGTTAGTTTGTTTTAATTTAGGAGAGGGGAGTGAAAGGGTGGCGTATTGTGATTTTGAAATGATTTTGATTGTGATTTTGAATTTGAAAAAAAAAGGTTTTGCCTACCCTTTTCTAAACCAAGATCTGCCATTGAATTTGAAAATCATGGTAAGGATGTGAAACATCAGTAGTGTGTGTGTGTGTGTGGGGGGGGATGCCCCTCTCTCAGTCTAAAATCAAAGCATGTTTTCAGCAAAGGGCGTGCCGCGATGGTGGTCTTTCAGTTGCCCCCTTACACATTATTATTCATTGAATTTCTTACCGTAATTCTCATTGATTTTTTACATCGATTATGGTGGAGAAGATGTTCAACGGTGATGATTTTAATATGAAAACGTACTTTAATGATATAGACAGATGAACAACATTTCAGTATGATAAAGACAGATTCATTTTAAAAGCCGTGGACAAAACATGGGCGGATGCAGAGTTGAACTGAAGTGGCCCGGGGAGGGGTTCATTTCAATGGGCCGATGCGAGACACGAAGTACCGATTGGGGAAGGGTACGAGATGGGGTTGCACCTTCTGCAGTTGGGTGTCCAGGGTAGCTTCAACAGAAATGTTTTATTTTTTATAATTTTACTGGTGCGATCATCATCATAAAATAGTGCACATTTTTTTCACATTTCAGCTATTTGAAAATTCATGGGATAAGATTACACAAGTATTTCATAGATGGCGACTTCCATCAGTTTTTTGTTTTTGTTTTGTAATTTTAAATGTAGTTGCATGAAACAATCTGCAGTACATTTAATCTTCAGCTTGTAGGTTTTGAACTTCAACAGTCCAAAATTGGCAAGAAACGAAACTGAGGTGACACTGTTCTCGTAAAAGTCAAAGAAACACATGCTATTTTCCACAAAAATCCACAGGACATTGACAAAATCCGCTGGAGATCGTCGACAATCTGGCACTTTTATAAAAACACTGCCTGGGATACCATAGACTACCCCTGGATGAAGGTCGTTTTCTCATGAACTGAACAAATAGGAAAACCGGGCCCGGGGGGGGGGGCTAGTTCTCGAACATTAGTCCAGAAACACACACCCCCCTTGAATTACTTGAATTTAACCGTTTTACACAATCTTTGCTTTTCATTTCCCCAATGCAGTTTGTAATAGAAGAATAAGTTATCAAACTCATACATACACACTTGGGGTGGTCTATTTACAGTCTTAGGACAGTGCACCTTTGATTCTAATTATGTTCAATGCAATCATTGAACATCTCGAAATATTATCTTTCCTCCGATTCCGTGTCATGTTTCACATGTTTGAAACAAAAACTAATATAATATAGAAAGACAGAAGATCTATGCAATATTCTATTGTCAAATTTAATCTTAAAATAAAGTGCAGAGCAAAGAAATCGACGCGTTCTACGATACTTTATCGCTTTGCAACTTTGCCCCCAGAAATTTCCCGAACTAAGTACTCTTTGTGATTTTCACGCTAGAGAGTTACATAAGGGACGTCACTCTTACGTTAATGGCAATAAGGCCTATTAACAAGGATATAAGACGTTTCGATCATTTTTTTGCAACATATCACAATGATAGTGCTGAATAAAGCACGTTGTTTCTAGCTCATGTTGTATGGCCGCAGGTTTGGAATCCTTCTGAAAATTTTGTTGTTTGAACATTTCCATCAAATTTTCAGTATAAATGTAGACGAATACTGGTTTCTTGTAAATGTAGTCAAAATATTCCAATACATCTGAGAATACGCAAGATCGCAAATGCAGCGCGTGCAGCGTGTCCGCTCTGATTTTTCATTTAGTCACCTACCTAAACCATTGTTCAAAACTTGGGCACCTTTTCTGCCCTAGTAAATTGATGATGTCATAACAATGGAGAACAATCGAAGAGTGCGCGAGAACATTCGTATAGTCTTGGTTAGAAGTATTTGCGATCTTCCGTATTGAATGTCTTAGTGGAAATCTCCGTATATTGGGGTATGTTTTACAATAAAGAATATCAATATTTTGCGATTATACCCCAAAGGAACACTAAATTTGTCTTCATCCATTCTTATCTATCTGTTGCAGATTTATCTTTAACATCGCATTGAAATAATCAAATGAAATACAAGAAAAGCTTAAAACTAAAAGAAAGGAGGGGTCTCCAACAACACTAGGTTGCAGCACCCACAGCAAAATCCCTAAACACCCATGCAAAAAGCACAGAACAGATACCCACAGAAAGAGACGCAAAAGGGACAAGGAACACCAACTCACAACATAGAAACATAAACATTAAAGACTACACATAAACCAACGAGACCAATGGGCAACCGGTGCCGACTTAGGACGGCCATCTGCCACGTAAATAGCAGACGGTGTGGTTATCCTGGATTACGTGCGCACAACCCTCCCACTATTCCGATTTCCCAGAGGTCTCGAAGAACGCACAATTATGGTGTAAAACAACCTCCTCACTGTTAGATGACCACACACAAACAAGACCGTAAAACACAGGGGTCCAAGCAACACAGATGAATATGTAAATGGATATAAAAAGAGGACGTGCGTAATACAGTCCGTGCTCTGCCGGCTGTAGCGAGCTCATATATGTTATCACCCCAGGAGTCCGACTGACATTCAGAGAGGACAGGTGGTCGTCCAAAGTCTAAAGTCTAAAGTCCAAAACCATTACCAATGGTCTAAAGTCCAAAACCATTGACAATGCACGTAAAAATAACCTGTCGAGATTGAGGTATTGTTTCTGAGAACTGTGCTTGCGAAAAAAGGTCAGATACTAGGTGTAGTAGAGTAATTTTGTGCTTTGCGACACATTTAAGGGCGAAAAATATCAAACCACGGATTTAATTTTCAAATGAATTGATGTTTGTGATGTTTTTCTCAAATTTAGATTTTCTGTTTGATGGCGTCATTTGAAGCAATTTAATGATGACAAATATGGATAATGACCATATCCCCGTATACAGCACAAAATCGATAATTCAGAAAATCATAAACCGAAGGCATACAAAATCAGGATAAAACAGGAATCAAAGCAAACAAACAAAAATCTCTACCATGTGAAAAAAAAACGAACTCCCGATATGGGAGTGGGACCAGGTGCCCAGGAAGAGCAAGCATCTCATGCTTGCATGCAAAACCCGCCGCTATGAATTTGTATTTAGGGAAAATTGTTTATCATCATTGAAAACACACATCACAATGCCTGTTATATCAATTTGGATGGGTTTAACAGCTTTAATCACTTCTAAAAAGTGAACGAAATTCTTAAAAGTCATTTTTTGACATTACATTTTGAACCATGTGTCTTTATCGGATTCGTTTGGCTTTTGACAGAATAAGTCAATCGTTTACCTAGAATAGAATACCTTAGCGTTCCATATTGAACTCCCAAATCAAAAATCGCTAGAACATATGACATGCCGTGCCAAAGTGTCACTGAATTGTTTGGGGGGGGAGAGGTTCTTACGGAGAATTACTCTTTATTCTCAATTTGCCCAAAAGACATTACAGATATACATCCAGACAAAAGTTAAGCAACATCCCAATATTTCGGAGTCCTTATACTTTAAACGATAGCACCGAGAAGTTTTCGTAAAATATATCAGATACCAATTCTTTTGTAGATGACTTTACACCTTTTAATAACATATAACACTAAAATGATATCGAAATTGAACTAATTACCTTGAATAGAGCCTCAAATGAAAAGAATGCACTTTTGAGGGAAAATAATGTAGAATAAAGTTTGATGTGAAGTATTGAAAAATTAAGGTAACAGGTACTTGAAAAAGAGATAAACCACATTAAGCTCAAGATTCACAAATCTAATACGATTTTCTTTCAAAAATTTAGTATTATATTCTTTTAGTGGACTTCCGGTTGAGGTTTATTCCAACTGCCCTCTTTCAATCGCTCTTGTTAATAATTTGCCTATAATTACCGTTAAAGACATTTGTTGCTCAAAATTTCTTTATATTCCATGTTCACCGATGTTAATGATGACTTGCAGCCAAATAATGGCGCAAGTTGGTCGAACGAGATGCACATCCGGTTTTTAATTTTGTCATTAAATGAGAAATTTTACGATTCGACGGATTAATCTCTTAACCGGAAGTGACATTTTGGCAGATGGTTGTCCCACATAATGACTGATATTGGTCGAACTAGGTTTGATTATAAAATTCAAGAAAATAGTGGTCACGAAGGTGTTATTCTTTAAAAAATACAAAAAAAGCACCCAAAAACAGTGTTCCAGCTAGAAAACAAAAAGGGCAGGGCGCCAGGTAGGGCACTTCTGCTTGCGAAGGGCCAAAGAGGGCACATCATGCACGCGTGGAGGGCAAGGGTGGGCACATTTATAGGCGTGCGGTAAGCAAGGTAGGGCACATTTTTGCATTATGTAGTCAAAGTAGAGTATATTTTACAAGACATAAGATTTTTTTTTTGCAAATAAGGCACTTTATTTCTTTTGCAGTACATCTTCAATAACCAAATTAAAGTACAAACATAATCAAAATTTCACAAGTTTTATTGTTTCAGTCTGTAATACATGTACTTGCCATGCACTGTTGCCTGAGACTACTTATAGTAACCGTTTACAGAAGCATAAATGTAATGATGCAACTGACTCTGTCATCCCCTGTACAATGTACAACGAGACCAGCGACCTTTGTTTTCCATTTTTTAAAATTCCTCTTTTGTGTTACCAGTTTTTGGAGACTGCGGTAGTCATCTGCGTAACAATGTATATGCGTCTATGTATATTCTCAATTCCTTTCGCGTACTTATCCGTTTATGGTCACGATTATTTTGTGTATTGAATATCTTTAAAGTATTGACGCTGATAGACTGTGATAGATCGTGAATTACGTCGGTACGTGTTTTGTGAACAATTTCCGCGGTCAAAAAGACATTGGTTCTACACGTATTTAGCATGTTTAGTGCATTAAAAAATAAGTAAATAAAAATAGATCAAGAAGACGATAGATGAACTTATCGTCGATTTCTAAACGGACCATTGGCGGATCTAGCGAGGTGGATAGGGGGGTTGCAACCCCCCCTTTGGTCCGACCAAAAAAAAAAAAAAAAAAAAAAAAAAACGAAGAGAGAGAGAGAGAGCGAGAGAGAGCGAGAGAGAGCTTATATTAAAAAACTTAATCTCTGTCCTTCTTACTTAACAAGCTTTCAACACCAAGGTGTACAACATTTGTGACCTGAATTCTGAATATAATAATGTTGAAGATTTGAGGCTTATAAAATAATCTTTGCTCCGATGCGTGTTTACTTATAAATAGGAAATTGTGATTACTTTACAAGGGCGTAGGAGAAGGGCAGCGGGGGCACATCAACCCCCATTTTGAAAAGTGGGGGCACAACCATGTTTGTGCCCCCTCCCCCCCCCCCCCCTTTTCAATCACAAAATTTTATGATGCATTAACATTGTTTAAAATAGCAACATTTTGTATCATAAATCTACAATTTTTCGGTCAATTTTCAAAAATTTTCTTTGGCTCGCTACCGCTCGCCAGTTCTTTATAGACTTTCTGAATAATTTAGCTATTCTGATCCATCCTTCATACATATTACTTTATCAACGTATTTGAAGATATTTAACTCAAACTATATAGAATATTATTACATGTACTTGTTAATGATAGAGGGTATAGAAAGTATTTTCTGATAAGTCAATATTTTGCTAAGAAAAAATTCCTGGCTCGCTACCGCTCGCCAGACATTTATTCATGTACTTAAAATTTAGAATTGCGCCAGTCATTTTTAAATTTTTAAATCTCCCCCCCCCCCACACCTTTTTTTTATTTTGCTTGTTAGAAATTTTGGAATGTTGTGCCCCTCTTTTTTTTCAGGCAGAGCTACGCCGTTGCTTTAAAAGATAATAAAACAGATATATAGATTATCTTTGGGTAGTCAACAATGCACCCTTTAAGGTATTATTGCGAAACAGAAGCTTTTGATAGTATGCATTCAACACCCCCCCCCCCCCTTTCAAAATCTTCAACCCCCCCTTTGAAAAATTCCTAGATCCGCCTATGCGGACCCACTCGAATACTCGTATATAATAGTCGTCCGTTTTAGCTCGGAAACTTAAGTATTGAGACGAAAAGCATAGATATAATGTACGTGTAAAATGTCATCATAATCATCAAAAATATTTAAAACAGTACAAATTCATCAAGGCGGAGGTGTGTGTATTTATGTCGCGAGCCGTTGTTAACGAATCGAGGCTAAATTGGCGCAACTTAACAATGTGAATGTGACTTAACTTAATATAGATTGCTATTTTTGACTTTTCATTCTCAATCTTTGCGAGCGTTTTCTGGAGGTCATGCTGTTAGTTGTTGTGCACTGTGCGGTCAACTTTAAAAAACGTCAAAATATGAAGTGAAAATTTTTTTAGAAATAAATCTCTCGCGCGATCGATAAAACCTATCTTCCATTTGTACAAGTATACCTGCGTATTTAATCAAAACATCTTGATTAGGCAGTCGTTTGTACTACTCGCAAAGGTGCTAGATGGTTGTACAAACAATTCAATTAAGCAAAGTACATATTTAAGACGGTAATGCATTAATTACCGCAAACGGACAACATAATCGAAACTTGAAGGGCGGATCAAGAAGGACAACACGAGGAAAACGGGAGGGCATCAAGGGCGCAACAATAGGGCATCAAGGGCGCAACAAAAGGGCATCAAGGGCGCAAGCTAGGGCATCAAGGGCGCGACGCCCTTCTATTTTGGCCTAGCGGGAACACTGAAAAAGATATCGTTGTCAAACTTTATTTTTTTTATAAAAACGATAGTTATAAAAATGCAACATCAAAATATCTAATTCATGGTCTAAATGTGTGTCTGATAATAAATTTAGTTCTACCGGTACGTAGGCGCTTAACTTCACTTCCGGTTTCATAAACGCGCTTTTTGACATGATATATTTTTCAAAAAAAATTACTCCCAATTCTGAAGAGATAATTCACATTATCTCAATATTTTTAATACATATGCAGTTTTGAATTTCATCAGATTAACAATTTGATTCATTTTACCATACTGAACAGCGAATTTTACGAGATAAATCAACTCCATGAACTTGATATCTAACTTGAATTGTTTAAAATCATACCCGTCCCCATTTCGATCCCGATTTAAAATAAGTTGCATAATAAAATTACGTTAAATGAAGTAATAGTATCGTCGTCAAAGGTTAGATCTATATCATGAAACATAATTTTCAAATATTTTTAATCAAACGTGCATTTTGCTTTAAAAACAATTTCACTGTTGCTTAACTTTTGTCTGGGTGTATATGTAAATGTAATTAAAGAAGATCTCTAACCAAAATACATTGTATAAATCAAATTTGGAGCAAACGACGACAAAAACCTGACAACACACATAGCAGGCAAGTCAACAAAGTATCAGATACAAAGAGAACATGCCTTACAAAACAAAAAGAAAACATTATTTCAAACAATAAATGGCGGCCGCACAAGTTATTTTACAAAAAAAATAATTGTCAACTTCTTTTTAAATTCGGACCTACACAAGCAACAGAATGTATTACTTTGGGTATTTCACAACCTGCATTTTATGGTTACATATTAATAAAATAGGAAGGATCAAAGGTAGACAGCATAACCGTCGAAAATGCGTCAGAATCATCAAACGCCTCTTATGCCGTGGATATGATCCTAATGTCAGCAGACGGACACTTGGCTTGGTACTTGACCAATCTACAGTCTTGTACCAGCGCATTCTTAAGACTTGCTTTCTGACTGACTCTGACGACGGGACTCCATAACAGACCCTGTCCAAACCTCTTGTAAGAAGACAGGGTCCCAACCACCTATCCTCTCTAATGTCTGTCGGACTCCTCGGATGATTACATACACGAGCTCATTAAAGTCGGCAGAGCACGGAATGTATTACGTAGGCCCTCTTTATATATCAATTCATCTCTAATGTTTGGGCCCTTCACTTTGCAGTCTTGTTTTTGTGTGATCATATAACAGTGAGGAGGTTGTTTTACATCCCAATTGTACGTTCTTCGATACCTCTGGGTAATCGGATCAGTGGGATGGCTGTGCGCACGTAATCCAGGATAACCACACCGTCTGCTACTGACGTGGCAGATGGCCGTCCTAAGTCGGCACTGATTGTCCATTGGTCTCGTTGGTTTATGTTAAACGTCTTCAAATTCAATAGCATCATTTAGGAACAGGATTGATCATACATGAACCAGACATGCACGTTTCGGGTTTAACCTGTGTAGTCATTTATGTTTGATGTTTCTATGTGATTTGGCGTGTTTAGAACCATTTCCGTCTCATTCTTTGTATGTCTGCCTTGTATTTTTGCAGTGGGTGTTATGGGGTTTTGCTTGTTGGTGCCGCAACCGAGTGTTGTTGGAGAGCCCCTCCTTTCTGATAAAATTTAACGTTTTTTTCTGATACGGTTAATCAGTTCCATAACAGAAAAAGGGCATTACACACATACAATAACCCCTAATTATAGTGCTTGTACATTGTATATTGTCAAATTATGTATCTGAATTAATCTTTTAAATTAAAGATGCCTGGCGGGACGCTGAGTGCATGCAACTTTATGGACAGAACTTGGGTGTCTTTGTTGTGAAGAATTGTTTTGAACAAAACCAGAGTTCAATCAATGTATCAAATCCTGAGAACACAAGTGGGACGATTTTTGATGTCATTCCAGTAACCTCTAAAACTAAGACCGTCTACAGAAATAAGTTTATCGCCGAATGCAGCTCTGATACAGAGTACACAATCTGGAAACTGAGGTTTGATATAGACAGTTGTTCATCCAGTATGAGAACTAAGAACATCGGCAAGTCAACAAAGGATGTTGCAGACTTTTACCTCCGAGCAGGATGTGATTATAAAGTTATCCCTCCTGATGATACACCACCAAGGTTCTGTATCGTATTCATTCCTACAGAAGACAGCAGTCAAAGACGGATACCTATCTCAAGCGTTCATGGTGTACATCGGGACAGAACAAGTTGCAAAAGGTTTAATCCGAAGATGACGTGCAGTATGTGTTTCGATTCTGTACGATGGGGCGAACGAGAACTAGGATTACGTCATGACAGATCTATGAGTGTTTTGTTTCAATTTCACCACGATACCATAGAGCAGGTAAGTTTATCCAGAAATACAATCCACATCAAATATATGCAATTTACATAGAAGAAAATACGAAATGCCTGATGAATTTAGTGCATAATGTAAAAAAGCTATTCTTAATTGGCTTTGATCAGTGTGGACAAGACTTATCTCGACATTTCACTCTTCATATATTCACTATTTGGATTTTCTCTCTGTCTCAAGCATTACTGATGAGACATTTCTTGCTAAATTGCGCATGTCGTGCAATGAAAAGTCCTTTTACTATTTTGAGCCGCGCACTCTTTGCTAAAAAAATATAAAAATCATAAAATCAATCCAGAGAGCGCTACTAAAATGAATTTGGCTTTATCTGAAAACTCTTTGACATTCAGTATCACAAATGAGTTAAAGAAGATCCTGACGATAATCTCAACAGCACTCACAATAGAGCACCAAATTGAACATCGACGGACCCCTAGCAAGCTAGAGGTGGGACCAGGTGCCCGGGAGGAGTAAGCATCCCCTGTAGGCTAGCCGCACCCCCCGTCGATGTTCACGCACGAAAATGATAAGAATATATAAAATGCATGCACTGTCTGAGGCCACGTCTATATAGAAAGTGCTATGGCGACAATGTCAGGGAAAAATATTAAAAACACTTACTGTCAAACCCCTCGCGGGGAAAAAGAGGATTTGCATGAATGACTTGCATTAAAACTGGTTTGAAATATTCTACAAAAATGTAACGAATTGAAACACTTCATGGATATTTAATTTAGTTTACTGTGAACAGTGACATGAAATGTATTTGACGATTTTCCGATACGATATTTTATATATTATTAAAAAACGGAGGGATATCACCCTGATGACATACCTCTGTCCTCTTTGGCATACATTTTCATGTCATGTCTAGAATTTCACTCTTCATATAAACCAACAACAAAAAGAAACTGTGACACCAACAAAATCGGATGAAAATTAGAATGAGTTAAAGAAGATCCTGACGATAATCTCAACAGCACTCACAATAGAGCACCAAATTGAGCATCGACGGACCCCTAGCAAGCTAGGGGTGGGACCAGATGCCCGGGAGGAGTAAGCATCCCCTGTTGGCTAGCCGCACTCCCGTCGATGTTCATGCACGAAAATGAAAACAATATGTAAAATACATGCACTCTCTAGGTTATGTCTATGTAGAAAGTGCTATGGCGACAATGTCAGGGAAATTATTCAAAACGCTTACTGTCAAACCCCTCGCGGGGAACTTCTTTACGAGCTCCACACGGCAAATGGCATAAGTGTGATACAAATGAAAAATGATGGATTTAAAAAGTTCGTTTGTCCTTAACTCATACTTCAGTATATTTATGACATAAATGCATACTTGGCTTGTTAAATACCGTTATAATTCCGCTCAATTTGCAATTGCACGTTTTTATATTTTCGAGCATGCGCATTATGCTATATATTTTACTCGTTTTTGTCATTTTTTTTCTGCAGATTTTAGGTCACTTTAACGGAAAAGAAAATATTGTTTTATATTTTGATGTACAAGATTAAATTACTGATTTCTTGAATTCGAGAAGCTTTGATCTGAGATGCTCCAAAACGAAGTAACGAGGCACTTTTGAATGAACTATTATGTGAATGCTTGAATGGAATGTTTTGAACAAATTGCCACTATTCGGGAACATAAACGGAATAGACAATTGACGATTTTCATGTTACTGCGGTTGACTTGTATTTTACACATCTTAAAAGAAGGGAGGAGATCTCCAACAAGACCCCGCTGCAGCATCAACAGTAAAACACCAAAACACCCGATGCAAAAATACAAAAGACGAGTACAGCACGAGACGGAAAAGAGACACAAGACATGTAAACATCAAACACAAAAGACTACACATAAACCGACGAGACCAATGGGTAACTGGTGCCGACTTTGGACGGCCATTTGTCACGACATCTTAAGACCCGACATCACAAGATTTGACGAAACTTTTATATGTGACGTCGTATCTGATTTATGACGTCAGAATTAGAAATAACGCCAAAAGCAATTATGTCGGGTCTTGGAGTGTCTGAAATTCAAGTCTATCGGTAAAATGAATAAAGTCTATTGCCTATGAATACTTGTTGGCAAAATGCGAAAATAATTTTGATCGCACTTTTGAATGCAGAAAAAATATTTGGCCATATACGAAGTTTATGAAACCGTAAAGAAAAATTAAAGACCGGTTTCTCTGTCCGGCTAATCCATTTCCATTAACGTTAACGTAACGTCACTTTTAGTAAGGATAACACAAATGCATCTACACTTCTTGAGCTATTGTTATTCCATGTCATAACGCTATTTTGCCACTAAAACAATCATTATCGTCATATATTTCACGAAAAGTCATTTTGTCATAATTTAAGTAGGTTTCAAAGTCAAACACTTAACGTCAACGCATCATATGGTATATTGAACTTAACCTTGACAGAACTATTCGAGTGATTTTAAGCGTTAACAATGCATAAGATGTGAATGTTAAACGTCTTCAAATTCAATAGCATCATTTAAGACCTGATAAATTTGCAACATGGACCAGACATGCACGTTACGGGTACTAAACCCTCGTCAGTGATCCTCAGTCTAAACAATGTAAAATGACCAAAAAGTACGAAAATTATTATGTCCAAAAATGTACCAAAAGACATAGCAGAATATTTCAAATAACACGGAAGGGTTCCAACACTCTATACCTTCTAGAAGAAAATTCCAAACCAATTTATTATGCACCAGACATGTTTTTCTGCTATGTGATGCTCATAAGCGGCCATAATTCATTTCAGTAGCGCCTTCTGGTTTTATTTTTAGAATTAAAATTTGTACATTTACTTTACGGCGATTGCGTAGGTCATGTCGGATCGATTGATCCAAATCCAAATGAAGCATTTGTTTGAGAATCACGAATGCCCACGGTGGCATTTTTGTTAGTATAAACACAATTTTCTGTTAAGTCAAGGTTGGGGTCACTCGGTTATAAATGTTGATATCAATGAATAAATCTTATGACAAGGAAAAGGAACGTATATATCAAAGGCCTTTCACTTACCATTTGCAATAAAACATTTAAGATGTACCTATCAGTTATTGAGTCTCAATGTCGAGAATTCAAGGCAAAATCATAAGATCTTCCATAGGAACAGTTGCAAACCTCGGATATGAATACCATTCCGAATGAGTTAAAGAAGATCCTGATAATAATCTCAACAGCACTCACAATAGAGCACCGAATAGGGCATCGACGGACCCTGGCAAGCTAGAGGTGGGACCAGGTGACCGGAAGGAGTAAGCATCCCCTGTTGGCTAGCCGCATCCGTCGTCGATGTAAACAATATTTAAAATGTATGCACTGTATGAGGTTACGTCTATATAAAAAGTGCCATGGCGACAATATCGGGGAAAGATATTCAAAACACTTACTGTCAAACCCCTCTCGGGGACCTCTTTTACGAGCTCCATACGGCAAAGGGCATAAGTGTGACACAAATTAGTTAAAGAAGATCCTGACAATTATCTCAACAGCATCACAATAGATAACCGAATTGAGCATAGACTGACTATTAGCAAGCTAGAGGAGGGACCAGGTGCCCGGGAGGAGTAAGCATCCCCTGTTGACGTTCACGCATGAAAACGAAAACAATATATAAAATGTATGCACTGTCTGAGGTTACGTCTATGTAGAAAGTGCATTATGTCTATATGTGAAACGTCTTCAAATTGAATAGCATTTAAAAACAGATAAATTGGCAGCATGGACCAGACATGCACGATTCGGGTACTTAACCCTCTTCAGTGATCCTCAAATCTAAACAATGTTAAAAGCCCGAAAGTGTGAAAATTAGTAAGTCCAAAACTAAAAAATTAGTAAGTCCAAAACTAAAAAGAAAAAAAAAAAGAAAAAAAAAGTCCAAAACGTACTGAAAGACGTCATCAAATTAATTAGCATCATTTTAAAGTAGGTAAATTTACAGCATGGACCAGACATGCACGTTAAGGGTATTTAACCCTCGTCAGTGATCCTCAATCTAAACAATGTAATGTAGCCGAAATCTGTGAAAATTATGTCCTAAATATACCGAAAGAGGCAGCATGATGACTGGGATATGATGCCACAGTACCAATGTGTTAGAATGACAAATATGGATAATGACCATATCCCTGTATACAGCACAAAATCGATAATTCAGAAAATCAGAAACCGAATGCATACAAAATCAGGATAAAACAGGAACCAAAGCAAACAAAAAAAAAAACCCCAACCATATGAAAAGAAGCGAACTCCCGATATGGGAGTGAGAACACTTGCCTAGGAAGAGTAAGCATCTCCTGCTTGTATGCGACAACCGCCGCTTCAATTCGGTAGAAATATCACATCCGGTTACTTCCATTTCGGAAGACATAGAGTACAATCTTTGGTTTGATGGTTCAAATGGTATATGACAGAATATCATCCACCATTCGGGAGAGTAGGACATCATAGTGTTTGACGAGTTCCCCATATCGACCGTAGAACTTCCTCAGTGACGATGTTAGTCGGTCACAAAGATATCCCTGACCGAGAAGCTTATCTGAAAGACGCCTAGCTCTCAGAACAAAATTCGCATATTTCGTACTTACTCTGGCAAAGCGTATCAACTGAGATATGAACACGCCATAAGCAGGCGATGAAGGGATGTTGCTACTCAGAAAAGGTGTAAGCCGATGCGGGCTTACAAGCCATACTTCGTACTTCGCGTTGTGTGATTAATTAATGTTCTGTATTTGGTCGTGGAAGGAAAACATCGTTAGAATTTTAACAAAGTTTATTTCACGAAACATTGTTTAACAGAATCCATAGCATGCGAGAAAGTAGTTCTAAGACAACGAGAAAGTAAATATAACAATTGTAAAATGACACATTGTATTTAAACCCGGGAGGGGAATTGCACAATATGATGGACATATTTCTAGATAATTCCATGTTCATCCCTCAAAGATAAGGTTGTCTACAACTCTTCAAAAACATATGAAATTATGAGGGATTGTACGCAAATAAACTCAATATGCTGGTACTTCACGTGTAGAATTGATAATTATTTCTCCAACTCATAGATAAAACCAATTTGTAATTAAGTTCTTATCAATCTCTGGACTTTCCAAGTATTGAAAAATCAATATTACAATTAAACATGTAAAAGTTGATGAAATATTTCCATGAAAATCTTGAGATAAACTTATTAACTGAGATTTCTTGAATTTGTTTCTAATCTTGTTTCAAAAATCTTTATTCGAATTGATATAAGCATCATCCCATTTCATGTAAGGGAAATAATTAACTTTCGTGATCTGATAAATGCATCGATTCAGTTTAGAGTTATTCCTCTTTCTACAGTGTGCAAATTCCCCAACATAAAACAAAAAATCTCCATAAATATTGTGGAGGAGAGGCCATATGGTTACAATACTCCCCCAAATAAGAAAAAAACCAAGATTTTCATAATCAAAATTATTAATCCAATTCAAATTTATTCAACTTTATAACTGACGTTTTAGTAACTTTCATCATTCATTTTCTTATTTATAATTTGAATCTCTGCTTGGTTATTTTCTAAACGTCGCATGGCCTTGACACCAAAATATAGATAATTGCATCATCTTATAGTGCACTCATTCAATTATGATCAAGTAAATGAATATAAATGACATGCAGATTAAAGTAATCATTTTAAGTTCATCACTGTCTTTATCGAGTGATCCAATTATGATTATCATAATAAACTCAGTATCGTCCATTCAAAATGTCATTGACAATAATTATCCAAATATTACAAATTCATTCAAGGCCAATACGTCAAATAATAGTATGATATATCTAAATTCAATGTACATTATGCAAAAATCAAAATTCATGAATAGAATATATGCAAGCATTATCATAAATAAGCATAATACATTATAAAATTCACATTTACTCTGCTTTTTTTCACTGAAATAACACTATACACATTTTGTGCACTTCTTAGTCTTCTTGCGATTCTTATTTGGATATTTATCCTTTGCATCTAATGGTTCCTCTCCGTCGTGTGATCCTACTTCGTGTTCTATGTAATCTCCGTCGAATTAAACGAATACATGGACCTCGATTGCATAATGGAAGGAATTCTGCACCATATGGATTTATCATCGTATCATCAAATGTTTTTTTTTTCTATTCGCTCGATAACTAAATCATCTTCTTGTCTTTGGCATCATTGCATCCCATGATTTCTTCTGAATAATCATTTCTTCTTCGTTGATCTACCTGTGACGCATCTTGGTATTAGTGACGTTACCAAGATCTTCCCGTAATCCGGATGACGCCATGCACCCAGAAAAGCGACGGGGTATAAACTTTCTCGATATAAAGCGTCAAATAAGGTAGTTCATTAATTGCAAATTGTCCTTTGCATTGGATTCTGCACGGATCGCACATCCCTATGGCAGATTTCACTCTATCATAATCTTCGAATTTTTCTCCGTTTGTTATCGTGACGGGCTGGTTTAACATCCGGCCACACGGGTAACATCGTGCACAGAGATACCTGACGTCACTGCTTCGAGCTTCGTATTTTGGCTTCCGTCTTCTGTCCATTGGATTGACCTGTTCACTCTTTTAAAATTGCCTCTCTATTAACAACAGGCGACTCCGTTGTAATAGCTGCTGCTCAAAGGTCAAGGATATTCTGCATAACTACACTGTTTATCAAGTATTCTGCATCGCCATTTTCTCCAAGCGATAACAGCATCAATTGTTCATTGCTATAATATATCTGCATGTCAAACTAAATTGTTCTTGGTAGTTATGACACTGGATTTCTCTGTACCCCTTAATTCATCAAAATTTTGAATTTACAAAAATAATTTAGAAGCCTGTTCCAAAACTCAAATAGTTTCGAAAACTATATCTTTCTTTGCAAAAATTCATTTGACTCGTATTCACATATAAATACTCAAAAGGCAATGTCATTTATTTTGATTCAATCAAAAATTGATATAAATGAATAAAACAATTTTAGCCAAGTTGCCCGGCATAGTGTAAAATGTGGATTGGATTGGATTGGACGATTGGACTGGACGATTGGATTGGACTGACAAATTGGACTGAATTATTGGATTGGACGAACATTTCAAGAACTGTTCTCGTTCAATTATCTTGCTTTTGAATGTTTTTAACAAAGAACAAATGATTTTTTTTTCGAAGCTGATTCAACTTTAGCTATACCCCGACGTCTGAGTCTGATGAAGAAGTTTTGTAGATCAGAATAGGATAAAGTACTGATGTAATAGTGACCAAAATTGCACAAGTGATCCGTTATTGGATTTTAAGTTGAACACAATGTTTGGGATACTGCATCTGACCTACGTTTTCTACTGAAATGACTCGATTAGGAAGTTTGGGGTAGCTCAGTATAAGAAAAAGCGAAAAGTAACCAAACTTTCACAAAGTGAATAATCTGAATAATAAGGTTGCCTAGTTGAATCTATTCATCAGATGCTGCATCTGACCTACTTTTTCCTCTTGAATGATTTTGTTTATAATAGCCAATATAAGCGATTGCTATATTCACCAAACGTGTGTTCTGGAGGGATCTTTGGTAAAAAATATTTATGATTTGACCTTGACCTTCTTTTTCCATTCTGATTCTGCATTAAATGGCCATTCAGCATTACTGCGAACTACTTTTGCATGTTAGATGCATCTCTGTCATACTTCATTATATAATTTAGACCCACATTTTCCGTTTCAGGGATCCGCAAAGTACAAATGGTATATGTACCAAACTTGCATTTTTGATGAACGTTTTGAGTTATGACCTTGACCTACTTCGGACTTTTACTTCCTCTGGTTCAAATATTTCTTTTCTTATCGCTAATGTTGGGCACATTACACATGGTACATGTTGCGAAATCTCACGGTACTATACATGGTATACTGTCATTTATTATTTTGATCTGTAAGTTGTATACAATAAGCCTGTTTTCAGATTCTATATTTTAGAGAAGAGTTAGGTCCTAATCTCAATTACTTAAATGCTTACACAGAAAAGTAACTAATGTAATTGTGCTGCCATGAGGTGAACTCATAACTTTTAATTACCCCATATTTTACTGTATTTTTAATTTGTATCATGTAAGAAGTCGATCGACATAAGAAATTTAACTTTCTATGACTTTCCGTCTTACTATTATTTGTTCTCAGTTAGATAACATTTGTTCTTAGTTTGTTTAATATTTGTTCTTAGTTAGATAACATTCAAAAGCAAGGTAATTGAATGAGCAAAGTTTTGAAATGTTCGTCCAATCCAATTATCCAATCCAATTTGTCAGTCCAATCCATTCGTCCAGTCCAATCGTCCAATCAAATCCAATCCAGATTTTACACTATGCCAAGTTGCCCTTTTTCATTGTTGTTAGACGTCGTCGGTATTTATGTCGTTTGTCAGTAAAGTATCAACAAATCATTTGTCAGCTGATGCTTGAACCTCCATCATGAGACGACCATCAATGAAATTCCAACACTGCCAAAAGGGCAACAAGGGTCAATATCATTAACGCGTTGACATGAAGAACTGAAATACGATCACCAGAATGAAAGCTCTAGATATTGATTAAACCCTGATGTTACAACAAAAGAGCATTGTTAAAGTACACAGAACATACTGATAATATTTCTTCATAATGTGTATTGATGATTTGATTTTATTTCCCTATTTTTTATTTGATTCTTTTTTATGTATTTATAATCTGTAAAATTCATATGCTATTTTTGAGTTTTAATGCCCTTTTCCTCCCTCTCTTTAGATAAAAACGTATGTATTTTTATCGGGACTTTCAGAATTTATAATTTTAATTCCTTGTTTTACTTCTCTTATATTTTGTTTATCGGTATAGTTTGTTTTATGCTTAATTTGAAAACCTTTTTTATCCTTTATTTTGAAATTTTGTTTCATTTCTTTCCAATAATCACTGATTTTTAATTCTTCCGAACTATCTAAATTGTTTAGGATGCAGATATTTGAACATTTTGAGCGGTCATATATTTTGTCATTTCAAATAAATTTTTCATAAGCAGCTTGGGATCCAGAGATAGAGTACTTTCAACGGGTTTCTGTTGGGTAGCCTTTTCGTTTAGTAAGAAACACGTTTCCGATTTCTTTGAAATATCGTCTATTTCCATATTTTCATCCTCGCGTTGTTCTGGAGCAATTGGTAAGCTCTCTGTCGGAGGATCAAAAATGATGTTCGTTTCATCGCCCATTTCCGTACTTGTATCGGGCATATCACGAGCTCTTAGTCGTCTCCGACGTTCCATAAGTGGAATGTCATCTTCGTCAGACGAATCCTCTCTTTCTTGAATTCTGTGTCGTATGGCAACGTCTTGAGGAACAGCTTCATCATCATCACTGTCTGATTGTTCAGGTGGGATTACGTACGTCGTTTTACGTAATAAATTCCCTTCGGAGTCTCTCGGAATTTTCCATTCATCAATCTTTGCAGGTCTAAGATGTCGATAATGTGCCTTTGTTGTATTACCATCAAGCTGATTTTTCACTATGAATGAAAGTGGTCCTGTTTGATCAATAATTCGAAAGTACGGTTGCCACTTAGCATCAATCTTGTTGTCTCTTCTGTGATTCCTTATGTATACGGGATCTCCAATCTGGAAGTTTTCCTTCTTACTGTTTTTGTCTGCGTACTTTTTCTGTTTCTTTTTAGCTTCTTTCATGTTTCTATGAACCAATGTAAAAGATTTGTGCTTCTGTTGGAGAGCGATTTGATGTTGATCTTCACCCACATATCTACGTCTTGGTTTTAAAATGGTGTCAAGTGGAAGTACAACGTCTCTGTTATATAGGAGACTTCGATTATTCGTTGACATGAAACCTAATGGCGGCTAGTGTCTGATTCAGGAACAAATCCCACGTTTGGACGTCTTCTTGAAGGCACGGCGAAAGCATCTAGCCATCCCGAAAATATGTCTATGAAGGAGACAATGTATTTGTTCCCTGATAGTGTAGTCGGATATGGTCCAGATAAATCTAAGCCAATCTTTGCGAAAGGGTAAGGAGGTATTTCGGTTTCCTTGATAGGAGGTTTTTATTTCTTGGAACTTCTTGTCTGACATATGACACATTTCTCTACATATGCGTGAATTTTCTTGTACATATTCGGAAAGAAATACTTCAGACGAATGGAATCGTATGTCTTATCTACAGCCATATGACCGAGTTGATTATGGTACTACCTTAGGAAGACTGTCTCCATATCTTGAGGTATATACAGTCTAAGCTTTGGATCATCAGAGTCCGGCTGAGAGAGGTAATAAAATAATCCTTCCTTGTCCTCAAAGTAGTGTGTCTGTTCAGCTTTCGTAGCTGTTCCTTTCCTTAGTCTGTTCTTTATTCTGACGACTTCTTGGTCTTTTTCCTGTTCGTATGTCAAGTTGAACTCCTCAGGTAAATCTGAGACAGCTTTTATGATCTCTTGTCGATCTTCAACGTGACAGTTTGCAAAGTCTCTCAGATTAAACTCGTTTGAATTTATTACTCCTATCTCAAATGTTCTATCGTCAATATCAGGTTCTTCTTCGGATTCTTTGCACTTTTCGTTCGTCTCCGGATGCGGTATACGGGACAGGAGATCTGCACAGTGATTATTTTCACCTTTGACATATTCGATCATACAGTTGTATCCTGCAATACTTAATGCCCATAGCCGTATTTTCTTGTTTTGCATAGGTGAATCTAAGAGGTACTTCAAAGGTTTGTGATCAGTCTTGATGGTGAATTGAGCTCCATGTAAGTAATGGTCTAACTTCTGAAGTGAAAAATGGATAGCAAAAGCTTCTTTCTCAATAGTGGACCATTTTGTCTGTGTGTGACTTAGTTTGTGTGATAAGAAATAGATAGGTTTTTCTTCTCCTTCATCCGTTTCTTGAGTAAGGCACGCTCCTTCACAGTTATTACTCGCGTCCGTATATAAGACGTATGGTTTGTTGGTATCTGGGTATGCAAGAAGTGGTACTACAGTGAGGCTTTCCTTAAGATAATCAAAAGCGATTTGGCATTCCTGGGTCCATTTAAATCTTGCATATTTCTTGGTTAAATTGATCAAAGGTTCTGCTATCTTCGAGAAATTTGGAACAAATCTTCTGTAATAACTGCACATTCCGCTGAATCCTCGAATTTCCCTAACATTCTTCGGAGCTTGTAAGTTTTTGACTGCTTCAACTTTCTTTGGATCTGGAGCAATACCATCTTTGTTGATTACAAACCCTAAGTATTCTGTCTCTTCCTTAAAGAAAGCGCATTTCTTCAGCTTCAGCTTGAGGTTATGTTGTCTCAGTCGGTTAAATACTTCTTGAATATGCCTTATATGCGGCTCCGGGTCGTCTTGAGAGAAAATCAAAATGTCATCTAAATACGCCATGGCAAATCCCTCACACCCTTGTAGAACAATATTCATAAGTTCCTGGAATACCGCAGGGGCATTACGCAGACCAAAGGCATCCTGTTAAATTCAAATAGACCTCGATGACACGCGAACGCTGTCTTCTCCTTGCTACTTTCGTCTAACGTTACTTGCCAGTATCCATGTCTTAAGTCCAACGTAGTAAAATATTTAGCATTTCCTATCAGTGACAAGATGTCGTCGATTAAGGGAAGCGGGTAAGATATCGGTCGAACAATTTTGTTCAGTGTTCTGAAATCGACACACATTCTCTCACTGCCGTCCTTTTTTCTTCGCCACAACTAAAGGAAATGACCAGGGAGATTGTGATCGTTGGATTATTTTGGCATCCAGCATCTCATCGATCGCCTTGTCAACAATTTGCCGTTTGTTAAGAGGGGTCCTATAAGGTCTGTTCTTAATTTGAGGGTGCTTTCCGGTGTTTATCCTCATTTGTACTGTCTTTGTTCCACCAAGATCCGAATCTGACTTAGCTATTCGATCTTTGTTTTTCTTCAGAAGTTTGACCACTTAATGACGCTTGTCCTCGGGTACATATAGATCCTCAAAGTCTGTCATTACTGGCTTTGGTTCATCAACCTCCATTGGTTCTTCGTTCAAAGCGTAAATTTCTGGTGGGGTCAAAGGTCGAGCCCTTCCTACTACGCTTCCTCTTCTGAGACGGTAACATTTGTTTGTCTCGTTAACAATCAAAATAGGTACTTTGTTCGGCGACCTGACTATATTCACGGATTCCCTAATTGTGAGTCCAGGTTCTTCTAAGATACATCCGGGGTCAAGATTCGTAACCTCTAGGAGTCTTGAATCTGATATTTGGAAGCCTTTCTGTAATTTAACGTGACATATAACTGCTGTCTGTGGTTCGATCTTCATCTTATGACTGAGCCTCAAAATCGTAAAATGTGAATATCTTCGTCCAGTTTCACATACGTTTTTCCTATTCTTAGCATTCCTAAGTCGAAGTAAAGACGTACACCGAATTCCTTTAGCCAATTTCTTCCTAAGATGAGGTTTTTATTTAGCGTGTCTACTACGTAAAAGTTTTGAGACATTTTCAGTCCGTTCATTGAAAAGTAAAGTGTTGTACGTCCTAACACTTCAATAGGCGCACTATTTACCGCTCATAAACTTCTATTAACGCGAAATAATTTTGGCTTGGATGATAATCGATCAAAAGTCTTTTTATTCATGATGGAAACCTCAGCACCAGTATCTACTAAAGTTCGGTATCTCATCTTACCTATCTTTATGATACAGGAGCTAGGGTTTCCAGCCAAATTCAGTTGGAATATGGGTTTCTTACTTTCATTATTTCTTCTCATCTTAGCATTTTGTCTGCTCTCTTCAACGGCTTCCTTTTGAAGAGAGCCTTGAAGTTTCCCTGATTTTGTTTGTGGGACAAATACCTATCACGTGAGTAATAACGATCTCTGTATCTATCCGGAAATCTGCGATTAGGACAATTCCGTCTAAAATGACATTTTGCGTGACATAGCCAGCATTCTTTTGTTTTAGTTCTACTCGTGTGGTCTTGACTTTGTCTGACCTTGTACTTGGTTAGAGGTTTGTTTGGATTCTTCTGAACTTTTAACGGGGACTGTATTTATCAGTTTCTGTTTATTATGTAGGGTGTTTTCACACTCATTTAGCGACTTTTTACGTTAAGTAGTGGAAACTTCTCCGTTTTCATCGGATTCAGGGTCTGAATAATCGAGAGCCGGTATAACACTTTGTTTGTTTACGCGCTGGGGACATTCCCAAACAGTGTGTCCTGTACAATTGCATTTACAACATTTTTTATAACTCTGATTTACTGCTAATTCTGAAATTTCATCACTTGTGAGTGTTTCATTCTGAGTATTAGACCTCAAGTTAAAACGTTTTCGTAAATTTTGCTCCTTCATTGCAATTTCAACTGCCTCGTCATAACCTCTTGGATCACATCTCAGAACTTTCATTCGCAAGTAATCATAAAACAGACCGTCACAGAAAATGTCAACCATTTGTTTCTGACATGTAGTGACCTGTGTAATGCCTTGTCCTTCCTCTTGGACAATATTTATGTTAGATTTGGTGAGGATCTATACAAGCAGGTTGTAGGAATTCCTATGGGTACTAACTGTGCGCCTCTTGTTGCAGATTTATTTTTATACACTTATGAAAAAGAATTTATCCAAAATCTTCAAAAGCAAAGAAAATTTGATGAGCTGAAATGTTTCAGTAATACTTCTAGGTATCTGGATGATATTCTAACCATTGACAATTCTGCTTTTGAATTATATAAGAATGAAATTTATCCACAAGAATTAACCCTTAACAAGGCAAACCTTTCAAATACAGAAACACCCTTTTTGGACCTAAAAATCAAAATTGTGAACGGAAAGATTCATACAAGTGTATATGACAAAAGGGATGATTTTGGATTCAACATAGTAAATTTCCCCTGGCTTGACGGTGATGTTCCAAGATTACCGTCATACGGCATTTACATATCACAGCTCATCCGGTACGCTAGAGCATGTACTGATATTTTGGATTTTCACAGTAGATATTTACAAATTGCCAAAAAACTTTTAGGCCAAGGTTTCCGCTTTCATAAACTAGTTAAGACTTTCTGGAAATTTTACAAAAATTACAGTCAACTTCTTTTAAAATTCGGATCTATACATGCAACAGAGTACATAACTATGGGTATTACACAACCTGTCTTTTATGGTGATATGATAAACAAAATAAAAAGGATCAAAGGTAGGCAGCATAACCATCGAAAATGCGTCAGAATCATCAAACGCCTTTTAACCGTGGATATGATCCTAATGTCACCAGACGGACACTAGGCTTGGTACTTGGCCAATCTACAGTCTTGTACAAGCGCATCCTTAAGACATGCACTCTGACTGACTGTGACGACGGGACTCCATGACGGGCTCTGTCCAAACCTCTTTAGAGAAGACAGGGCCCCGACCACCTGTCCTCTCTGAATGCCAGTCGGACTCCTCGGGTGATTACATACATGAGCTCGCTACAGCCGGCAGAGCACGGACTGTATTACGCATGCCCTCTTTTTATATCCATTTACATATTCATCTGTGTCTCTGGGGCCTCTGCGTTTCGCGGTCTTGTTTGTGTGATGTCATCTACAGTGAGGAGGTTGTTTTACACCACAATTGTACGTTCTTCGAGACCTCTGGGTAATTGGAGAAGTGAGAGGGTTGTGCGCACGTAATCCAGGATAACCACAACATTTGCTACTTGCGTGACAGATGGCCGTCCAAAGTCGGCACCGGTTACCCATTGGTCTCGTCGGTTTATGTGTAGTCTTTTGTGTTTGGTGTTTACATGCCGTGTGTCTCTTTTCTGTATCGTGCTGTACTCGTCTTTTGTGTTTTTGCATCGGGTGTTTTGGTGTTTTACTGTTGATGCTGCAACGGGTTCTTGTTGGAGATCTCCCCCCTTCTTTGAATAAAAGCGTATATTATTTCATCAAAAGGAGCAGTGTATGCATCTTCAGCCAATCGGAGTAAACGCTCTGAATACAACTGAACACTTTCCTCGGGAGTTTGTTTAATTTTACGGAGCTCAGTCATAGCTCTCTGATTATCAGTAATTTCAGCATATCGCTTTTGCATCAACCTTTTAAGATTTGACCAATCTGGAATTTCGCCCTTTGACTCAATTTCCTCTAAATACCGTTTCACAAAATCACCTACAGTGCCCGTACAAGTCATAAGAACTATTCTCGGTATGTCTGAATTATCGAGTCTTGCCATATGTGCGTACTTTTCAATTTCTTTGACCCACTCTTTAAATTGTGAAGAATCACCTTCAAACGATCTAACTACCTGAAGCAAAGAGACTGAAATAGCTGTTTGGAGACCTTTTACTTGATGAGCTATCCATTTCATTGCTTCATCACCACTGTCCGATAAACTACCAAATTTTGAGGAACTAGAACTTGTGTTCTTTGACGAAGAAAAACTTTTACTTTTAGAACTACCCGTACCTAAATTTGCACCAACGTTCGTAGTCTGACAGTCTTGGTCTATACTAGTCAACTGAAGTGTCACTTTCTTGTTATAATTAGTCATTTTGTGGTTTTGAATTTTCAAAATAAATGTTCTAAACGTTTTCTGTCCAGTAAATTCTTTGATACAATAAGAAAAATAATGTTTTTACATGGTCAACCGATCTGAAAGTACGTTGAGAAATAAAGTTGTGTCCTACCTCTCACTTTCACTGAGTTCAATTCAACCTCCGTTTTCTGATAAAAATCCATGATTTCTATTTTCTCCGATCCATCCAGGTCGCGGCACCAGAATATTTATGTAAGCCGATGCGGGCTTACAAGCCATACTTCGTACTTCGCGTTGTGTGATTAATTAATGTTCTGTAATTGGTCGTGGAAGGAAAACATCGTTAGAATTTTAACAAAGTTTATTTCACGAAACATTGTTTAACAGAATCCATAGCATGCGAGAAAGTAGTTCTAAGACAACGAGAAAGTAAATCTAACAATTGAAAAATGACACATTGTATTTAAACCCGGGAGGGGCATTCATCCCTCAAAGATAAGGTTGTCTACAACTCTTCAAAAGCATATGAAATTATGAGGGATTGTACGCAAATAAACTCAATATGCTGGTACTTCACGTGTAGAATTGATAATTATATCTCCAACTCATAGATAAAACCAATTTGTCATTAAGTTCTTATCAATCTCTGGACTTTCCAAGTATTGAAAAATCAATATTACAATTAAACATGTAAAAGTTGATGAAATATTTCCATTAAATCTTAAGATAAACTTATTAACTGAGATTTCTTGAATCTGCATCTAATCTTGTTTCAAATATCTTTATGTGAATTGATATAAGCATCATCCCATTTCATGTAAGGGAAATAATTAACAATAATTCACCATAAATATTGATGAGGAGAGGCCATATGGTTACAAAGGAAAGTTTGTAATGCTGAAATTGAAGTCGTCACGTTTGTCATAGAGTGAGGTGTTCATGTGACCATCAGTGTCGTAGGGCATTATGTCCTAATAGGTTGCTGAATTATTTGTCTCTGTAGTTTCTTTGACTTCAAGCTCTGAAGGATAGATACTGCTCAGGTTATCCACGAATTTATGATTATGGATGGACAACACATTGCTTATGTATCTGTAAATGAAGTCGAAGTCAGAAGCTATCTTTTCTCTTCAGAGACCAAATATTGGATGAATTCAGCTTCGTACGAGTAAAGGAAAATGTCGGCAAAGAGTGGGACACAATTGGTCCCCATTGGAATTCCGACAATTTGCTGGAAGACCTTTCCTCCAAACACCACAAAAATGTTGTCGATCAAAAAGTTTAACATCTGAATAATATCTGTTTCAGTGTACTTATTTTCAGAATCAGACTTTTCTTTTACAAAGTAGGTTTTGTCATAGTTCACAACAATAAATTTGTATTTGCGATTACCATTCTTACTTGTAAACGCATTACTCACAATTTAGAAAGTGGAATTGTAGTGTAAAGTGTCGAAAAATCAAAGGCTTTGATCGAATGGACTTTACTAAAGGCCGCGTTCGATTAGACGACCCGTGTAACACGAGTTTGACCCTAGTCAAATCGAACGACAAGTGTCGTGACCCGAGTGTTGAACACGAGTGACACGAGTATACTCCCCAGTATACCGGGAGTAATCGAGTGTTAAGATGGCGGACAAGGACAAGCAATCGAATTTCAAACATTAGAATAGACAAATACTGTTGATTAAATGCATTTTAACAACAAAATATTAAGGATAATTTAATTCCTAAAATATTCAATGAAAAAAATTGAATTTTGTGACTTCAGGGGCTTTAGCTAAGTTAGGGGGTCTTTTGTTTACATTGGACACAACACGATTACAACTCGTGTCATTCGATTAAAATCAGTCAGTTACACAGAGTACGCATGCGCTTCTCTAACACTCTTGACTCTAGTGTTGTTCAAATCAAACGCAGCCAAAATGATTGGATTTAAGATGTTCTAAGAGTTCCTTCGAATTCTTTAAAATCCACATCTGGTTGATACCACTGCGAGAATATACTGTCGAACAATATTTTTGAAGCCCAGATTAGATTTTAGATAAAACTTTGGTGAGTAAGATCGATACAGATTTGGTAGAACATTTGAGGAACCAGCGATGAAACGTTGTTTGTACGGATTCTTATGCATTTTAAGTATGCAGTATAAGTATTGTAAATCTAAATAGCCAAGTTCGATCAATTTCGGTTGGTCGTTTCTCCAAACGCATTTGAAAATTTGTGATTACAAAATTTTCTCAAATTTCGTAAATCTGGGTCCTGTAGCATCATATCCCAGCCATTTTGCTACGTCTTTCGGTATATTTAAGACATAATTTTCACACTTTTTGGTCATATTACATTGTTTAGATTGAGGATCACTGACGAGAGTTTATTACCCGAAACGTGCATGTCTCCTCTATGCTGTTAATTTATCTGCTCTAAAATGATGCTAAAGAATTTGAGGACGTTAAACTTAGTACCACTTGGTGAGTGTCACTTCTGGTGGACCAAGGTGTCCCCGAGGGCACATGTAGCCAAGTTCGATCAATTTAGGTTGGTCGTTTCTTCAAACGCATTTGAAAATTTCTCATTACAAACTTTTCTCATATTTCTACAACCTGGGTCCTGTAGCATCACATCCCAGCCATTTTGCTACGTCTTTCGGTATATTTAGGATATAATTTTCACACTTTTTGGTCATATTACATTGTTTAGATTGAGGATCACTGACAAGAGTTCATAACCCGAAACGTGCCTTTCTGGTCCATGCTGTAAATTGATCTCCTCTAAAATGATGCTAAAGAATTTGAGGACGTTAAACTTAGTACCACTTTATGAGTGTCACTTCTGGTGGACCAAGAGTCCCCGAGGGCAAATGTAGCCAAGTTCGATCAATTTCGGTTGGTCGTTTCTTAAAACTCAGTTGAAAATTTCTCATTATTCTCAAATTTCTAAAACCTGGGTCCTGCAGCACCATATCCCAGCAATTTTGCTACGTCTTTCGGTATATTTAGGACATAATTTTCACACTTTTCGGTCATATTACATTGTTTGGATTGAGGATCACTGACTGAAGTTTATTACCCGAAACGTGCATGTCTGGTCACTGCTGTAAATTTATCTGCTCTGAAATGATGCTAAAGAATTTGAGGACGTTAAACTTAATACCACTTGGTGAGTGTCACTTCTGGTGGACCACGAGTCCCCGAGGGCACATGTAGCCAAGTTCGATCAATTTCGGTTGGTCGTTTCTTCAAACGCATTTGAAAATTTCTCATTACAAACTTTTCTCAAATTTCTTAAACCTGGGTCCTGTAGCATCATATCCCAGCCATTTTGCTACGTCTTTCGGTATATTTAGGACATAATTTTCACACTTTTCGGTCTTATTACATAGTTTAGATTGAGGATCACAGACGAGAGTTTATTACCCGAAATGTGCATGTATGGTCCATGCTGTAAATTTATCTGCTCTAAAATGATGCTAAAGAATTTGAAGACGTTAAACTTGTTAGTGTGGAAGCAAGAGCTGATTTATGGTTATCTATTATTTCAGAGGCAGACAGGTTTGTTGGGGTGTAAGTGTGATTTCCAGGTGTCGAATTTAAACCCAACTCTTTCACTAGACTGTCAAAATAGTACTTTTTGCAAGTAAATGTGTAATTATTTGAGGCTTTGTCCGCTGGTGTGATGACATAATGTTCTTAAAGGTAGATAAACTCTGTGATGACATCAGGGTCTTTAAATATAGACTCGAATCTGGTGTTCACAGTTGATTTTAATCGGTCAATTCTAGATAAAAGTAACCCTCTGACGGATTTTATCCATTCGGAAAGGGTGTCAAGCTGTATATCCTCTTTTTTTGTCCAACGTCTTGCATATTCCTCACAAGAGTCCATGATAATTTTGAAATTTTGGTTCCATGTAAAGGACATACTTTCTCTGTATTTGAGAAAATTTTGTAAGCAGAAATTTTCAAATGCGTTTGAAAAAACGACCAACCAAAATTGATCGAACTAGGCTAGAAGTGTCATGTTGCAGAAAAATATAGAAAGTGAGACCAGGTGCCTGGGGAGGGTCAGCATCTCCTCATTGCATGCAACACCCATTGCAACAACTCCCTGCCCTGGAAACTTGTCAAATTTGGTGAATGTCTCGATGTACATATTGATGTACACATCTGGTAAGTATTTCTTGTTTGGTGATGATGACAGCCATTCAATCACAATCAAGAATGTCACTGGTCTCTGGTCATTCTGGAAAGAGGGATTTGATATGCTTTTATTATAACCCCGTAGCGACCGAAGAACTTACTCAATGATGATTTCAACCGTTGTGCAATATAACCCTGAACAAGTAGCCTACTTGCAAGACGTCTTGTTCTAACGATGGAATCGTCATATTTTGAACATGCCCTAACATTCCGTATGAGTTGGGAAACAAAAACGTCATAAGCAGAAGATGGATTGTTGCTACTCATGAAAGGCAAGTTAGTTATGAGGAAGTTGAAGTCATACAGTGAGTATATCAAAGTACTAAGCGGATATGTCTCTCTCAGTTGCTTCCTTGATCTCTAGTTCATGAGGATAGATTTCATGAAAATGATTCTTAAAATTCGGTTATTGATGGACAACACGTCATCTATGTATCTGAAGGTAAAATTTGAACTGAGATGCGAGGTTCTTTCGCCCAGTCGAGAGTTAGGTTTGGATGAAGTCAGCTTCGTACATAAAAATAAGTCCGCAAGAAGTGGGGCGCAATTGAAACCTTGGTGATTCCAACTTTTTGCTGCAAACAATTCTCTTAAAACCAAAAAAAATTTTGTCAATCAAAAACTCAAGCATCCGAATGATATCGTCAAACACAAAGGACTCGCATGAAACTATGGGCAACCGGTGCCGACTCAGGACGGCCATCTGTCACGGAAATAGCAGAAAGTGTGGTTATCCTGGATTACGTGCGCACAACCCTTCCACTTTTCCGATTACCCGAAGGTCTCGAAGAACGTATAATTGTGGTGTAAAACAATCTCCTCACTGTCAGATGACCACAAGCAAACAAAACCGCAGAACTCAGGGGCCAAAGCAGCACAGATGAATATGTAAATGGATATCAAAAGAGGTCGTACGTAATACAGTACTCTACCGGCTGTAGCGAGTCCGACTGACATTCAGAGAGGACAAGTGGTCGAGGCCCTGTCTTCTCTAAAGAGGTTTGAACAGGGCCCGGCATGGAGTTCCGTCGTCACAGTAATTCAGAGTGCAATTTTTAAGAATGCGCTGGTACAAGACTGTAGATTGGTCGAGTACCAAGCCTAGTGTCCGTCTGGTGACATAAGGATCATATCCCAGGTATAAAAGGCGTTGATGATTCTGACGCATTTTCGATAGTGATGTTGTCTATCTTTGATCCTTCTTATCTTGTTAATCATGTCACCATAAAATGCAGGTTGTGAAATACCCAAAGTAATATACATCTGTTATAATTGTTTTGTATAATGTTCTATCGAATATTGTTGTGTCTTTTTGCGATTTGTAGTGTTGTGTATGATGTCATTTATGTGTCAATTTCATGTGGGTTTGTTTCGCTTGGTGAGTGCAGAGTGGTCATGCTGGAGATCATTCCCTTTCCTTCAGACATATTGGGCACCAAGACCATTTAACCTGAAAATGTACTATATACTTGAAACTTCATTGAAGGCTCCATATTCATTGTAATCGTCTCTCTTCTATTTTAAACAAATATTTCAGTTTTCTTTTTTTTATTTTCAGGAAAGAGATGGTTTGGAAAACACAGCAGTATCGACAGAGGTAGCTTATCGTAACCTAAGATTAAAGAGACTACTTAAAGCAACTCCCTCTTCTGAATTTAATGTTTCAGAATGGGAGAGAGCGTCTTTCTTTTACCAAGCATGTATCACGCATGCTTTAATTGATTTTGAACCAAACTTAGACTTCTCATTTGGTATATATATCGAAAGACATCCCGGATCAAACGAGAGTCATCTGTCTGGGTTTGTCGATATTGTTATCAGGAAAGTATTGCGTTCTCTTGCTATCATTGCCAAAATTGAAAACTGGTTTGACGGTCATAAAATACAGTACTCAGAAATATCAGAGAACAGATTAATCTCATTTGATATAACAACCAACAGAATTGAAAGTGACCATTGTACATATTCTGATACGCCCGGACTTTGTACTTACTTTGGAAAGGTCAGAATCGATTTTAAGGATTCGGACATAATGCAACAAATGAAAAATTCCAAAGGCTTTCCTTCCCTTGATTGTTTTTTGATCAAAGGCAAAGTTGAAATATTAAGAGATAAAAATTTATTTAGCATATCATGCAAAATGGACGAGTCCCCTAGCAAGAAACACTCAAGAATACCATTTTTATCGATAGTTCGTTATATTTTTCATTGTATAGCATCAGTATTTGTATGCTCTGTTTTACCATGTAAACGGAAATGTTTTCTCCGTAAAACCATATTTGGATATTCCTACCTTTCCCTAATTTTGGTTTCCTTCTTCAATCAATCAATTACAACGTTTGTTGCAAACTATCCATATCAAGAAATATGTTACGTTATGAAACTAGCCTCCAGATTTTTAACTTTCATGAATCAAACTATATCCATACTTGGCAACCTAAACTTTATCTACTTCATGATCAAAATCAAGAGTACAAACAATGAATCTTTCCTTAAGAACAGAATACATTTGATTTTCTTTATAAGTTCATCCATTGTTTTCCCGGCAGCTCTTACATTCCTGATATATAAATTTAGTACGCCCTATTCAAGAGAGTTAAGTACTTGCGACATCCACTTTCTTTCCCACGATAACTTTACGGATGCTGCTGCAATAATAGAAATTATTCTTATAATCATGGCCAACGCGGGCTACATAATGTATATGAAAAAGGGTAAAGAAATAAGTCTTATCAAAGAATGCGTCCGCTATGTTTTTTCCTACTGGATTGTATCAATTGAGACCATGGCTATCTTAATTGTACAATATTTGGTAACGTTAGTTGACTTACAAATACTAGCATGTCTGTATGTAGTTTTCTACGGCATTCAAATACCCCTTCTTGTCGTCCCTCTATTTTTCTTTAGGGAAAGCATATTATAATATGGCTGTGTACACAGGTTACTTAATCTTTCCCGAGATATTTTCGAGAGAGCACATGGTCCATTTCTGAGGCTGGATAGGAGTACAAAGTGAAGAAAGATGGGAAATGTGTTTCTATAATAATTTCCTTTTTGACAGCAACACATTAAATCAACGTCTCCCTTGCTATAGACAATCAGCAGAACAAGCGTATTTCTACTTTGATTTAAGATCATTAAGACACGTGGGACCATTTATATCGTTGTTTAAATCATGTTATGTGTAAATATTTTTTTGTTTAGATTATCCCAAATGTACATACGTTTGACATTTCTTTGTTTGAGATAATTAATATGGATTCTATGTAAAAACCTAAAAAATCAGACATGTTTGGCCACGACATGTCTCAGATTTTGGATATTTTTTGTGTATAAGGTAAATATGATGTCCTCAGAACGAATTGACCTTCCATTTTTTTCTCCGACGTTCCGTTGCCATGGTAACCAAGGTTTTGCATAAAAACACCTTTAAATAAGGCATTTTTATGCATCCCGTTATCATGGAAACAATTGTTGAATGTATATGTAATTTTCCGGAAAGATTATTTAAATCCTCTTAAGTTGATACAATTTGATTTTTCGATGCTCCTTCTTTCTGTGTGTCATGTAAATTTGCTTCAATTTCAAAAAGAATTGCTTATTCAAAATGAGCCATTTTCGGCCAATTTAGGCCTTATTTTACCTATATTTTACTTACTTTGACAAGAGTAATAATGCAATTGCACAAGATTTGAAATACAGTTGACTCTTTCCTGAAGAGTAATATCCAAGGACTTCATGGGAATCGAAGGAAATTTATCTAGAAGTGAGATTTTTCTGTTTACATGTCTTTGAAATAGGTTACCATGGCAACATTTGGTACGAACGTGTAAATACCTGTCACAAGTAAAAAGCTAATTTCTACTGATGTGTGACTGTTGTCGTTACAAAACTTGGCATGTAGATGTATTAAAGACCATTTCATGCTATCACGACCTTGAGAAAATGTCAAGGTCATTTGCTCAATTTTCAAGGTCATTGAAAAATATTTGCTATTTTCAGGCCAAATTTTGTGGTTTTTCACTAAAAAGAGACATGATCAACAGTAAACAGTATGGAACCTTGGCAAAACAATCAATTATCGGTAAAAGTATGATAAATGTATTATTTGTTGGGATGAGTATCACATTTATCAAAGTCCAATGAAGACCCCAAAAATGTCACATATTTAACGAGAAAATTTTAGAAAATCTCAATTTTATGCTCTTTTGAAAGTATGTCATACATAGAAGTGAAATACAATTTAACAAATTTGTGATGAATTCTACTTCTTTTGATCGGTTGTTCAACTGTAAATATTTAAAATCAAAATATCTAATGAAATAAGTTAGAGAAATCAATTTAAATTAATTGGAAATTCTGATTTTTGTCTTAATTTTAGTCTAAAGTTAGAAATGACCTTGAGATTTGGACAGATGACCTTGAAATGATTTGAAGGTCAATTGATAATGATAAATATAATTTGTATACAGGTATGCTATTTCATAATCATAGGACTCAAAAATGAGGAAAAACAATGCTTTTTTAAATATGCGGTATATGGTAATATGGATTCCAAGTTGCTATAGCAACAGATTTTTATTGGCATTCATGACAAAAGGGTGAGTTTCACCATAAATATTATTTCTTGATTTTTTCCAGCTATAGACATTTATTTTGGCAAGGTGATGTTAAATACCCATAACATTCACCAAATAATGGTTTTCAACCTTCAAAATAATCAAAAACAGGCCAAAAATGACCCTAAAATTAGACCTTATTTTTGCTAAATTTTCACATAATTTGACTGAATATCAACAACTACCTGATAACCCCTTCCCCCGAAAAAGTTATTCTTGTTAAAGTTGAATTTACAAAGAAAAGTTTTTGTGTTCATAAAGTAAATTTTGACCATGGTTTCTATGGCAACAGAATGCCACAATATGTCTTATCTCTCATATTTATGGGGATGTCAAATAGATTGACCCCGTTACCATGGCAACCGTTCTTCAAATATAACAATATGGTTTGTTTTCATTGTTTTTACATTAAGTATGATAATTACAGAAAGTTTCATCAAAATCCATGACATGCCGTGGCCAGCTGTTTTAGGTTTTTACAGAGAATCCATATTAATATTTTTAGCCATTGCATAAATTATACTAATTGTACAAGTACCTAACATTGCTGTAAGATGCTTTTCTTTGTTGTGTGATAAGTTTTTGCATATTTTGAGATGATTTAAAACATCTGCTGTAGAAGCAGAAATGAAATATACGTATTCTGAAATTGTTCTAAGTTTATTTTATCTTCAATAATTTGATAATGTCTGGTTTTATGCATAAGCAATCAATGAGTGGGAGTCAAATCCAAAACTAATCAGAATTTTAAAAATTCACAATCAATAAACATATATACAAGAAAGGAAAACATCTCTTACAGGAAATGTATGCAGCACCTTCAGCAAAACGTCGAAACACCCATATACAAAAATCACTGTGTATAGCCGACACCGGATATTGGTTCTATCTGTCGGCGTATTGGTACTACTGAGGCGAGAGATTTTAACAAATGAGGTGTGAGTGTCCCTTTCTAACATCGTTTTTTATTTGAATCTGGCAGCTCCTTTCAAAAGCAACTGTATAATGCATTACTACAGAAAGTCTTCCTTGAATTTCTTGATGACATCATAATATTAAAAGTGTCATTCCGGTTCTCTGAATGCTATTGGTAATTAATTTTGATTTAACTTCTAAAATATTCATATATGTATTGCTCTTACATAAGGAAAAGATTAAATGAATTGTGTCATAAACAAAGGCAGGATACTAGAACAATAGATGACACAGTCGCTCAAAAAATTGCAATTTCGAGCCAATTGACTTTAGTTGATAGGTGATTATTACGAATCCTGTGGATCAATCCTTGTCAAAAACTAAATGAATGATCAATAATGTACAGAGATGATTTCAGGATTAAACGAGAAAAATTAAATTTGGGATAAAAATTTTACGAAGCTTTTTATTTTCCAATTTTTTCTTCCGAATTCGCCCATTTTCAATGAAGTAACACCCGCTTCCGCGTTATGTAAATTGGTCAACGAATACACTAAAATAAGAATTGAATTTTCTATTTCATACATGTAGAGTTTCAATGCCATACATTTTGTATTAATGTTTTAATGGCATTTTGAATGCGATCGTTTGTGACGCCATTTTCCCCCGATAACGTCGAAATGACGTCGTGGTTGGCTCATGGATAAAACTCCCAAAATCTACAATTTTGAAAACCGCTATAATTTCTTCAAATTACGTCGGAAATTATTCAAACTTCATCAGAATACTCAAATATGTAAATCAATCAGTGTATCAAATGTTTTAAGGAAGTAAGGACTGTACTTTTTCTAGGAAGTGAGAAAAACAAATAATGCCGCCGCCATCTTGGTGTTGAATCCCTCCTTAAATTCAATAGCATCATCTAAACCCTTATAAATTTACAGCATGGACCAGACATGCACGTTTCGGGTACTAAACCCTCGTCAGTGATCCTCAGTCCAAACAATGTAATATGGCCAAAAAGTATGAAAATTATTGTGTCCAAAAATGTACCAAAAGACGTAGCAGAATGGGTGGGATATGATGCTACAGGACCCACGTTTCAGAAATTTCAAGAAATTTTGTAACAGAAAATTTCAAATGAGTTGAAGAGACAGACGATCAACCAAAGTTGATCGAACTTGGCTATGTGTGACCTCGGGGACTCTTGGTCCACCAGCAGTGACACTCACCAAGTAGTTCAAATGTTAAACGTCTTTAAATTCGATAGCATCATTTAAAACCTGATAAATTTACAGCATTGACCAGACAAGACGTTTCGGGTACTAAACCCTCGTCAGTGATCCTCAGTCTAAACAATGTAATATGGCCAAAAAGTATGAAAATAATTGTGTCCAAAAATATACCAAAAGACGTAGCAGAATGGGTGGGATATGATGCTACAGGACCCTATTTACTCTTTTTATATGGAAAATGATCGTTTTACCTATGATTTGCAAATTTTAGAGGGGGTGGGGATGGGGGCGTGCGCCCCCTACGTCATCCCCTTGAATCCGCCACTGCATGTGGAAAGCAACACCTGTATGTCAATAAGTGGTTTTAGCTCACCTGAGCGAAGCTCAAGTGAGCTATTGCCATAGTGTGGCGTCGTCCGTCCGTCCGTCCGTCGTAAACTTTTCACATTTTCGACTTCTCAAGACCCACTTACGTCTTATCCAGAACCACGGAACGGATTTAGATAAAGCTTGGTAGAAATGAAGTACTCATGGTCCCCTACAAGCTTTGTTTTGTTTTGTTTTGTTTTTCGTCCGGTTCCGTCATTAGGTGGCGCTACCCTTGATTAATATTTAATAGTTATGAACTTCTACATAGACTGTGCACAGAATCATGATCTGCAATAGTACTTTCTTTCGTTAAAAGAAAGTAGGTCACGGGGGTACCCTCCTTTGACAAACTTCTTCTTCAGAACAGAAGTACATATCGACAAATCGAAAGCATCTGGATGATCTAGTGGGATGTCTTAACAAGTGTTGTTGTTTTGGTTTCAGCCCGAAGTTAAATTATTGACGTGTTTATGACATCTTTTCGGACTTTGTCAGAAATGCTCATTTTTTATGGAGGGGGGATTAGGATCAAAAGCTTACATGCTTCATGATATGTTGCTTCATTCAATGTTTAATTATACCATGTTCATTTGTCTTGCTTTCATTTCAAATTGACTTTATCTTTCTTCTTTGTGTAATTTTGCTTCCCTGCATTTTACATTTGTCCTTCGTCAATGCATAACTGTCATTATACCATGCGTTATGACATCATTCTTTCTGCCATTATCCTTTCGTCTTAATACTATTATTGCTTCGTCAATGCTAACTTCAATTTTGACACCAGATGGCGCTTCGCGCGACCGCATGTGCCCGTTCCTTGGAATGAACTTTGAAACATCCCCTGTCGTTAGAAATTTCTTTAAAATTCTACTACAGTATCGTTCGAAAAGTAATCATATTATCGCACGATAGGACAGAAGTAGATTGGCTGTATAAATATTTGAAAAATATTATGAAGTAATTAGTAAAATTTGATTTTGTATGCATCAAATTTTTGTAAGTTTTAAATCTGACTGTAAAATACACGTGTATGTGAAGAATCTCTGTGGTGTAGTGGTTATCACATTTGCATCTGAATTTTATTTTACACCTTTCCGAGTGGGTTCGAATCCCGGACGAGGATCCTTTTTTTTTTCCTTTTGTCAATTTTAAGTATAATGTAACTTGTACCCAAATATCAAAATTGTCAATGGAGAAATTCATACAAGTGTATATGACAAACGAAATGATTTTGGATTCAACATAGTAAATTTCCCCTGGCTTGACGGTGATGTCCCTAGATTACCGTCATACGGTATGCTAGAGCATGTACTGATGTTTTGGATTTTCATTATAGAAATCTACAAATTACAAAGAAACTTTTAGGTCAAAGTTTTCGCTTTCACAGACTAGTAAAGACTTTCTGGAAATTTTACAAAAATTATGATCAACTTCTTTTGAAATTCGGACCCATACAAGCAACGAAGTATATTACTTTAGGTATTTCACAACCTGCATTTTATGATGACGTAATTAACAAAATAAGAAGGATCAAAGGTAGACAACATATGTATCGAAAATGCGTCAGAGTCATCAAACGCCTTTTATACCGTGGATATGATCCAAATGTCACCAGACGGACACTAAGCTTGGTACTTGACCAATATACAGTCTTGTACGAGCGCATCCTTAAGACTTGCACTCTGACTGACTGTGACGACGGGACTCCATGACGGGCCCTGTCCAAACCTCCTTAGAGAAGACAGGACCCCGACCACCTGTCTTCTCTGAATGTCAGTCGGACTCCTCGGGTGATAACATATATGAGCTCGCTACAGCCGGCAGAGCACGGACTGTATTACGCACGTCCTCTTTTTATATCCATTTACATATTCATCTGCGTTGCTTGGTCTTGTTTGTGTGTGGTCATCTAACAGTGAGGAGGTTGTTTTACACCATAAGTGTGCGTTCTTCGAGACCTCTGGGAAATCGGAATAGTGGGAGGGTTGTGCGCACGTAATCCAGAATAACCACACCGTCTGCTATTTACGTGGCAGATGGCCGTCCTAAGTCGGCACCGGTTGCCCATTGGTCTCGTTGGTTTATGTGTAGTCTTTTATGTTTCATGTTTCTATGTTGTGAGTTGGTGTTCCTTGTCCCTTTTGCGTCTCTTTCTGTGGGTATCTGTTCTGTGTTTTTTGCATGGGTGTTTTAGGATTTTGCTGTGGGTGCTGCAACCTAGTGTTGTTGGAGATCCCCTCCTTTTTTGTCCATGTTGTCCATCTGCCCAGTAGAGGATGTCGAAAAAAATTGGGGGTACATATAAAAATTAAATGTTTCAATGCATTTTTTTTCAGTTTTTCATTGTTTTGGAAAAAAAATACCAAATGATAGCTTTTTGTTGAAACTTGTCAAGTCTGCTTCGAATCAGTAAATGAAAGTCAAGTTCAAAACTAACAAGGCATCGCGCTTCGTCGATAAATCACCTCGTCGACGCGAAATATTGGCAATAATGGCTTTTTGTTGAAACTTGTCGAGTCTGCTTCGAATCAGGAAATGAAAGTCAATTTGGCCTATAAAAGATTGTTCGATGAAATATCTTCCGACAAAATATTGGGTCAACATGAAGATGACCATGCAAATTATTCAGATGGCAATTTCTCGAGACAAGTGTACGTAATATCTTACGAGTACTCGAGGCTCACGTGGTTTTGGGGTTTTGTATATATAGCATTCATGTACACAGGGATATGGTCATTATCCATATTTGTCATTCATACGCATATGTATATACATCTTTAAAGAAAGAAAGAAATTTAAAACTATAAGTTTATCTGCATGAGTCTTTAGCTTGAGGATTTTATATGTAAGGAATCCTAGACTGGTACCTGTTTTTCAACACGCCGTACAGTGAGCTAATAACATGCCGTACACAAACAATTTCTTTGTTGAGCTCGTATGTAAAATATAGATGCAATTTCTACATTACCCTTGATTAATATTTAATAGTTATGAACTTCTACATAGACTGTACACAGAATCATGATCTGCAATTATTATAGTACTTTCTTTCGTTAAAACGAATATAAACTTCATACATGTGCAATTTTATGTGTACTAGGTACCCCATTTTGTGTTATGTTACTATTATCGTCCGATCAAATCCTTTGTTTTGAGGGTTTCGATGTTGAGTTTACCATCACAGAATTATTTGCTTGAAGTTCACTCCATATAAGATCATATTTTCTTCACAAACCATTGTCAAATGGTAATACCTATGTCATACTTGTTTACCGCCTCGTTAGTTCCAATACGCCAACAAATAGTACCAATATCCGGTGTATGGTTATACACAGTGAAAATACAGGGTCGATAAGTATAATAAGAGATACCAAGGGGACAAGGCAGACTAAAAAGTACAAAATGTTATAAAGAACTGATAACTAAAGTGAATCCCCAAGATACACGTGATCGAGTGTTCCTGGAGCGTTAACCCCTGCTCTCAAGCAACATCCGTTACTTAAGACGTGCAGAAAGGTCAACCCCGATTTATGTATTATGTTCACTGTTTAGAATGGTTCTGGAGGAGATTTTATACTGCTTCATATTATATTTTATTTGCTTAACATGATAATTGAATGTTAAACGTCTTCAAATTCAAAAGCATTATTTAAGAATAGATAAATTTGCAGCATGGACCAGACACGCACGCATCGGGCACCCAGCCTCCGCAAGCTATTCTCAATCTTAACAATGTAATATGGCCAAAAAGTTTGGAAGTCATCATGTACAAAAATGTACCGAAAGGACTGGTGGGATATGATGTTACAGGACCCACGTTTCAGAAATTTCATGACAATACTCAAGGGACAAATAATTCAGCATCCTATTTGGACATAATGTTGTCCCACGACACTGATGGTCACATGAATACCTCACTCTATGACAAACGTGACGACTTCAAGTTCAGCATTACAAACTTTCCTTTTCTTAGTAGCAACATCCCTTCATCACCTGCTTATGGCGTGTTCATATCTCAGTTGATACGCTATGCCAGAGCAAGTACCAAATATACGTATTTTGTTCTGAGAGCTAGGCGTCTTCCAGATAAGCTTCTCAGTCAGGGATATGTTTGTGACCGACTAACATCGTCACTGGGGAAGTTCTACGGTCGATATGGGGAACTCGTCATACACCATGATGTCCCACTCTCCAGAATGGTGGATGATATTCTGGTCAGACCATTTAAACCATCCAACCAAAGATTGTACTCTATGTCTTCCGAAATGGAAGTTACCGGATGTGACAGTTCTACCGAATTGAAGCGGCGTGTGTTGCATGCAAGCAGGATATGCTTACTCTTCCTGGGCACCTGGTCTCACTCTCATATCGGGAGTGCGCTTCTTTTCATGTGGTGGAGGTCTTTTTTTTTTGTCTGCTTTGGTTCCTGTTTTATCCTGATTTTGCATGCCTTCGGTTACTGATTTTCTGAATTATCGATTTTGTGCTGTATACAGGGATATGGTCATTATACATATTAGTCATCTTGACCTTTGAATGTGACTACATGTATATTGTAGAAATGTTCCAATAGACCATGAAATTGGGATTGAGAGCGGACTAAATTTGATACTGTTAAAAAGACGATCATACTACTTGAGGAAATTATTAATGTTCTTTAAAAGGATGTTGACTGATAAATCCGCCAGTGACTTTATACAGCTGTTTTTGATGCAAGAAGATACTTTAACGTCGTAGACAGTTTTAATAAATCCTACGCTAACGCAGCAAGATACTCCAGTCGGGATTTCTTAGTCATTAGTTTAAAAGTTTACTTGAGAATATCTAAGTTCCATAACTGTGTAATGATACATTGTTTATCCTGAAATCCGATTATTGGCGTCCCTACTATATTCTTATCATGAATTACAAATATATTGAAAAGCCACAAAATGACCTTGACCTTGATAATAAATAGGGTTCTTTGTCTTATTATACTTAATCCACATGATAAATTTCAAGTTCCTGGCTCAAGTGGTTTGGGCTTTATCATGTTTACAAGGTAAAATTTGGCATCTATTGATCCCCCTTCCCCTTACGCAAAATTTCTCAATTATCTGACAAAAGGTTTAAAAAACCCGTTAAATATATGAAAGAATATACTTTTTTTCCTGAAGTGTATGAGATTTCATAACAATCTGACCCAAAATAGATTCTTAGTGAATTTTCAAATTATTTTCACCCAAAAATCTATTTTTCGCACCAAAATGACCTTGACCTTTGACGTATGACCTTCAAAATCAATAGGGTTCTTTGTCTAAATACTACGGAAGCGTATAAGTGCCAAATTATTTTTTTTATTTTTTTATTTTCCGACTTTTAATCTTGGAATTTCCAACTTTAAAGTCGGAATTTCCAACTTTAATCTTGGAATTTCCAACTTTAAAGTCGGAATTTCCGACTTTAATCTTGGAATTTCCAACTTTAATCTTGGAATTTCCAACTTTAATCTTGGAATTTCCAACTTTAATCTTGGAATTTCCAACTTTAAAGTCGGAATTTCCAACTTTAATCTTGGAATTTCCAACTTTAAAGTCGGAATTTCCAACTTTAATCTTGGAATTTCCAACTTTAAAGTCGGAATTTCCAACTTTAATCTTGGAATTTCCACTTTAATCTTGGAATTTCCAACTTTAATCTTGGAATTTTCAACTTTAAAGTCGGAATTTCCAACTTTAAAGTCGGAATTTCCAACTTTAAAGTCGGAATTTCCAACTTTAAAGTCGGAATTTCCAACTTTAATCTTGGAATTTCAAACTTTAATCTTGGAATTTCCAACTTTAAAGTCGGAATTTCCAACTTTAATCTCGGAATTTCCAACTTTAAAGTCGGAATTTCCAACTTTAATCTTGGAATTTCCAACTTTAAAGTCGGAATTTCCAACTTTAATCTTGGAATTTCCAACTTTAAAGTCGGAATTTCCAACTTTAATCTTGGAATTTCCACTTTAATCTTGGAATTTCCAACTTTAATCTTGGAATTTTCAACTTTAAAGTCGGAATTTCCAACTTTAAAGTCGGAATTTCCAACTTTAAAGTCGGAATTTCCAACTTTAAAGTCGGAATTTCCAACTTTAATCTTGGAATTTCAAACTTTAATCTTGGAATTTCCAACTTTAAAGTCGGAATTTCCAACTTTAATCTCGGAATTTCCAACTTTAAAGTCGGAATTTCCAACTTTAATCTTGGAATTTCCAACTTTAATCTTGGAATTTCCAACTTTTTTTCAGAGATTTTACTATGTGGTCAATGCTTTTATACTAAGTGTACAATGTCATTTTGTTATCGCAACTGATTAATAATTATAGTGTTTTCTATTAGAAGTACAATTGCATAGGATTTGAACGTTCTTAAATGTTTATTTTGGCGGTGAAATACATTATATGACTAGTCCGCATTTATTGTCCATTACAACCATTCAACGTGTTTGTGTATTGACACTTCAGATCTTACAGATACATGTAGATAACGACCGCTCAAGATTTTATCTGAATACAATATAAAAATAGCCAGCCCAAATCGGCAAATGTATATTTAAATTCATCCAATTATAAAAGATAGATATTAAAGGATCTATTGGGAAAAAAATATCAACAAGTGCAACTCTAACGTAAGCTGCCAATCTTCCGACAGATCCATTCTTATGTTACAGCAGTAATGGCTAATAGCTAATTTCGGGAAGGTCACAGTCAAGGCAACATTGTTAAAATTTTGATACTATATGTACATTTGTACGAGAAAGATCTTGTCACAATGAAAATACATATGTTAAAATTTTTGAATATAGTCCAAGGTCAATGTCAAGGTCATGCGATAAGAAATGTTAGTACGAACAGAAAAGCTTGCCAGGCCATAGTAATTTAATATTCTGTTTTAAGTCCTGAACTTTTTCGATAATTAATATAAGGTACCCTTAATTTTTTTATAAAAATCACTATTATCACCTAAAATTAAAGATGGAATAGGCATTTCATATAATCAAATATCATTTACTCATTTTTAACCCAAAAAAATGCATGTTTGTTAGGGTGTGTGTGTGTGTTTTGTTCTGTTTTTTTTTTTTTTTTTGGTTTTGGTTTTTGGGTTTTTTTTTTGTCTGAGCAAAAGGTACCCGCCCGATGTAAAACAAGTTTTACTATGGCTTTACAAGGAATACACTTGCAAAAACTGCGAATGGTCTTCGCTAAAGTTTTTTTTAAATGTAAGTCATTGGTCAGGATCGAAAGGTAAAAATAAAATAGTACCAAGAGAACACCCATACCAAATATGAGAGCCCTATCTCTTATGGTGATGTAGTTAAGGTCAAAGTTGAAGTTTCTCATATGTAGGTCAAAAGGTTATTGTCAATGTCAAATGGTAAAAAAACTGACGCCACCCGAACAGTACACGAGTCAAAAATGAGTCATATATCTTATGGTAAAAAAGTTATTGCCAATTTTATTTTTTGACGGACAGGAAAACAGGGATAGACAGTCAGCCAGCCAGCCAGCCAGACCGACCGACAGACAGACAAATAGTTATTTCTTTAGGGCAACTGCCATTTGGCGGGCCCTTTTATCTGATTAATGTTAGATTTTTGACGGACAGGCAGACGAACGGACGGACAGACACAGTGATTACTAATTCTATGCGGGACCGTAGGTAATCAAACGATAGTACTAAAGACTTTGTAATTTGCTGTGCAGAAAATAGCACTTTTTTCAGGGAGGGGACTACCCCTGGAATAGAATACATGTAATAGCATTAAGTCCCCATTCCATTTTCTTCTACCTATTTGATAAACAGTGTTAACTAAAAAAAACATTTCGAGTTGTCACTCATGAAATGTAATGAACGGACAAAAGAAATTAGAACGGATGTGTTAAAACATTATCTTCGGTAGTTTTGTTTTTGATATATTCAATATCTCGTAAAAGCATCATCTGCTATCCATAAGCATCTCTTATGCACAATGAAAGTATGTCTAGATTCTAAAATAAAGTTTACTGCCACCTTGACCTTTGACCCTTGACCTTAAAAACTATTAGGGTTCATCCCTGAGGGACCATTTGTGAAAGGTGGTCTCTTGATGATCACTATGCCTTCTATTCTGTTCACATATATCTTAAGCTTAAGCCTTTGACCTTTGACCCTTGATCTTGAAAATAAATAGGTTTCTTATCTCCCCATGGAGAACATTTGTGAATGTTTGATGTTTCTATGATAATTTCTTTGGCGTCTATGCTGTTCACAAGGTCCACGCGAAGTCCACTTTGACCTTGAACTTTGACCCCTGACCTTCAAAATCAATAGGGTTTATTCTCTTTCCATTGGAAACATCTATGAAAGGTTTGATATTTCTCTGATGTTTACTTTGTCTTCTATGCTGTTCACAAGAAAATTTGGACACACGCACCCACACCCACACCCACACACGCCCTGACGCACGGCAGCGATAGTCGGCGTTAACCGGAAAAGTTGGGCAAAGTCTTATTTGAAGTCGGAGTTAGTCGTGGTTTATCGGGGTTAATTCGGGGGAATCGAAATTCTGGTTTCAATAAACGTCTTCGCATAATCTCTAACCTAATTTAATCCGTATCTATCCGTAGGAATCCGTAGCTCGATCGTCGTGTCAAGTCGTAGCTATTCTTGGCAATCCGTAGCTATCTGGGATGAGACGGAATTTTTTGAACATGTTACAAATTTTCCGTGGTTCTACTATGGATAATTTTGTCGTAGGGTGTCTTAGCAACCCGTAGTAGTGTCGTAGCTATCCGTAGGGGAGTCGTAGCAACCCGTAGCGCATCCGTAGCAATCCGGGACTATTTTTTGCGATAAAAATAGCCATACGACTCTCCTACGGATTGCTACGACTCCCCTACGGATTGATACGACTGACCTACGGATTACTATACGGATAGCCACGGATTTTGTCTTATATTAACTTCAAATCTATCAGTACTCTATGCGTTTTTCGGTCAATATATGAATTAATACTTCAATAGGTAATGATATAAAACCTGAACACTTCTATTAAACAATTGACACTGTATCAATTTGAAAACATTGGGTGTTTTAGTAAATAATTATTGTTTAAAAGTAGACAGGAATTCAAGCCAGTCCTACAAGCGCGGATCCAGAGGGGTTGGGGATCCGGACACCCACCCCCCCTTTCCGTTGGAATTTTCGAAGCATAGTTAAAAAAATACATGAATATACATTTTTTACGGTGCAACATCCGTTTTACTGGCTACGCTAGATAAACTCAGTTTGTAACCGTAAAATCAGCATTTACCGTCCGCAAACATAACGTTAGAAGCTAGTTTAATATTCTATAAATGATGCTGCGCTTTCCTACATACACCTTGGTCAATAACCAATGGAAACTGAAAAAGACACGAATAGAGGATTTCATTCCAATTCTGAAAAAAAAAATTGGCTGACTCGCTATCGCTCGCCATTTGTTGTATTCACACATTAGAACGGACAAGCATTACAAATGTAAGTAAGTACTATAATGTGAAAATTCTAGATTTTAAGCTGTTCGCCAGTTATCTGTTTTATTTATAATAAGAAACAGAACTGACTTACGTTAATCAAGGACTTTATTCATTTAAGTTTTTTCTTTTATTTATTTATTATTCTTATTTATTTATTTATTTGCTCTTCAAGAAATTCTGAATTTAGGATCCCCCTGATAAAAAAATCCTGGATCCGCCCATGTCCTACCAATCCGTACTGAATTCGTAGCTATCCTTGTGCGAATCGTGGCTATCCGTACTCGAGTCGTGGTAATCCGTAGCAATCCGTACCTATCCGTATCTATCCGTACGCGTGTCGTAGCAATCCGTATCTATCCGTACGCATGTCGTGGCAATGTCAGGACGATATCCATAGCAATCCTTAGCTATCCCCGCTCGATTCGTACATGTATCAACCCGTAGCATTCCGTACTGGAGTTGTAGGTCCATGGTTCATCAAACATTTTGCGTCCCGACTCGCCACGGATATATCTTTTGTGGAGTTGAAGTGTGGAGGGGGCTTAAATCTTCATACTGTATGCATGAAAACTCAAACCATGGCAAATTATAAGGTATAAAAATCTGTAAGAAATTTGCAAGATAATGGGAGATTTTCATTTTTTGAAACGCGTGTTCATTGGCAATGAGCTGGCGCTCATTAAAGGAGTCTATCTAATTCACTTATATATTTTGTTGATATAGATGCACTCTTTATTTCATATAAATTTTATTCCCCAAACATTTACGAAACGATGTCGTTTCCGCTATAGAATTTGCCAAATTTCTACTATTTTCCCCTTTGTCGAGCACATTTCTAATTCTTATTCCAAGTTATAGGTATAATCTTGTGTAAGCATGATAAAGTGTTAGACTAATTCTTTTCACCGTGTATATACTTTGTTAGGTTTATATTTTATGAGAGTATTATGACGCTGGGTTTAGACTGCGCGTCAACAGTGGACGTAATGAAAAAAAAAACCTGTATTTTGTAACCTATGTCCGGAGGAACGTTCGATCCCGATTCTCAAGTCTGTCAGAAAACATTTTCAGTGGTTAACTAAATGATCATTTATTCATATGATTTTTCCTTGAAATAAATGTTTGATTATAAATTCAAAGTGAAGAAAAGCGAAACTGAAATCGGAGTCCCGGAAGCATGCGCAGGAGATTGTGCTTTCATAATGCGACCAGAATAATGAATGTTATGCAATGGAAATCATGGAATCTGAGACATTATGATAATTTGTTATATGAGTTGTTAAAGTTAATTTGATTTTAGAATAAAGATTTTAATTTCTTTGTGTGTGTGTGTGTGTGTGTGTGTGTGTGTGTGTGTGTGTAGGGGGAGGGGGGGGGGGGGGGCTTGAGAGAAGGAAAGTAACTTCACTCCGCTCGCCGGGTCGTAGAATAAAACTTCCTTCGTAAAACTGTCCGACTCGTTACATGTGTGCTCTCCAGCTAACTGTCTTTCTGGATATTTTTATTTATTATAAAAATCTGCCATTATGACTATTTGACTAATGGCAGATTTTTATAGATAAAAATATCCAGAAAGACATAACATATGAAAATTTCAACAGTAAAGTACATCTAAAACAAAATGCATTGTATGCAATGCATTTCCTCTTCTGAATATAAATTTGAAGTCTCCAAAAATACCAAGTCCCTTGAAATGTTGTCTTGTATTATATTTAACGTAGCAAGATGCATGTACTGCTGAAATATTTTTTCCAGATACAAAATAGTATATATGTCTCGAACATCTACAAGAGTTCTATGCATACATGTGTTAGTTAAATTAAGTATATTGTTAACATATTACACGAGTTTAATTAAGTTTAATACGACATTCCGAGAATACAATACCATCCCCCCCCCCAAATTTAGTTTACTGGCATTGACAATCCAACGTAGTCTAGACTGTTGAGATCTATAAACGTAAATACAAGCTCTGTTTAATTTTGAAACATATAAATGTCCCCGGCGGCAGCTTTGAGAATACATTTGTATATTTAACCTGTTATCAAAACAGAAGGTCAAAATCATAAGTCAAAGTCACAAGGTCAAACTTTTGAGGGTCCCTGTAAAGTGCGAAACGAAACAAAAATGAAACGAAACGAAAAGAAACGAAACAAATCGAAACGAAACAGATCGAAACGAAACGAAATAAAACGAAACGAAACAGATCGAAACGAATCGAAACAAAACATAAATCTTAAAGAACTTGAAAAAAAATTGATTTTAATCCAGAGAACTAGCAAGGATATCAATATCTGCATAATATTATGTTATTGCCTTCAGCCATTAGTTCTTGTGGCTGGAGGGATTTTAATGGGTCAAAGTTGACGATTAAAACATAATATATACTATACGGTATATAGCACAGTTGCATTTTAAAGGATGAAAGGATGAATAACCTCGTCATAGGCGAAAAAAAAATACATGTATTATTTAGCAGGGAGGAGTCTAGTACAGAGGAAATGGAACTGTTCCGTTATGTGTATTTGAAAACTTTATCAGAAAAATCAGAACAAATACGGGGGGGGGCACATTTCGTTTGAAAAAGGATAAGATTTTTTGTCCTGAAATGTGCCCTCCTCCTGTTTTATGATCTCATTACGGTGTCATAGCGTGGTTTTCTTTCCCCTCCTCTTTATTCCTCTTAAATACATGAATGGCATTTGACATTTACTATTTCTAATTGTCAACTTCGACTTTTTCAAGAAACCCTCTCGACACTAGTTACAAATGTAGAGCTGATCTCGTCTTCAAATATTCGTTCTTGGCGATTTTTCCTCTTTTTCTCATATTCTTAAAGTTTTATGTTTTGTTTCGTTTCGTTTCGATCTGCTCCGTTTCGTTTTGTTTCGTTTCGTTTCGATCTGTTTCGTTTCATTTCGATCTGTTTCGTTTCGTTTCGATTTGTTTCGTTTCGTTTCGTTTTTGTTTCGTTTCGCACTTTACACGGACCCAACTTTTGATACTTACAGCAATGATATTCCAAAATAAATGCATAAATGAAATACAAAGGACCTATCATTTTCTATTCCAAAGTTATACCAAGTTTAAAATTTGAGAAAAGAAGATCAAATTTCAGGGTCTGTCAAAGATCATGGTCTAAGGTGAATGATCTTGTCATAAGTTATCTACATGTGAAATATGTCGGATCTACCATTTATGGTACAAGAGATTTAGCCAACTTTTAAACTTATTAGTTTGCATCCCCTTTCCTTTCGTTGAGATAGATCTCAAAAGCATGATAAAACGTCTAAAAACCCGTTATATATAAACATAACATATGCATCATTTGAGCTGTACAAAATTTGAGGGCAAATCACGGAGAAATAAATTTTTTAATGATTTTTCAAATGTTTTTTACAAAAAATAGGAAAAAGTATATCAAAGATCAAAAACAAGGTCAAAAGATCCAAAAATAAGTACCGAAAGATGGGTCCTCTCAAGATGTTTACACATGCAAAATATGAAAGCCATATCATCTCTTTTTAAAATTCTATGTCCTTTCATTGAAAGGGAGAAAGACTGACGGACGGACGGAATGACAAAAGGACGAATCTAACGCAATATGCCTTGGTCTAAAGACCAGGGGCATAAAAAGTATATAAAGCTAACTATTAACAATAAAGGGAATTGTATTGAAAAAAGTTGGAATTACCAAGATTAAAGTTGGAAATTCCGACTTTTAAGTTGGAAATTCCGACTTTAAAGTTGGAAATTCCAAGATTAAAGTTGGAAATTCCAAGATTAAAGTTGGAAATTCCGACTTTAAAGTTGGAAATTCCGACTTTAAAGTTGGAAATTCCAAGATTAAAGTTGGAAATTCCAAGATTAAAGTTGGAAATTCCAAGATTAAAGTTGGAAATTCCAAGATTAAAGTTGGAAATTCCAAGATTAAAGTTGGAAATTCCGACTTTAAAGTTGGAAATTCCAAGATTAAAGTTGGAAATTCCAAGATTAAAGTTGGAAATTCCGACTTTAAAATTGGAAATTCCAAGATTAAAGTTGGAAATTCCAAGATTAAAGTTGGAAATTCCAAGATTAAAGTTGGAAATTCCGACTTTAAAGTTGGAAATTCCAAGATTAAAGTTGGAAATTCCAAGATTAAAGTTGGAAATTCCAAGATTAAAGTTGGAAATTCCGACTTTAAAGTTGGAAATTCCAAGATTAAAGTTGGAAATTCCGACTTTAAAGTTGGAAATTCCAAGATTAAAGCTGGAAATTCCAAGATTAAAGTTGGAAATTCCAAGATTAAAGTTGGAAATTCCGACTTTAAAGTTGGAAATTCCAAGATTAAAGTTGGAAATTCCAAGATTAAAAGTCGGAAAATCAGAAAATAAAAAATATATAATTGGCACTTATACGCTTCCGTAAAATACACTCAATCCACATGGTAAATTTGAAGTTCCTAGCTCACCTGGTTTGGGCTGTATCTTGTTAACTATGAAAAAACTACATGTATGCATATATTCCCCTTCAGCATAGTATCTCAATTTTATCATGAAAGATTTTAAATACCGTTACATATGAGAAAGAATATACTTTTTTCTTGAAGCACATTAAATCTCAACACATTTTGACCAAAATAGATATTTAATTAGTGTTTAAAATATTTTCACCCAAAAATCGGTTTTTAGCCCCAAAATGAACTTGACGTTTGACCTATGACATTGAAAATCAACAGGAGTTTTCGTCTTATTACACTCAATCAACATGGTAAATTTGAAGTTTCTAGCTCAACAGGTTTAGGCTCTGTCTTGTTTACATGGGTCGGACGGAAGGACAGACGAATGCACGGACGGACATACATCGCTGTACCATAATACGTCTAAAGACGGGCGTATGAAAATGTACCAAACATGCATGTTTATTTCCCAGGAGAATTTTTGTAGCGCCAATTTTTTTGAGAAGTCATCCAAAATCATTGATTACTCAAATGCAATTGATTCGAGTGGAATATTAAATTTAATCTTACATGTATTAACATGTACTTGTATATCACGAAGTGATAAGAGGTGGGCATGAATACTTCAAGCCATCATCTAAATCTCTGCAGTCACGCGTTACTTTTAAACAAAATTCTGCTAAAATAACAAATTCTCATGAAAAACTATTTTGTCTCCTGCCTTAATCTGTTTAAAATCCCTCAAATCAGTTATTTACTTTTTTTTCTTCTCTTACGCAATGTATGTATAATGTCGAAGGGTTCCAACTCTCTACCTTCTTGACGAAAATTCCAAACCAATTTACATGCACCAGCGCAGGCACGTGTTTCGAATATTCAATTCTCATCTGTGATGCTTTCAGCGGAGCCACCAAAAATAATTTCAGTAGCGCCCTCTTTAATTTTTTAAGTAAGATTTTTACATACATTACAGAGAGTGCGCGGCTCCAAATTTCCTGTAAGTTCGATTCAGTAGCATATCCAAATAAAATTTATGTTCAAAATAGCATTGGCGGGATGTTGCTAAGATGTTAAACTCCTTTAATTTCGATGATATTTATCGGTCAAATGACTAGTTTCCGAAATAGAAAAAATATATATGATGTCATATTGATAAAAGGCCAAAACAAAGCTTCTTTCAGGTGACAGGGCTGGAAAGAAGTAATTAATACACTTGACAAACATCAGGCCACGGGGAACGATTTTAACTGCAGCTTTTCAGTAGCGCCCTCTTTAATTTTTTTAAGTTAGAGTTTTATATTTACATGTACATTAGATAGAGTGCGCGTCTCCAAATTTCCTGATGGGTCGATTCAGTAGCATATCCAAATATGTTGTTCAATATAGCATTGGAGGGATGGTGCTAAGATGTTAAACTCCTTTAATTTCGATGATATGTATCGGTGAAATGGTTAGTTTCCGAAATTGCAAAAAAATATCTATGATGTCACATTGATAAAAGGTCAAAACAAAGCTTTTGTCAGGTGACAGAGCTGGAAAGACGTAATTAATACACTTGACAAACATCAGGCCACGGGGAACGATTTTAACTGCTTACGCATTGTATGACTAGCACTTGCGACGTATATGGCGGGAAGAATAAACATCTATTTTGCGGCATGAAGTCAACAAATCTCGTATCGTCGTAACATATATGAATTCAATTTCAACAATTTCTTCGTTGAAAGGTGATGCTCGAAAAGTATATAGAATTATATAATTCATTTATAATTGAAATTTCAAGGCCTTGATAACGACATAATAGATACGACTTTTAAAATTAAGTGTTTACAATTTACCTGTAGATGCCATGTAGCAAAATTCAGGGTTTTGAACCAAATAAATAAATGCATTCTCACACAAAAGGCGAGTTTCAACATTGCTGCTCATCAAGTTACTATTCTCATTTCTAGTTACTATCATCATGCGTTGTTAGGCGTTTTTGCATTACTACAATCATCGATGATTTTTTGATCTGGCATTTTCTCGACTATAACGTAGAAACGATCAACTCTAATGGTATGATCGGAATATTATATAAATGAGCTTCAAATCAGCCGCTTCAACTTTTTGTCATACATCGCATAAAAGACAATATTGAGAAAAGATCGATTCTGCCTAGAGAGAGGATAGATCAAGATATCTTTAGAGATGTGACAATCCTACTCATTAGACTATCTTCAAAGCGTGATAAACTCCTTGGGAATTTCACTACCATTTTGGCAGAGTCTTGGATGGCCATAAGGTGCAAGTTAGATGGGGGAGAGCTTGTCAACCGTTGTAGTGGAGGGTCTTGGCACTCCAGATGCTATGGTGGTGCGCTTCGAAAGAATGTTGTCCCAGTATGGTCACACATTTGGACATAATAATTTCCACACTCTTTGACCATATTACATTGTTTAGATTGAGGATCACTGACGAGGGTTAAGTACCCGAAACGTGTATGTCTGTACCATGCTGCAAATTTATCTGTTCTAGAGCCTATAAAAGGAATCAATCTTCTGCTAGACAGTCTGTCAGTAAGAGAGCTAGAAGGGAGTATGGAGATGATGTTTTGGAGGCTTCAGCTGATCTGCCCTCAGATGAGTTGCAGAGAGAATGTGAAAACTACATGTCTTCCCTCATCTACATCAGTCAGTCAAGGATAGAGGAAAAAGAGAGAAATACCAGAAGTCAGTCATTTTCCCCAACATGGGTAGAGTAAAGGAAAATGCGTGTTACATCTTCTGCTTTTGGAGACATAAACACAAAAAGTAATGTAACACGAATTGTTAGAAGACTGCTTTATACGTCTTTTGGTGGAAATAAATATACAAGAAGGGGGACTTCAGCAGAAGGGAGTAACAATAAAGGAATATGTATTGTGTGTAGAGAAAGAAAGAAGAGGGAAAAGATGTAAAAGTATGCACATCAGGATTCGTCATTGATCAGGAAAATTTGTTCTTGGCCTGCAGTCTTGATGGCGTTGTCTAAGAGAATGGTATAAAAGGACTGATAGAAATAAAGAATTTACTGCAGACTTCGCAAATGTCTCTTCAAATAGCTGCGAAAAAGGGAATCTCTGAAGTTTAAAGAATATAAATTATGTGTGGCCATATTACTTTGTTAAGATCGAGGATCACTGACGAGGGTTGATTACCCGATACATGCATGTCTGTTCCATGATGCAAATTTATTTGTTTATAAATGATGCTATTGAATTTGAAGACGTTTAACATCTGAAAAAGACTCAAAAATATTTTACCAATGCCAAGGGCTATTGATTATTTGTAACGTAAACTGGATAGACTTCATAGTAAGAGGAAAGGAACGTTATCAGATATTCATACAACGCATTGAGACAGATTATAATCTATGCGGACATTCAATGGCTCCAAAACTACAAGAGTTCACCAAGATTTAAGACAACCACTGGTATACGAGAACTAGAGAAACCATGGTTAAGTTTATATCCGTTTCTTTATTTTTAAAAGTACTCTTTGTAGTTCTCACAAAGTAAAGTAAAAAGGTAAGATTCCCTTGTTTAAATAAGTATTTTATCTTTATAAATATTCATATACATTATACTTCAAACTTGCAGGGATAGTCAATTGTGATGATGCATAATACAGGTACACAATGAGGATAAATGGTCACTTCTTCAAAGCCAAGGAGTCAAACATGCCACAGGTGGCATATCTATTCTTAAACATTTCGTTTTGAATAAATATTTAGATTACTTTTAAAATGTTCAAGAACTTAAATTTGAATAAGAATGCATGTATTATTAAGTTGTAACATTTGATCGTCAAAGCTGTATATTGGCACTGTCTTTCGTTTTCTTTCATTGCAATTTCATATATGTAGTTTGATCCAGGGCCTGAAGTCTCCTTAAGACGATCTGACTGCGACACATCTGATAGTAGATGTACATGCAGGAAGGCCAAACGCTCGAAAAAACAATGCCAAAGTTCATCTAAGACTCCAAAAGCCAAAACACGAAGGACCAGTACAGATACAGAGAGGACAACTGATTATTCTGATCGACATTAATCTCTCCATACAAGTGTGTATGACAAAAGAAATGATTTTGGATTCAACATAGTAAATTTCCCCTGACTTGACGTTGATGTTCCTAGATTACCGTCCTATGATATCTACATTTCATAGCTCATCCGGTATACTAGAGCATGTACTGATGTTTTGGATTTTCATAGTAGAAATTTACAAATTACCAAGAAACGTTAAGGTCAAGGTGTAGCTTTGTAAAGTATTATACATATAGTAAATTCGAGTCTTTCGTGTATGGTCATCCATCCAAGTTGTTCAAAGAGTGGCATATAGGGAGAATCAGGAGGCATATCGAGTATAATCCTCGGAACCCGTTTCTGCATTTTGAGTAATCTGTCTTATTGAGCACTAGATGCAGATCTCCAGACTGTTAAACAATAGTCAATCACTGAGAGGATATATGCATTATAATAAAGTTTCCGAGTTTGTAAAGGGAGAAACTTTTTTATTTTACCTTGTAGTGCAATTTTAGAGGAAACATTTTTACATACATAGTTTATATGATTTTCATAGCTTAGGCTCTGATCAATATGTACTCCGAGTAGTTTCTCATATTTAAGATTTTTATTTAATAGGTAATTACTTTTATCTCTAAATTACAGATAAATTTAGAAGTTTTTGGGATGTACAAATCAACATACATTTTGTCTTCTTTTCAGTGAGGAGAAGGTCATTTTGCTTACACAATGATATTACATTATTGACATTAGATGGTAGATCCTGGCTCAATGAATCTGGTCGATTGGATGAAGCATCATCAGCAAATATATCTATATTAGAATGTTCTATGTGTAAGGGTAGATCATTGACGTATAGTATGAATAATAATTGACCTATGACAGAGGCTAAGGGTACACCAGTTTTCATACTTAGCTTTTCAGAAAAAGTATTCCCTATATGTACTTCTTGGTGGCGATTCTGCAAGTATGACTCGGGGCCCTGTCCAAACCTCTTCAGAGAAGACAGGGCCCCGACCACTTGTCCTCTCTGAATGTCAGTCGGACTCCTCGGGTGATTACATACATGAGCTCGCTACAGCCGGCAGAGCACGGACTGTATTACGCATGCCCTCTTTTTATATCCATTTACATATTCATCTGTGTTTCTGGGGCCTCTGCGTTTCGCACTCTTGTTTGTGTGAGGTCATCTTACAGTGAGGAGGTTGTTTTACATCACAATTGTACGTTCTTCGAGACCTCTGGGTAATTGGAGAAGCGAGAGAGTTGTGCGCACGTAATCCAGGATAACCACACCGTTTGCAACTTGCGTGACAAATGGCCGTCCAAAGTCGGCACCGGTTGCCCATTGCTCTCGTCGGTTCATGCGTAGTCCTTTGTGTTTGGTGTTTACATGTCGTGTGTCTCTTTTCCGTCTCGTGCTGTACTCGTCTTTTGTGTTTTTGCATCGGGTGTTTTGATGTTTTGCTGTTGATGCTGCAACGGGGTCTTGTTGGAGATCTTCTCCCTTCACTTAAGGAGATTTAATCAATTCATATCGAACCTATACTATTTAAGTTTCTTAAGGACAATTCCATGAGTAACCAAGTCAAAAGCTATACTGAAATCTAAGAACACGGTTCCAGTAAGAGTGAAAGCGAAAACCTTGTCCTCAAAGTTTCTTGATAATTTGAAAATTTCCACTTTGAAAATCCAAATCATCAGTACATGCTCTAGCATACCGGATGAGCTGTGAAATGTAGATACCATAGGACGGTAATCTAGGAACATCACTGACAAGCCAGGGGAAATTTACTATGTTGAATCCAAAATCATCTCTTTTGTCATACACACTTGTATGAATCTCTCCATTAACAATTTTGATATTTAGGTCCAAAATTTCTGTTTCTGTGTTTGTAGCGTTTGCCTTCTTTTCTTGTGGATAAATAACAATTTTATTCTTTTCAAAAACAAGATTGTCGATAGGAAGAATATCATCCAGGTACATAGAAGTACCAATGAAAAATTTCACATCAACATTTTTTTCTTTGGTTTTGAAGATTTTGGATAAATTAATTTTCATACGTGTATAAAAATAAATCTGCAACAAGAGGCGCAATATTATTACCCATAGGATTCCCTACAACCTGCTTGTAGAGTTTCTTACCAAATCTTACATAAATATTGTCCAAAGGTCATTCATTTTGTCGTGAGGAAGCGTAGTGTAAATATTAGAAAAGTCGTATGAAGAAGTCGTATTTGCTTAAAAATCTCTAGATTTCATTTTGTCAATGACATTCCCTGAATTTTTAATAGACCAAAAGAAGTTTAAACCATTCCTGTAATGACAGTTTCACAGTATTTGGCCACGTGTTCCTTTACAGCCGTCAGTGCTGACGTCAGATTTCTAGACATAATTGTAGTTGAGCAGTTCCTAGAATCAGCAATGTATCGAAGCTTATCACTGACGACGGTTAAGTACCCGAAACGTGCATGTCTGGTCCATGCTGAAATTTAATCTGTTCAAAAATGATGCTATTGAATTGGAAGACGTTTAACATTTGAACCACTTGGTGAGTGTCACTGCTGATGGACCAGGAGTCCCCGAGGGCACATATAGCCAAGTTCGATCAACTTCGGTTGATCGTCTGTCTCTTCAACGCATTCGAAAATTTCTGTTATCAAAAAATCTTGAAATTTCTAAAACGTGGGTCTGTAGCATCATATCCCACCCGTCCTGCTACGTCTTTTGGGACATAATATTTTTCACATTCTTTGGCCTTATTTCATTGTTTAGATTGAGGATCACTGACGAGGGTTAAGTACCCGAAACGTGCATGTCTGGTCCATGCTGAAATTTAATCTGTTCAAAAATGATGCTATTGAATTGGAAGACGTTTAACATCGTAAGGAGACTTGTGAAGTTTTGGTATGCAGTATATTGTAGGGAGATCCAATTTAGAAATAGGATGCTAAATGAAGAATGTCATTGTCATGTTTGTTCAAAATGTTGGGAACACTTTCATTGCTTTCGATATAAGTATTAGTAAGGGAAAGTTCCGAAACTAATAAAATCTACTTTGATTTTTGAGTTTTGGAAATGACTGAACTGGAGTAACAGTTATATCCGAAATTAAATGGTTCTATTTAACGAAGTGGTTGTAAAGGAAATTTAATTTTTTTTTTCTCTGACGCGAGTTTCTTAATTGATACAAATGACTTCGAAAACGAGATTATCCTGGCCTGTTTCCCCTACACATTGGGCACCACATCCCTTGGCGTGTCATGTATAGATGACACATATATGACATCTTGAAATGATCAATCGATGTCCTTATCAATCTCGATTTTAAAAGTCTGCCCATTAATACTAGATTTTATTGTGGAATTGCAATTGATGAGCGGACACATACCACATCGTTTCCCATTGTATCTGCAAATGGTTGAGAACCCTCTATGTTTGTTGTTAAATGTAGAGCCTACAGATTGAGAAGTGTGTGCAATACGTCTATGGAGTCTTCATTTTAAAAGAGGTGATAGAAGTACCTTTGGTGAGGAAAAAAGTTTCTTCTAAATGATGATGATGGAAAAGTGACTTTAGTAATAGAGGGTAATCTCAAAGGAGTTAATTTGATACAAGGCGACCTTAAAAATGCCATGATGAAATTATAGATGAAAGGTGAATTATTAATATAGACACTTATTTCACTTTGCAGTGTGGAGCAGTTAAAATCGTTCCCCGTGGCCTAATGTTTGTCAAGTGTATTAATTACTTCTTCCCAGCTCTGACACCTGAAAGAAGCTTTTTTCTGACCTTTTATCAATGTGATATCATATATATTTTTTAGCTATTTCGGAAACTAGCCATTTCACCGATAAATATCATCGAAATTAAAGGAGTATAACATCTTAGCATCATCCCTCCAATGCTATTTTGAACATAGATTTTATTTGGATATGCTACTGAATCGACCTACAGGAGATTTGTAGCCGCGCACTCTCTGTAATGTAAATGTAAAAATCTAACTTCAAAAAATTAAAGAGGGCGCTACTGAAATTATTTTTGGTGGCTCCGCTGAAAGCATCACTGATGAGAATTAAATATTTGAAACACGTGTCTGGTGCATGTAAATTAGTTTGGAATTTTCTTCAAGAAGGTGGAGAGTTGGAACCCTTCGACATTATTATGATCTTGAGTAGAAGACAATACAGCTTAGTCAAGTTAGAGAACGTAATGGAATTAAAACACATCAAACATCGGGTCGCGGGGAATTGTATTACCAACTCCACACTGCAACACGAAATAAGTGTAGATATAAAACAAAGGAGGGGATCTCCAACAACACTAGGCTGCAGCACACACAGCAAAACCGGAAAACACCCAATGCAAAAAAAGCACAGGAAGAGACGCAAAAGGGACAAGGAACGTCAACGCACAACACAGAAACATCAAACACAAAGGACCACACATAAACCAATAAGAACACTGTGTAACCGGTGCCGATTTAGGACGGCCATCTGCCACGGAAAAAGCAGAAGGTATGGTTATTCTAAATTACGTAAGCACAACCCTCCCACTTTTCCGATTTCCCAGAGGTCTCGATGAACGTACAATTGTGATGTAAAACAACCTCCTCACTGTCAGATGACCACACACAAACAAGACCGCAAAACGCAGGGCCCAAGCAACACAGATGAATATGTAAATTGATATCAAAAGAGGGTGTACGCAATACAATCCGTGCTCTGCCGCCGCGAGCTCGTGTATGTTATGTATGTTATCACCCGAGGAGTCCAACTGAAATTCAGAGAAGACAGGTGGTCGGGGCCCTGTCTTCTCTAAAGAGGTTTGGACAAGGCCCGTCATGGAGTCCCGTCGTCAAAGTCGATCAGAATTAAAGTTTTAAGAATGCGCTGGTAAAAGACTGTAGATTGGTCAAGTACCAATCCCAGTGTCTGTCTGGTGACATTAGGATCATATCCAAGATATAAAAGGCGTTTGATGATTTTGACGCCTTTTCGATACTTATATTGTCTATCTCTGATCCTTCTTATCTTGTTAATTATGTCACCATAAAATGCAGGTTGTGAAATACCCAAAGTAATGTACTCTGTTGGCTGTTTTGATCTGAATTTCAAAAGAAGTTGACAATAATTTTTATAAAATTTCCAGAAAGTCTTTACTGCATGTAGTTTGTGAAAGCGAAAACTTTGTCCTAAATGTTTATTGGTAATTTGTAAATTTCTACTATGAAAATCCAAAACATCAGTACATTCTCTAGCATACCGGATGAGCTGTGGAATGTTGCACTGTTAAGTTATGGGAAATTCACTGTGTTGAATCCAAAATCAGCTCTTTTGTCATACACACTTGTATGAATCTCTCCATTAACAATTTTGATATTTAGGTCCAAAAATGAACTTTCACACTGTTTGGCCATATCACATTGTTTAGATTGAGGATCACTGAAGAGGGTTAAGTACCCGAAACGTGCATGTCTGGTCCATGTTGTAAATTTATCTGTTCTTTAATGATGCTATTGAATTTGAAGACGTTTAACATTTGAACCAATTGGTGAGTGTCACTGCAGGTGGACCAGGAGTCCCCGAGGGCACATGTAGCAAAGTTCGATCATCTTCGGTTGATTGTCTATCTCTTCAACGCATTCGAAAATTTCTGTTATAAAAAAATCGTGAAATTTCTAAAACGTTGGTCCTGTAGCATCATATCCTACCCACCCCCATCCTGCCACGTCTTTCGGTACATTTTTGGACATAAATTTCACAATGTTTGGCCATATTACATTGATGACCTAGTAAACAAAGTCAGAAGGATCAAAGGCAGATCGAACTTCAACCACAAATGTAAGAAAATAGTCGGTCGCCTGCTTTACCGAGGATATGATCCCAAGGTCATCAAAAGAACACTGGGCATGGTACTGGACCAATCTTTAGTTTTGTACCAATGTCTTTCCCAACGTTGCACACTGGTCAACCCTGACGACGGGACTCCATGACGTCCCTTGTTTAAATCTCGTCAGAGAAGACTGGGTCCTGATTCTCTGTCCTGTCTGAAAGTTGGTCAGACTTCTCGGTTGATTGATCTTGAGCTCGCTTCAGCCAGCAGAGCACAGACTGTTTTACGCATGTCATAGATTTTTTTTATATCCATTTACAAAGAATTTGTGTTTTAAGAGGCCGCTACGTTTAACTGTCTTGTTTGTGATGTCACCTTACAGTGAGAAGTTTTATGTTTATACAACTACTGTGCGTCTATGGAGATCTCTGTGTATCCGGATAAGTGGGAGGGTTGTGTTCACTGAATCCGGATAACCATACCATTTGCTGATAACAGATGATGATTGATGTTTCTGTACGTCATTTTCGATTGTGCGTATGATGTTCTAGTGAATATTGTCGTGTCCTTTTTGTGGTTTGTAGTTTTGTCTGATGTCATTTACCTATCACTTTCTTGTGGGTTTGTTTCGCTGGGTGAGTGCAGGGTGGTCATGCTGGAGATCATCCCCTTTTCTTTGAATGGATAACATTCCGAAGTGAGACCATGTGCCCGACGAGAGTCTTCGTCTCCTGAATGCATGCACCACTCGTCGCAACAGCTCAATGAAAACTTGTCAAATTCGGTGATTGTCTCGATGTACATATTAATGTACGTATCGGGTAAATATTTCTTGGTTGGTCATAGTGACAACCATTCAATCGCAATCTACAATATCACTGATCATTCCGGAAAGGGGGGTCTGATATTTTATTATATCCCCGTAGCGACCGAAGAACTTCTTCAAAGATGATTTCAGACGTTGTGTAACATACTCTAGCGATGAAATCGTCATATTTGGAACATGCTCTTATTTACCGTATCAGCTGAGAAACAAAATGAACGGAATGTTGCTACTCATGAAAGGGAAGTTAGTTATGAGTAAGCTGAAATCATCACGCTTGTCATACGTATACAGTGAGGTTTTAAATGGCCGTGTGCGTCAAAAGATTAGTATATCTAGGTACGAAGCGGATCTGTCGCTCTCGGTTGTTTTCTTGTTCTCTAGTTCATGAGGATAGATTTCATGTAGATCCTCATGCGATCCTTAAAGTTCGGATTATTGATGGACAACACGTCATTTATGTATCTAAAGGTGAAACTGAACTGAGATGCGAGGTGCTTTGCCCATTCGAGAGTAAGGTCTGAATGAAGTCAGCTTTGTTTGAATATGAAAATAAGTCCGCAAGCAGTGGAGCGCAACTATTTACTGGAATACGGTTCCTCAAAACACCACAAAAATATTGTCAATCAAAAACTCAAGCATCCGGATGATATCGTATCCGGTATACTTTTTGCTTGAATCAGAGTGTTCGGTAACGACATAAGTTTCCCCCCGCACTATGACAAGATATTTGTACCTCTTGTTCCTATTTTTTTAAAGAAAGGTGTTTGATTTTATACACCCGTCATTTGACGGGACATATTATGGTATGGCGAAGTACCGTATAGCCAGAAATTTTCGCGAGTATCAAATTTCGCGTTTTAATGGTAAAATATGATGTCTTTATTTTCGCGAGTACAATTTTTCGCCATTCCTAAATTAAAACTAAATATGTACATATGATGTTACTGTTTTGTTTCTCTTATCATTAAAGTATTAGTTATTTCTATCATGAGAACATACTCAATTCACTTCTCTTTACGTCTTATCAGGAAAAATGAACAATGGCACATGTACAATATGAAGAAATGAAACGGATATACCAATTTAAGATCAACCTTATCAAACACAATTTGTCGCGAGGATAATTTTTCGCGATTCAATATCCCTCGCGAATATAGCGAAAATTAGTATATCGCTAAAATATCTGGTTATACGGTATGTCTGTCCGTCCGCTCATGGAACGCAATAACTTGAATATGCATCAACGGATTTTTATGATATTTATACATTGTGATCAGACTATGGAGAGGAAGCCGCCTTTTGATTTTCAGGTTCTTCAAACTTGGTACTGAGTTATAGGACTTGGAATTTTAAAATACTGTGAGAATGTCCTAACATATTTTTAAATTCTTTAAAAATCTATTTGTAGATGAAATGTTTTGAAAATTAGTATACTTTAAGAAGAAAGGATGTTCTTTGACATAGGTAACGGGTTTTTAATAGCCATTCTCTGTAAGGACCAAAATCGATCGGTACGGCATGTCATGAATTTTGATGATTTTCAGTATAATAGGTATATATGAAGTAGTGACCATGAAAATAACACTTTTCGGCCAATGTGACCTCTGGTTGTCATGGTAACGAGGACATTCTATTTATAGCATTTTTGGGACCATGAAATAAGCCAGCTTCGGAGACTTCGTTGCCACGGATACCACTGTAACAGCTTGTTCATCTTCCTATAATCTATTCTTCCTTATTTCCATTCTCACTTAGTACACTTAGTTATGTGATTATCATTACAGGAAGCTTATTGTATTAAGCCAAAATAAGTCAAAATGAAGCGAAAAATAGAGGTGAAAATAAGGGCTAATTTAGTGTGTTATTGACCATTTTCAATCTTAGATATCACAAAAGGCACCAATAGGAGACCAGTGATTTTCATCAAAGGAAATATATGTTTATTGACAAATATAATGAAAGAAAAATTGGAGTGGGTATATTAAGTGTTTTACCTAAATTCTGTCGTCAAAGACCGTTGCCATGACAACATTAGACCATTTTGCTTGTTTCATATTTTGTTTGAAATTGATTTGATTCCTCTTTATAGTTATATTAGATTGTCAAAATGTATGCATATATAGATCTGACTTAAATCTTTTACATAAGTACAATTAAAATGTTCAAGGTCATTGGCTTGATGTTCAAGGTCATTTATACTTTGAGACTCAAATTTTGCATAAAATGTTGATTTTTATCAATTTTGTGTTACCGATTTTAATGATTTTTTTATTTGAATATTTTGATAGGTCATATTTATTATGAAAGTGCATGAATAAAAGAAACATCTTAGAATTTATTGAACTTCTAAGAAAATAGTGATACATGTTTCATTTTATAGCAAATAACTGTTAAGTTCAATATTACAAGGTTTCTAAAATATTGGCTTTCATTTTATGAAAAATCAGGATTTTTCGTTTTTGGTCACTTAAAGTTTAATCACATTGGAAATTCAGTGGGTGACCTTGAAATATTTTCAAGGTCATTTTTATATTAAAACGCCTCTGATAGATGTATACACGAACTTCTGTTTAAATATCATGCGTAGATAGTTTGATAGAGGTTGTGTTTAAATTCATCGTATGTGAATCTTTCAGCCGATTGTTGCCATAGAAACCAAATAAAAGGACAAATTAGTCCAATCAATGTTTTATTTTAATGTATAGTTCAAAGATGATACTTATTTGATAACTAGACCTTGGACTTCAAAAATTGGTGTTTTTATGAAAATTTCAACCTTGTACAACAGTAAAAACATGCAAAAAAGGGTCTTAAGAGCCCAAAACAGAGCCTTTTATACCCTGTTTTGGCCAAATTTTTCATCTTGTATACAAAAGACATCCGAGATGAATGTAAAAAAAACTTTACAAATATGCATAATAATAAGGATTAAAAGAAAAAAATCAAAACAATTTCAAATTAAAAAAGTACCTGTTTCCATGGTAACGAAGCCTACGAATATGCCTTGTCCTATATATTTTCCCGACTTTTGAAAATTCAGACACGGTTACCATGGCAACGACAACCTTTTTGAAAAAACTGGGGTTGATTTACATACTATTACATCATATTGAACTTCCATACCAAAAATCTCAAAAATCCATGACATGCCGTGCCAACATGTCTTGAAATTCTTTGGTTCTTACAGAGATTTGCTGTTAATTTTTTTGTCGCATAATCTAGAAATAATGTATAATGGGGGGGGGGGGGGTTATATACACATACATGTTAAGCGAAGGGCAAAAAATAGGTGCATGGTAGGCAATAACTTGAATATGTGTCAACGGATTTTCATTATGTTTGTACATTGTAATCAGACTGCCTTTCGATTTTCATGTTCATCCGATTTGTCGCTACTGAGTTATGGGACTTAGAATTTTATAATACTGTGAAAATATACTACAACAGTTAAAAATTCTTTAAAAATCTATTTTTGGGTGAAATGTTTTGAAAATTTGCATTAAAGAAGGAAGGATGTTCTTTGACATATGTAACGGTTTTTTTTTCATTTTATGTCGCATAATCGAGAAATTATGTGTAAAGAGAGGGGGGTTATATGCACATAAATGTATAGGTGCATGGAACGCAATAACTTGAATATGCATCAACAGATTTTCATGATATTTGTACATTGTGATCATACTGTAGAGAAGAAGCCGCCTTTGGATATTCATGTTCGTACGATTTGTCGTTACGGAGTTATGGGACTTAGAATTTTAAAATACAGTGAAAATATACTTAAATAGTTAAAAATCCTTTTAAAATTTATTTTTTGGTGAAATGTTTTGATCATTAGTATACTTTAAGAAGGAAGGATGTTCTTTGACATATGTAACAGGTTTCTTAATTTTTTTGTCGCATAATCAAGAAATTATGTGTAACGGGAGGAGGAGGGTTATATGCACATACATGTTAAGCTGAGGGCAAAATATAGGTGCATGGAACGCAATAACTTGAATATACGTCAACGGATTTTTCAGATATTTGTACATTGTGATTAAACTGTGGAGAGGAAGCCGCCTTTCGATTTTCAGGTTCATCCGATTTGTCGTTACGGAGTTATGGGACTTAGAATTTTAAAATTCTGTGAACATATACTAAAATAGTTAAAGATTATTTAGAAATCTATTTTTGGTCGAAATGATTTAAAATTTTGTATACTTAAAGAAGAAAGGATGTTCTTTGACATATGTAACGGGTTTTGAATTGTTTTGTCACATAACCAAGATATTATGTGTAATGGGGGGAGGTGTTATATGCACATGCATGTTAAGTTAAGGGCAAAATATAGGCGCATGGAACGCAATAACTTGAATAGGCGTCAACGGATTTTCACTATATTCATACATTATGATTGGACTGTAGAGAGGAAACCGCCTTTCGATTTTCCGGTTCATCCGATTTGTCGTTACAGAGTTATGGGACTTCGATTTTTAAAATACAGTGAAAATATACGAAAATAGTTAAATATTATTTTAAAAAATCCAATTCTGGTCGAAATGTTTTGTTTTCTTCAAGTAGAAAGGATGTTCTTTGACTAATGTAACGGGTTTTTATTTATTTTGTTTTTGTCGCATAACCGAGACATTTTGTGTAATAGGAGGGGGGGTTATATGCACATACATGTTAAGCCAAGGGCAAAATATAGGCGCATGGAACGCAATAACTTAAATATGCGTCAACAGATTTAAATGATATTTCTACATTGTGATCAGACTTTGAAGAAGAAGCCACCTTTCGATTTTCAGGTTCATTTGATTTGTCGTTACGGATTTATGGGACTTAGAATCTTAAAATACTGTGAAAGTTTTTAAATTTTGATTCACATAATCCAAAAAAAGTAATGGTAGGGGGGTGTTATTGACATTCATGTTAAGCTAAGGGCAAAATATAGGCGCATTGAACGCAATAACTTTAATACATGCTAACAGATTTCCATGATATTTCTACATCGTGATTAGATTGTATAGAGAATGCCACCTTTCGAATTTCAGATTCATCCGATTTTTCTTTATGGAGTTATGGGACTTAGATATTTTGATGTTGTAAACAAAAACCCAACGGGCGTATCTTGCTGCGTGAGCGTAGGCTTTATTTATTTATTTTCTCCTTCAAAGGATGTGTGTAAAATCAGACTATGTTGATTCCAATTGTCTATTATACTGATTATATATTTAAGTCTTTGAGGAAGGCCTTGTTTATGCACGTTCAAGTATGAACTAATCATGTTGTGATAGAAAAGAATGGCGAGCGAGGAAAGCCAAACTTTGGAAACTGACTGGAAACTTTGACTTCCGAAGCGAGCCGGGAAATTTTCTGGTTTATAAATGGGGTAATTCTTCATAAATGTATGGAGATGATTTTTTTTTTCTGTCACGCTATACGCCAAATTAATTATTTCATCACTAATCAGAGCATTTTTTTTTCGGAAACAAGTTCTCCAAGAATATCAAATGGGTTCTGCCTAGACATGAAAATATTTTCTCTCTAATTCGAAGCGCTAAATTTGATACACATCGTGAAGATGAGGTTAGCGAATATCATACAAAATCATTCAAATTACGTTTTCCAATCATGAGTTGTTACCTATGTTTTATCAACAGACAAAAGCAGGACATAATACATGTCGTTCTTGATGTAATGTGAGATATTAGATTAAAATGTATGGTATTTTTCAGATTAATTTCTTTGGAAATAAGGCTTTTTCCTAATCCAATTTTCATTTATAACAAATCTCAGATAATGGGTCCGTATGTTTTACTAATCACTTAATGACAACCATCATTGTTCAAGTCAGAAAACGCAGACTAGGTCATGTTTTTGAATGTGAATTTCATTAAAGTCAAATATAATTTTTGTCTAATTATATCAATTAATTTCCATGAGGCGTATATTTTTATAAAGACTCACAAATATATAAAGACTCGTTCAAAAAACGTTTTCTCAATTTTCGAGATGGATGCAGAGAAGTTTTTCTTTCTCTTTTTTGTATGTAGATTTTCCCAAATTGTCAGCAGTCCAATATTTGATGATACAAATGGTAGGTAAACTTGAATTCAATACCGTTTATTTACATTTTGTTCTTTTCTTATTTTGAGTTTTCTCCATTTGCGAAAATTGGTTAGAAATTTTCTTCAAGGAGGTTAAGAGTTAGTACAGAGTTGGAACCCTTCCGCATTACGAACAATTTGAAGCCGCTCACATTTGACCAAATAGCTACTTGATGCTCACTCCTCCCGGGCACCTGGTCCCACCTCTAGCTTGCTAGGGGGTCCGTCGATGCTCCATTGGGTGCTCTATTGTGAGTGCTGTTGAGATTGTCGTCAGGATCTTCTTTATATCATTGATATAAAAAATCCTCTGAATGAAATATTCTGAATATTCAGTATAAAGGGTTGTTCGAAAAGTTCGTAGACAACCGATATATTTCAGAAATGCGTGACGGTAATTGTACAATTTTCTTACCATAAATTCTTGGAGTATATTGTAATTAATCCATAAAATATCAAGGTAGTTGAAAAATTATGTCATTTAAATAAATGCTTTTAATAATGTGTCGTGACGTTTAGCGGCGCAATACGAAAATCAAGATACAAAAAAAATGTACACGCGCATTATTTCACTATTATTACTAAATTCGGACGCCGAGAAAGTCAATGTATATTCTAGTTATTTTATGGTTTTTAAAAGTTATCATGCACAAAGTTGCGCTTGTTATGATCCATTGGTATTTAGATATTACTGTTACAAGAAGCGCCATCAATACGTATGCGTGGTAAAAATGACGTCTCCCTGCAATTTTTAAACTACGTGGAATCATTAACGTTTTATTCAAGCTAATGCCAACTCCATAAAAAATCATATAGATTTTACATATGTCTATGGAATGCAAGAAAATGATTCGAGCACACATCAATATGCACACAATTCGCAATGAAGGTGATAATGTGTTAAAAATAGTCCATAGGGAATGGTTAGGATGATCTGAAAGAGCACAATGACCGATCCAAAAGTTCTGAAGTGAAATATCCTTGATGTTTCTTTGTGAACAGATAGAATTGGACTTGGGAATGATTCGAGCGCATGATTGCCTCATTTAATTTGTATGATTTATGTTTGAACCGATTGACATAAAATAAGCGACTTATGTCCAAATATGATTTCAAGTTAAAAGATAGAAAAAAGATAAGTACTCTTTAATTTGCGTCGTGTCGTTTTGGATGTCATTTATTGCGCCGCTTTCCGAAGTGACTCCTAAAGAAAAACACCATATTTCTTTCATTATTGACCAATTGCTTTAAATTTTGCACAACAAGAATGTCAAATCTTAAGGAATAAATTGGTATATGAAAAAAATGTTTGACGATCACAATACAAGTTTTATTAGACTTGTCTTCGAATTTATCGAACAACCCTCGTATTGGTACATTAAATATCAAAATATTTATTTTTATGCTCCCCGAAAATTTTTGGGGGAGCATATAGTTGCCGTCATGTCCGTCTGTCTGTAGATTTGTCTGTCTATCCGTCTGTCTATCCCATCTCATATCTCCTAAACCCTATATCAGAACTTGATCAAATTTCACACAAATGTTCATTATGATAGATCCTTTGGGACAAAGGTCACTTCAAGTCAATCATCAAATGTCAAGGTCATTTCCAGGCTAAAAATAACTTTTATGCCCCCGGAATCAATGATATAATTTTTGGCCTTTCCGTCGATCTGTCCGATCAACTTTGACATTGGACATAACTTTTGAATAGAAGGTGATAGAGCTTTCATATTTCACATGTGTTTTCCTTGTGACAAGACCTTTCCATTCATACCAATGTTTTTGACCTCGTGACCTTGACCTACTTTTCAAAAACTATAACATTGGGCATAACAATTGATTGGTAAGTGATAGGGCTATCATATTTCACATGTGTATTTCTTGTGACAAGACCTTGCCATTGAGACCGCAGTTTTTGACCTCATGACCTTGACCTTTGACCTACTTAAAAGAAAATGGTGTTTGAACTCACAAAGATGTCACCCGGGGCATTCGTGTTTCACAAACACATACTTTATTTTGCAATTTAAAGAATTAAAATTAAAAATCTGTAATTTGTCAAAATGGTCTGAAATTTTGTAGAATAATGATACTGATAGAATAATGCATAATCTTTTACATATGATACAGGTTTTAAGATTTTTTAAGCCCACCTCAGCGAAGGTCACGTGAGCTATTGCAATAGCGTGGCGTCCGTCGTCCGTCAGCCTGTCCGTCTGTCGTAGACTTCTTCTCAAGAACCACTCAAAGGATTTTGATCAAACTTGGTAGGATGAAGTATACATGGTCCCCTACAAGTGTTTTTGTTTTTCGTCCTGATACGTCACAAGGTGGCGACACCACAGGCAAAAATGGTCACAGGGGTACCCTCCTTTGACAAACTTCTTCAGAATCGAAGCACATAACGACAAACCAAAGCATTTGGATGGTCTAGAAGAATATCTCAACAAGCGTTGTTGTTTTTGGTTCCGGTCGGAAGTCAAATTTTTCACGCGTTATTGGCGTCTTTTTGGACTTTGTCAGAAATGCTCATTTTTTAACTGTTTCTTTGACGAACTCTATAAATGTGTGGTTTTTGGCCTTCATTTAGTGCATGTTTGTCATATTTAGATTACTATTTGCTTTGATATTCATTACATGCTATAATCTTTGGGGGGGGGGATTTTAATGAATTTTCTAAAATATGAATAGATATGTTTAATGTGCACATGGAACCAAGGGTTGTGGTTTCAAGTCCCGGCACCGGCACCCCAAATTTTGTTCCTTCCTTTTTCATTTTTTTTCAAGTTTGTCACCTTTTCATGCACTTTTAAAATCATCTGCATACTTTAATGCTAACGTCTTCAAATTCAATAGCGTCATTTAAGAACAGATTAATTTGCAGCATGGACGTTTCGGGTACTAATCCCTCGTCAGTGATCCACAATCTAAACAATGTAATGAGGTCAAAGAGTGTGAAAATTATTATGTCCAAAAATGGACTGAAAGACATGGCAGGATGGGTGGGATATGAAGCTACAGAACCCATGTTTTAGAAAGTTCAAGAAAATTTGGTAACAGAAATGTTTGAATGCGTTGAAGAGACAGACGACCAACCGAAGTAGATCGAACTTGGCTACATGTGCCCTCGGGGACTCCTGGTTCACCAGCAGTGACACTCACCAAGTGGTTCAAATGTTAAACGACTTCAAATTCAATAATAATTTTAGAATTTAATTTCATTTTTGATTAAATTTTTTCTTCCAGTATCATTTTTTCCATTTTGCACACTTTTTCACTGTGTATTTGACATATTTAAGCCTCTTATTGCTGTGATATATATTTCATGCTTTGATAATTTTGAATTTTGAAAAATGGTTTATGTATATTTAGTCCCAGAGTTGTGTGTTCAAATTCTGGCACTGACACTATCATAATGCAATATCAGTAGGTTGAAAGTGTGCATGGTTATCAGGTGAGCGTTGTGCCCTGCTATCACAGATCTCTCAATTGTTTATTAGGGTAGCTAGCCCCTTTATGACAAAGGTCAATTATCAAAGATTAAGGTCATATCTAAGCTAAAAATAGTTTTTATTTGCAAGATAGATCCTTTGGGACAAAGGTCGCTTAAGGTCAATCATCAAAGGTCAAGGTCATTGTCAGGCTGAAAATATCTTTTTTGCAATAAAAAAAATTAATTCAGAAACGGTATAATTTGTCCAAATGGTACAATGATAGAATGATGCATAATCTTTTACATGTGTTAATTTTTTATTGTGTTGTTGAAAATGAGTTCCGAAAGGGAGGAGGGGGTGTTACACATACCTCCGGGTGAATGTAAATACTGCAGAGTCTATATAAAGCCTCATTTCTGTTTATGAGAATGTCATCATAGATCCCTCAGTATCGTATTTTAGGGTAGCCCCTTCAGGAACAAGGTCATCCATGAAAGGTCAAGGTCATTACCAAGCTAAAAAAGTCTTTTTTGCAATAATTCTTTTTTTCAAAATTAATCAAAATTCGGTGTTTTTAAATTTATCAAATTTTGAAAAAGTAGAAAAAGTATGATTTTTAAATAAGTTACGGGTCTTTAGCTCTACTGGTCTCAGACCGGTGTCAGACCATCTGTCCTTCCGTCTGTCTTGCGCTCGCAACTCTACTTAAACCATAGGAGATAGAAAGTTCAATTCTACTTGATATGTGGTCTAGTTGTGCACCTGACGTTTGGTTTCAGCCCCTCACCCCCAGGGTCTTTGAAAATGGGTGTGGTTATGAAAATCTATGTAATCTTTTGCTCGCAACTCCTAAGTGATAGAGTGATATAAGTGATAGAGACTTGATGTATAAGTGATAGAGACTTGATGACTTGACTTATAAGTGATAGAGACTTGATGATGAGTCTGCAGTCAAGATGTGCACCTGATATTTTGTTTGAGCCCCAGGCCCCAGGGTCTTAGAATATGGGTGTGGTCATTCTCTCTTTTACTTGCAACCCCTCTGACAGTATGTATGATGGAGACTTCATTGTTTTTGCAATATAATGGGTCTGTGGTCTAGTTGTGCACCTGATATTTTGTTTGAGCTCCTGACCCCAAGGGTCTGAGAAAAAGTGGGTGTGGTCATTTTTCTCCAATATAACTCTATGCAATCTTGTGCTAACATCTCATCTGACGCTATAAATGATGGAGACTTAATTCATTTTGCAAAATGATGGGTCTGTGGTCAAGTTGTGCACCTGATTTTTTGTTTGAGCCCCTGACCCAAGGGTCTGAGATAAAAGGGTGTGGTAATTTTCTCCTATATAACTTTATGTAATCTTGTGCTCTCAACTCCTCTTACACTATAAATGATGGAGACTTAATTCTTTTTGCAATATAATGGGTCTGTAATCAAGTTGCGTACCTGATATTTTGTTTGAGCCCCTGACCTCAGGCTCTTAGAATATTGGTGTGGTCATTCTTTATATACAATAATGTAATTCTGTACTTGCAACTCCACTGACAGTATAAATGATGGAGTCTTTATTGTTTTGGCAATATGGGTCTGTGGTCTAGTTTTGCACCTGATATTTTGTTTTTACCCCTAACCCCCAGGGTCATAGAAAAAGGGTGTGGTCATTTTCTTCCATATAATTCTATGTAATCCTGTGTTCTCAACTCTTCTGACACTATAATGGTGGAGAATCAGTTCTCTTTGCAATATATTGGGTCTGTAGTCAAGATTTGCACCTGACATTTTGTTTGAGCCCCTGACACCAGGGTCTTTTGTGGTCATTTTCTCCTATATAACTCTATGTAATCTTGTGCTCTAAACTCCTCTGACACTATAAATGATGGAGACTTTATTCTTTTTGCAATATGATGGGTCTGTCGTCTGGTTGTGCACCTGATATTTTTTTGAGCCCCTGACGCCCAGGGTCTTAGAAAATGGGTGTGGTTATTTTCTCCTATATACCTCTATGTAATCTTGAGCCCGCAACTCCTCTGACAGTATAAATGATGTAGACTTAATTTGTTTGTAATATGGTGGGTCCGTAGTCTAGTTGTACACCTGATATAATGTTTTAACCTTGACCTCCAGGGTCTTTGAAAAATGGGTGTGGTCATTTTCTATTATATAACTCAGTCTATGTAATCTTGCGCTCTCAACTCCTCTGACACTATGAATGATGGAGACTTAATTCTTTTTTCAATATGATGGATCTGTGGTCTAGTTGTGCATCTGATATTTTGTTTGAACCCCTGACCCCAAGGGTCTTAGAAAATGGGTGTGGTCATTTTCTCTTACATGATTATGCTCTCAACTCTCCTAAAACTATTCATGATGGAAACTTTATTCTTAAATGCAATGTCCTGTTGTGTCATATATAGTTCATTTGAGCTAGCATCCCCTGACCCTTGGATCTTGGAATATGGGTGTGGCATTTTTTTTAATCCTTTATCTTGGATATTATGAATAATGTGAGTGATATTCTAATTTCAGTCTAATGGGTATGTTGTTTCGTTGTGCTACTAATAATTTGTTAGAGCACCTTGTCACAACCCATAAAGTAATAAAATTCTATAATGTAATAACGTATTACATTATAGATTATTACATTATGGGTTGGCAATGCAAACCTATAATGTAATAAAATTTCATAATGTAATAAAAAGGAGAGATACAACAATAAGGACCAAATTATCGTCGGAAATCACCCCTTTTGAGAAAATGAGATCAAATTATCTCACTTCATGAGGAAACAATCAACAAATAACCCAAAACTTTCAAGAAACACTAGATGCAAGTCTTGTATGATATATGTATTACATTACAAAAATTATTACATTATGGATTGGCAATGCAAACCCCATAATGTAATAAACATTCGCGCCTGCTCCCTATGGTCTTTGGTTTAAACAGAAATCGGAATTTGTTATTTATGTGTATGTATCTTATTCAGTTGTCAATGAGTGAATAAAACAGAACAACCAGCCGAGCTACAGTCTCGTCAGAGACTTCTTGTGTTGTCCTTGAATTTTGACCTATACTGTTCATGTCGCCTGCAATGCAACAACATATAGTGATTAAGGGATCATTTTGTCTTTCTGGTAGTCAATTAAACTTAACACTTTCTTTATATATATGTACATCAGACATCTTTCAAAGTTGTAGGAAATGCATGATGAGAATCAGCATCCAAAATAGGTCATGGTCACTTTCAAGGTCAAGATCACAGTACATATTCGACTTCTTCTCCAGAACCAATGAAGGGATTTTGATGAAACTTGCATGTTGTTTTTCATCCGGATCCGTCGTGGCGCCACCCCAAGCAAAACATGCTTCCAGAAGGTACCCTCCTTTGACGAATTTAAGCACATACTTTTCATATTTTTCGTTCTGAAATTAAAGGCTGCAGCAAACAAATTTAGATTATGTGTAAGAAACTGAAAAGTTTACGGACGGACTGACATTAAGGATAACTCAGGTGTTCAAGAACAGGTATGTCCCTTGTCGCATGTTTCACCCTTTGTATATGAGTGTACATAATCACGCATTAATAGAGTTATTCAAATAATCAGTTCAAAATAGGCATTTCTGACAAAGTCAACAACGCATAAAAACAGTTGACTTCCAAGTGGAACCAAAAATAACAACACTTCTCCATACATCCATCTAGATCGAGGGTCAAATTTCAAGGTCACCGTTGACTTAGGCATAAAATCCTTGTGAACAATATAGAAGACAAAGCAATCATCATAGAAACATCAAACCTTCCACAAATGTTACCCTTGGGGAGATGATGAACTTGATTGATTTCTCAAGGTCGAAGTCACTGTGGACATAGGATTAAAATCCTTGTGAACAGCATAGAAGTAGTCAAAGCAACATTGAAGAAAGACATTCTTATTGCTTCAGCAATGAGATTCCTTTCTAGTTCTAAGCACTTTCAGACGAAACCGGGTAATTTTACAGAAATTTGACTAATGGTACCGATTGATTTCATAGGTTTGAATTATTTGATAGAGTGTGTTAAAGTGAGTTTTCAAATATTTTCCTTCCAATCTCCGTGGCATTTCCCCAGTTTTAACCCTCCGCTTTGTCTTCATTATGTTGGACGAAAATCGCCAATTTTCACGATTCATTTTTTATTCAATTTAATCGAAATGTTCAAAATCCAACCAAAAGCAAAATACAATCTCTTATAAGGTCTTCCGACTTCCGTCGGAAGACCTATTGTTTTCGTAACCGTGGAAAATTGGATCAGCGATTTCTCAAGAACCCTGTAAGCTAGGACAATGAAAGTTCTCCAACGTTACGTTTGGAGTAAAAGCTAGATTGGTCTTTTTTATTTTTGGTCTCTGTTATTTTTTTTATCATGTTTTTTAGTAGATTCAAATATTTGACGGGAGCGTCGAATTACTCAAAAGGACCGAAAATTTCATGTTTTGCTATTTGTAAGCTTAAATATCTCGTATTTTGCTATCTACAATTTCCATTCTTTTTGAAAGTCGACAGCCATGCAAGATATGAAATGCTAGATGCACACTGTAACGATTTATTACGATGACGTCCTTCACCGTCCTTCATATTTCCAAATTCAGAAGTTCATAGGAGGAAGACACTTTTTTGCTTATAATAGTAAACAAAAATTAAGCTTATGAAGTTTCCTAAAAATTTCAATATTATTATTTTTTATCCATATATCTGTCTTATTTAGTCTTTCTGATCTTTCCTATCTCTTACTGTTGAAAAGATATGAGCATCGACATTTTGAGTTGGGTATTTCGATACACCTTCACGCCAACAGATCGGGCGCACACTAAAATTGGTAGTCCGAGTCCGACCCGAGAAAAGCAGTGTTGAGATTTTCAAATTCCGATTTCACGGCAATGATGAATATGCATTTCATAAATACATTTCGATATACACAATTTGATTTTAAAACAGTTGATTAATTTAGAAGAGATCAGCTACAAACCAGAATTTACACACAAAAAGTGGTAGTTTGATTCCGATTTCTAACCTACAAACCTGTTTCTACACTTCAATAACTATATTTTGAACATCAAGTTTAATTTCCAATTCTAGCAAACGTTCGAACATAATTTTCGGTTGGTTTATTTACAAATTGATGAACAATTTCTCCAACATTCTTCCCTCCCCTCGTTTTTCGAAAACAGTTCTGTTTATATTGAACGATGTCGCCATGATGGAAATTCAAAATAAACTTTGAAAAAAGGGAAGGGAGGCTCCAAATTTGAACCTGCACAGCGAGAACCTCATGGTATTTATATATATATATTGAACGTAACTTGTTATTACCATTTCTCTTCTCAAGAAAATTGGTTCTACAGCTACGAGCTCGCCTTTTTTATGGGGGAAGGGGGCAGGAAGAATTTGCAAAAAAAAAAATCCCGGCTCTGAAAAATGCTGAAAAAAATATTCCGGCCCAAAGGGCCGGCAATTTTTTTTCCCGGACCATGCAAAAGTAAGGATACATTGCATGATATGGAAATTTTTGCTGGCCCTTTGTGCCAGACAATTTAAAGTCAAAAAATTAATTAATATAAATACAAACTGTTCACTTAGCTGTATCTACCAGAGACCTAATACGCATAGGCACAAAAATCTAGAAAAGGTTCTATTTAAACATCATACAATCTGTCTGAAATTCGCTAATTGCAAAGAGACATCTGAAGGAACGGTTATTAACTCATACTCTGTAACAGCGGGGAGTTTAACTTACACAGACATTCACAACATTTGACAATTTGTTTAAATCCGGCCCGAAGAACCGGCGAAAATTTTTCTCCGACTCTGGTAATGGCTGAAAAAAATGGCCTGCTCAGAAAATTGCTGAAAAAATTTTACCGGCTGGCAATAGAATTCCTTGCCCCCCCCCCCCCCCCCCCCCCAAATCAAATGGTTGCTCACCAACAATTATCGGTTTAAAAATTTAATGTTACTGCTATTTGAAAACTTAAATATATAATATAAATACATGTAATGTGACGTCCTTCATATTTCCAAACCAAAAATTGTATAGGAGGAAGACACTCTTGTTGCAACCGCAACAAGAAACCTTTCTAGTCTTTCTACAATATTTCCGTACAGAAGGTACTGCTTCTAAGTTAGCAGAAAACGTCGAACGTTCGAATGCTGTTACGTCAAGTGACGTTCTTCCTCTGCGGTGATACAATGTACTTAAAATATAAAGAAACGGGATGAAAAAGGACAGATACAATTTAATAAATACGTAAAATGTAAATATAAAGATTGTTTTACAGCTTTTGCGCTTTATCGGTGTGTATTGGCAGTCGGGAATGGAAACTTAAATAGGTGAACCATTTAGAATGGAATGGCTAATTCGAATTTACAGAATGAACGACTCATTGTTTGAACAGGCAATCTACATCCGTATACAGGTATATACATATCCAAAAGTACGGGCTCTATTTGAAAAAGGTGATTGTTTTAGTTTTGCAACCGTTCCAATGGGGATTTTGCCTTCTCGAGTTTGAGACTGAATAACTGAAAGGTACGTATTTGATGTTTATTTCATGACTAGAGAGAACTTTCAAATGGTGATTTTTCAATATTCTAGTAGCAGTGAGATCATTCAGATACTTGTCAAATATCTAAGAGACCCGACAAATTAGTCGATGTTTATGGAATACCCGATTATTCGTGCACTGATACGATCTAAGAAATCGATTTATTTGTTTTAATGACACATTAGATTGATATTTTAATTACTCATGAATTTATCCTGTCATTGTGACTCTAAACTTTCATAGACAAAATGTCAGCTTGAAAATCTTTGTCCTAAAATGACACCCTGTTTGTCATGTTTCATGTACATGTAATAATTTTACTTCTTGCCTTCGTGTCAGTATCGACCAAGTCCTTCGTTCGAGTTGTCTTAAAGTATTGTTTTCTTTCATTCGGAACATATCGCTCTTCAGTATGGAAGAATCTGAAACAGAAAAAAATGGAGTCCAAAGAGAAAGAAGTCTAATAGGGTAATTTTGAACAAAACCGTGCCATAGAATCTTCTACCAAAGCACTTTAAGTAGTTTTATGTCGTCCGCAAAAAAAAAAACGAAGACGATACTACACCGTAAGGAAGTACGACCAATCAGAACTGATTCAATGTCCGACAATGAAAAAAAATTAACTCAGTTCTGCTTTCATGAATTAGACCCAGTAGACTGAATAATCCAGTCTTTACCGCTGCCGCTAAAAGAGACTGAACCCCACTTTCGTTGTTATAGAACGAAGTCGGACCAAACTGTAAACATTAAACTAACTATCTCTTCCCATCTCGCATTTTTTCCAAACTTCGTTACTGCATTATTGCCAATTTCTAATTCCCTACCAAACCAAACAGGCAAGACGAAAGTTCGGAGATTCGACCAATCAGACCGAATGATAAAGAAAGTTGATCACGTAATATTTGTAACCTTCGTTCTGATTGGTCGAATCTCCGAACTTTTGCCTTGCCTGTTTGGTTAACGAAGCGAGAAAAAAAAACGCTAGGTGGATATAGATAGTTAGTTTAATGTTTACTTAAGAGTCACCTACCAGAAAGTCAATATTAAAGGTCTGTAATATGGGAAAATCGTTGGGCAACAGTTTTGTCCGACTTCGTTCTGTTACAACGATAGTGGGGTTCAGTCTCATTTAGCGGCAGCGGTAGAGACTGGATTACTTAGTCTCTAGACCCAGGTGCTTTGAAAAGATATTTTAAAAAGTTGTGTAACAGTTCTTTGAGTCTTAACGTATTTTTTCTTTGTGATTCAAATAAAATTTCTGAGCATACATGTCGGTAGCCCTGGCTTGAGCAAAATTTTCAGAATATACGTAGCTGTTGCCAGAGAAAAAACACGCTAATGCGATTTTTGTTTTCATTTTGTGTTAATCTGTGTTTATTTGTATTGGGCCTTTTTTGCAATTGTATGAACAGGATAAGACTTTTGCATGTTTGCTTTTGAAAGGCATGTATACATATATTTGAGAAAGAGGATTTAAATTCAATTAGTTTAAGAATGGTCTAAATGATACATATGATACATGTAAAAGGTTTCTGCAGGTTATCTATGTAGCGGGATTAAATATTTTGCTATAAAGACAATGTCTGAATTTATTGTGTACATGTCTCTCATTCATAAATAAATTGCCCATTTTTCGCTGCATTGGCATATACAGGAATTATGGGGGGGGTTCCAACATAAAGGTGAGGGAGTCCCAAAGAGGTCGAGGGCAGCCATCCATGATGTAATGCCTTGTTCACATGAATGCGCATTAAATCTAATTCGTATCAGATTTGAAGCGCATTATTTTAATGCTAATTAGATTCGCATTGCATTCACACGGCAAATTCTAATGCGCATTAGATTTTGGTACAATATTGAATTGCTCATCCATAATATAGCCATAATTTTCAAATCATAAAGGGCAGAATTTATAACAACTCATTGTGTTTTTCATATATTTTTTTTCATCATCGAAAGTTAAGTTCCAGCAAGGCAAAAGAAAGACACATGACGTCATTAAGAGATAAAATGACGTCATAGTACAATGTTACATTTTCGTAAGTCAAAAGACGCGTTTCTTTGCATAATGTACTGGATAGAATTGTGGCCTCTTATTCTATAATTCGAGGTCCAAGGGTGGTTGAAATTGTCAAGTTGTGGTCTATACATACTGTAAAACTTAAGTACATCATATACGCATGCGCTAGATTTAATGCGAATTAAATTCGCTTTGCGTTCACACGACAAAATCTAATGCGCATTAAAAAGCAATGCGCATTAAATTTCTCGTGTGAACGCAACCAAAAACTAATGCGGATTAAATTCGATTTAATATGCATTAAGCCTTCCGTGTAAACAGGGCATAAATATTTTCAAATCAAATTAGTATTTTCATAAAATTACTTAGAATTTTCAAATCGTTTATGCGACGAGGGAATTACTGAACAATAAACCAAAACTAGCTAGTTTTTACGAGGAGCGTAGCGGGCTAGAAGTTTGTTGGCGATTTTACACCAGGCGAGTTCTATAGTGGCGGTGAATGGGTGGAGCTTAGCAGACTGGAAGTACCACTGTGTATAGCCGACACCGGATATTGGTACTATTTGTCGGCGTATTGGTACTACTGAGGCGAGAGATTTTAACAAATGAGGTGTGAGTGTCTCTTTCTAACATCGTTTTTTATTTGAATCTGGCAGCTCCTTTCAAAAGCAACTGTATGATGCATTACTACAGAAAGTCATCCTTGAAGTTATATGAGTAATATATGACTAAGTAGAAGACTTTTTAACTTTTAAAAGCAAAATGCATCACCTAGTACCGTAAAATTTTCCATACTGAGAAATTTGTTTGGATTTAAACTCGCATATTGCACTTTTTCTAGACTTGCAATATATCTATGTTTTACGATTTGATCACTGTATTATAATTTCATGGATTTGCAAAGATCTTACCAAGAACAACGTGTATTTTTTCCCAAAAAGATACACGCCAGGTGTACGGCATTTTGCTGGACGAAAAAGAATTTACTGTACGGCATGTTGAAATAGGTAGTGTACGGCGACTTGCTTTTGGGGTCGGAGTTGCAAAGCAATTTCGGGGCTTATGTAACGAAGATGACAATCCATCTACTATGTGTACCTGTCCGTCACTTAAACCATCATCTGTCTTTAAACATCTTGGTTACGAAAGAGTTCAGGGTGTGAATGTATTCATAAAACATTGGTACTCACAGCAGGACAAGAACCCAAATATGCTAATTTTATTGTTTCTACCATGCGCGGATCCAGAAGATGGGGGGGGGGGGGGACCGGAGGTTTGCCAGAGGTGGGGTCCACGGACCATGGTTCCCACATCTGACAGATCTCGAGAGGGGGGGGGGTTCCAAATACGACATAAGATTAAATTATTTCATATGGTTTTTTTCCCGCTCGCTTTCGCTCGCCAAATACATAAAACTCTTGTATGAAAGGATACATCAACTAAGACATACTTATATTGAGTTGATATTAAAATTACTTTTATCAGTTGTGTTAATTACCATACTTTCAATAAGCTTGCATATTCAGTTTTAGGTATTCAGTTCGCATTGTTTACAGGCGATTAAAATGTGGAAATCCATGACCTTCAGGGGGGCTTCGCCCATGGTCCCCCACCAGGGCCTAAAGGCGGCCCAGACCCCGGCCTTTTAGACCCCCCGGTGAAAAAGCTGGATGCGCGCATGGCTTCTACTCTCTAGAAATAAGGACAAATTTCCTTTGTTTCTTCTCCTCTCACTTCTCTGGTGTATTGAATAACACTCAGGTCATAAGGCGTAATTTTCATGTTATGCATGCATTTTTAAAAAATATTTATAATTAAAGAGAAGGACAACCCTGTGGTGCACATACATAAATGTATGATAGCGGCGTTATGACACATGTCAGTGACGGATCTAGCTTTGTGTTAGAGGGGGCGTAAAACGGCGAGGGGTCTGGTAGGATGACCATGGAGGCGAAGCCTCCCGGAAGCTAACGCATTTCAGCCTTTTCGAACCCATTCTCGTGACTGAAATTGATTAAAGAATTTAAATTGATGAAGACAATTATATTATCTGACAGGTAGTAAATATTTACTAATATTTACTCTTTTTATATGGAAAATGATCGTTTTACCTAAGATTTGCAAATTTTAGGGGGGGGGGGGGGGCGTGCGCCCCCTACGTCATCCCCTTGAATCTGCCACTGCATGTGGAAAGCAGCACCTGTATGTCAATTAGTGGTTTTAGCTCACCTGAGCGAAGCTCAAGTGAGCTATTGTCATAGTGTGGTACTTTTTTTTTTGTAACATGTCCATGTTGTCCATCTGCACAGAAGAGGATGTCGAAAAAATTTGGGGTACTTAGTAAAATTAAATGTTTCAATGCATTTTTTTCAGTTTTTCTTGGGGGGGTCATTGTTTTGGAAAAAAATCAAAGGATGGCTTTTTTGTTGAAATTTGTCGATTCTGCTTCGAATCAGAAAATGAAAGTCAATTTGACAAACACAAAAGCCGAAACTATGTTCGATCCCCCCCCCCCCCCCCCCCCCCAATAAAAAATTGGTCGATGAAATATCTTCAGACAAAATATTGGGTCAACATGAAGATGACCATGCAAATTATTCAGATGGCAATTTCTCGAGACAAGTGTACGTAATATCTTACGAGTACTCGAGGCTCACGTGGTTTTGGGGCTTTGTATATAGCATTCATACGCATATGTATATACATCTCTAAAGAAAGAAAGAAATTTAAAACTATAAGTTTATCTGCATGAGTCTTTAGCTTGAGGATTTTATCTGTTAGGAATCCTAGCTAGTACCTGTTTTTCAAAACGCCGTACAGTTAGCTAATAACATGCCGTACACAAACAATTTCTTTGTTGAGCTCGTATGTAAAATATAGATGCAATTTCTACATTACCCTTGATTAATATTTAATAGTTATGAACTTCTACATAGACTGTGCACAGAATCATGATCTGCAATAGTACTTTCTTTCGTTAAAAAGAATATAAACTTCATACATGTGCAATTTTATGTGTACTAGGTACCCCATTTTGTGTTATTTTACTATTATCGTCGGATCAAATCCTTTGTTTTGAGGGTTTCGATGTTGAGTTTACCATCACAGAATTATTTGCTTGAAGTTCACTCCATATAAGATACTATTTTCTTCACAAATCATTGTCAAATGCTAAAGGTAATACCTATGTCATACTTGTTTACCGCCTCGTTAGTACCAATACGCCGACAAATAGCACCAATATCCGGTGTACGGCTATACACAGTGAGTACACCAGGCGAGTTCTATAGTAAATATAGGGAGAAAATCTCAAGTCATAGTAGAATATCGATTAGAAAACATAACATTATTATTTTATTCTCTGCACTGTATTTATTTTTCCAATGTGACTTTCCTTTACAATGTAAGTTCTCCTATAATATAAAAGGCAATATGGGTACCTTTTTTCATTATCTTAACTTTTCTTAGCAGTGTGTGGTAGTTAAACATTGTGATTGAATGTTTCAAGTGTTTTCCAGCTCTGTTGCCTGATAAAAGCTTGGTTTTGGTCCTTTATCGATCAATTTGACATCAAACATTTCTTTACTGTTTTTAAAGCTTGTCATTTCATCCTAAAACATAATCTAAACTAGAAAGGTTTCTTGTTGCGGTTGCAACAAGAGTGTCTTCCTCCTATACAATTTTTGGTTTGGAAATATGAAGGACGTCACATTACATGTATTTATATTATATATTTAAGTTTTCAAATAGCAGTAACATTAAATTTTCAAACCGATAATTGTTGGTTAGCAACCATTTGATTTTTTTTGGGGGGGGGGGGCAGGAATTCTATTGCCAGCCGGTAAAATTTTTTCAGCAATTTTCTGAGCAGGCCATTTTTTTCAGCCATTACCAGAGTCGGAGAAAAAATTTCGCCGGTTCTTCCGGCCGGATTTAAACAAATTGTCAAATGTTGTGAATGTCTGTGTAAGTTAAACTCCCCGCTGTTACAGAGTATGAGTTAATAACCGTTCCTTCAGATGTCTCTTTGCAATTAGCGAATTTCAGACAGATTGTATGATGTTTAAATAGAACCTTTTCTAGATTTTTGTGCCTATGCGTATTAGGTCTCTGGTAGATACAGCTACGTGAACAGTTTGTATTTATATTAATTAATTTTTTGACTTTAAATTGTCTGGCACAAAGGGCCAGCAAAAATTTCCATATCATGCAATGTATCCTTACTTTTGCATGGTCCGGGAAAAAAAAATTGCCGGCCCTTTGGGCCGGATTATTTTTTCAGCATTTTTCAGAGCCGGGATTTTTTTTTTTTTTTTTGCAAATTCTTCCTGCCCCCTTCCCCCATAAAAAAGGCGAGCTCGTAGCTGTAGAACCAATTTTCTTGAGAAGAGAAATGGTAATAACAAGTTACGTTCAATATATATATATAAATACCATGAGGTTCTCGCTGTGCAGGTTCAAATTTGGACCCCCCCCCCCCCTCTTCCCTTTTTTCAAAGTTTATTTTGAATTTCCATCATGGCGACATCGTTCAATATCAACAGAACTGCTTTCGAAAAACGAAGGGACGGAAGAATGTTGGAGAAATTGTTCATCAATTTGTAAATAAACCAACCGAAAATTATGTTCGAACGTTTGCTAGAATTAGAAATTAAACTTGATGTTCAAAATATAGTTATTGAAGTTTAGAAACAGGTTTGTAGGTTAGAAATCGGAATCTACCACTTTTTGTGTGTAAATTCTGGTTTGTAGCTGATCTCTTCTAAATTAATCAACTGTTTTAAAATAAAATTGTGTATATCGAAATGTATTTATGAAATGCATATTCATCATTGCCGTGAAATCGGAATTTGAAAATCTCAACACTGCTTTTCTCGAGTCGGACTCGGACTACCAATTTTAGTGTGCGCCCGATCTGTTGGCGTGAAGGTGTATCGAAATACCCAACTCAAAATGTCGATGCTCATATCTTTTCAACAGTAAGAGATAGGAAAAATCAGAAAGACTAAATAAGACAGATATATGGATAAAAAATAATAATATTGAAATTTTTAGGAAACTTCATAAGCTTAATTTTTGTTTACTATTATAAGCAAAAAAGTGTCTTCCTCCTATGAACTTCTGAATTTGGAAATATGAAGGACGGTGAAGGACGTCATCGTAATAAATCGTTACAGTGTGCATCTAGCATTTCATATCTTGCATGGCTGTCGACTTTCAAAAAGAATGGAAATTGTAGATAGCATAAGCTTACAAATAGCAAAACATGAAATTTTCGGTCCTTTTGAGTAATTCGACGCTCCCGTCAAATATTTGAATCTACTAAAAAACATGATAAAAAAATAACAGAGACCAAAAATAAAAAAAGACCAATCTAGCTTTTACTCCATACGTAACGTTGGAGAACTTTCATTGTCCTAGCTTACAGGGTTCTTGAGAAATCGCTGATCCAATTTTCCACGGTTACGAAAACAATAGGTCTTCCGACGGAAGTCGGAAGACCTAATTAAAGGTGGTTAACGTCACGGCACCATTGCTAATTCATCCATAAAATATTTTCTAACTATGCTACAGTGACTGAATCTATTATACACAAAATTTGGAGTCGCGCACTCTTTGCGAAGTAAATGCAAAATAAAACTAGCGGGCGCTACAAAAATATATATTTGACTGTGTCTGAAACAAAGGAGGGGATCTCCAACAACACCAGGTTGCAGCACCAACAGCAAAACCCCAAAACACCCAATGCAAAAACACACAGCAGACAAGCACAGAAAGAGACGCAAAAGGGACAAGGAACGTCAACGCACAACAAAGAAACATCAAACACAAAGGACGACACATAAACCAACGAGACCAATGGGGAACCGGTGCCGACTTAGGACGGCCATCTGCCAAAGAAATGGCAGATGGTGTGGTTATCCTGGATTACGTGCGCACAACCCTCCCACTTTTCCGATTACCCAGAGGTGAAAATCGCACTGCTAAAAGAAAAGAGGGGATTTCCAAGGAGACTTGATGGCACCCACAGCAACAATGTGTTAATTCTGTGATAATACAGAGTAAACAAGCACAGGAAGAAAAAAGGGACTTCAAACAAGACATACAAACATAAAACACTAAAGACTACGCATAAACCAACCAGACCAATCGGTGCCGACTTAGAACGGTCATTTGCCCTTCAGCAGCAAATGATGCATTTATCCGGATTACGTTCGCGAAACCTTCCCACTTTTACGGTTATCCAGAGGTCTCGAACAAAGCACAATTGTAATGTAAAATACCCTCATCACTGTAAGATGACCACACAAACAAGAGAGGAAAACGCAGGGACCAAAGTAAGACACAGGTGAATATATACAAAGGCCAGCCTTAACAATGCGATGGTAAAAGACTGTAGATTGGTCAAGTACATGTACCACGCCGTGTCCATCTGGTGACAGTATGATCATATCCAGAATATATAAAATGCGTTTGATAATTCTGACGCATTTTCGATGGTAATTCTGTCCACCTGTAATCCTTCGTATTTGTTTAAATGTATAGTAATACTATAGTAGGCAATTCTCAGAAAAAAAGGAGTGAAATATTGCCTAATAAATCTACACCGTAAAGAAAACCAGTAAATAGACCACTAATCGACTCACAAAGAACTACCAGAGTTTTATTTTGTTCATTCTAGATGACTTTAATGTATCATCTGTAATTGGAATAGAGTCTGAGGAGTGCTATCAAGTGAACACGTGTGACTATGCCGAGAAAGCATATTCCCCAAACTGTTATTGTGACAACCTTTGCCATATCTATGACGACTGCTGTGTAGATCATACATCCAAAGAAGAAACGAAACTACAAACGGATGAAATAACAGGTAAAGTATTTCCGCTAATAATGATTTTAAAAAGTTTGTTACAAGACAGCAGAAGAATTAAGACAAAAACCCATACGATAAGTAAATGCGAGTCGTGAAAATAGTAACGGTGAGCCGATACTGGAAGTATATCGCGCCAAACTTACTATAATACAGAAAGCTAGGTTCAATGATAAGTTTTTGCTCTATTCACATCTTAGATGTGTGACTAGCATAACATATGATAGAGATATTAAGTATACCAGAGAAGAAGTGCGAATCACAGTGCATGAGTCAAAGATCCAGGGGAACATGACACATTGGTACAAGTTGCCATTAACAATGCAAACGCAAAATCCCAATGGCGACAGGACAAGGTGCCCAAGAGGAGTGAACATCCACTGCGAATGCCAAAAAAACATGTCAAATCCGGTAAAAAAAGACGCTCATTTGAAAGGTAATGCACTTTCTTTGTAGCGACCATAGAACATCCTTAGTGACGTCTTAAGGTGTGTGATTTTTTAACTAAGGAATTTCAATGGTTTTATGAAAACTTTATTCAATCATAGGATTCATGTTAAATAATCATTTTATGAAGAAAAATAAATAGGTCATTGATGAAAATCAAGACTTTTGCTTAATTAGAAAACAGGGTGAAAAATAGCACATTTGTAACGAAAAAACAACATGTGCTAAATTCCACATCCACGAAATCGTGGAGACATTAAAACTTGTTCATCAGTCCGTCCGTCCGTCTGTGCGTCTGCCCGTTAGTGACAAAACTAAGGAATTTCAATGGTTTTATGAAAACTTTATATGAAGAAAAATAAATAGGTCATTGATGAAAATCAAGACTTTTGCTTAATTAGAAAACAGGGTGAAAAATAGCACATTTGTAACGAAAAAAACAACATGTGCTAAAATCCACAACCACGAAATCGTGGAAACATTAAAACTTGTTCATCAGTCCGTCCGTCCGTCTGTGTGTCTGCCCGTTAGTCACAAAAACTTTAACCTTGTACAGACCTTTTGAATGGTAAATGATAGCCTAAGGGCTTTTTTGTGACAAAACCTTTCCATGGATATCAAAGTTTTTTACCTTGTGACCATGGACTTTGACCTACTTTTCAAAATCTTTAACCTTGACCATAGCTTTTGAACGGAAAGTGATAGCGCTTTCATATTTCTCATGTGTATTCCTTGTGACAAGACCTTTCCGTGGTTACCAAAGATTTTGACCTTGATCTTTGAGTTTGACCTACTTCTGAAAACGTTTAACCTTGACCATAACTTTTGAATGGTAAGTGATTGGGGCTTTCATATTTCACATGTGTATTCCTTTTGACAAGACCTTTTCGTTGGTAACAAAAATCTGACCTTGTGACCACATTTAAAAACTTCGGCCATAACTTTTGGATGGTAATTTCAATGATAGGACATTCATATTTCACATGTGAATTCCTTTTCACAAATTCTTTCCCTAGGTAACAAAGTTGAGACTTTTTACTTTTTTACCTTTTCTTGGAGTTTAATCTTTTGATATGTAGAATTTTTATAATACATGAGATATATTATAAAAACATACGAATGGGGGGAGAGGTCTGTAAGCACTTCTTTAAAGACAAACACCGAAAAGCGGGGGACCACAATTCCTTTTTTCACCTTTACTTTTCTTTGTTAATTTACAATAAAACAGGTTAACTTACGATAAAAAAGGCAAACAGCTTACTGGTGGGCCTATTTGCCCTCAACAGGAAGTGTTCGTAGTTAGAACATGAATTTGTATAACGCATTAGTTGTGAAATGAATAAGCTATAGGCAGGCGAAGAAAGAATGTTGCTGCACATGAAGTTTGTGATGATGATATCAAAATCGTCATGTATTTATTCCATGGACACGGGTCTCCATGAAATGTGTTGTTCAAACCTTTTTAGAGAAGACAGGACCCCGACCACCTGAATGTCAGTCTGATTCCTCCGGTGATAACATGCATGAGCTCGTTACAGCCGGTGGAGCACGGACTGTATTACGTACATCCCCCTTTTTATATCCATGTACATATTCATCTTTGTTGTTTTAGCCCCTACGTTTTGCTGTCTTTTGCGGTCATCCAACAGTAAAAAGTTTATTTTACACTATAATTATGCGTTCATCAAGTCCTTTCGGTAACCAAAAAAGTAAGAGAGTTCTGCGCACATACTCCGGATAACCACACCATTTGCTACTTGTGTGGCAGATGGCCGTCTTAAGTCGGCACTGATTCCCCATTGGTCGCGTTGGTTCATGTGTAGTCTTTTGTGTTTAATAGGTATTCAATTTTAAGGTTGGGTCTGACCCAAAAGTAAAACGTTTTTAAAATTACCTAAATATCAAATCCGGTTGCCATGGAAACGGACTTTAAACATTGAAAATGAATTTTGGGGCATTTTTGAAGTCATATACGTCATTTATGCAGCTTAATCTAAATCAAAAAATCATGAAATATTCGTACAATATCATTGCTCTTTCAGTTAAATATTAAAAATGTTGGGTTTATGGTTTTAACTATATGTTCCCATAGCAACAACTCAACTACCCTATCAAAATTGTGTTTTGGCATTTTTCTCAAAATTCAATGATATATTACTTACATTTTTAAGTTTTAGTTTTATAAATATAAAACTTCAGAAATCACATTGCAACAAAGTTTGTGTTCGTTGCTTTGGCAACATGAATTTAGATACACAAAAATGAAAGCAATTTTATACAATATTTAGAGTCCTTTTTTTTACTATATCATTGAATGACAAATATGGACAATGACCATATCCTAATACACATTACCAAATCGATAATTCAGGAAATCACGAACCATACAAAATTAGAATAAAACAGTACCAAAGCAAACAAACAAAAACCTCCACCACATGAAAAAGCGAACACCCAATTAGGAGTGAGACCAGGTGCCCTTGAAGAGTCAGCATCTCCTGCTTGCATGCAACACCCGTCGCTTCAATTCTGCAGAAATACTAGTATCACATCCGGTTTCTTCAATTTCGGAAGATATAAGTATAGTCTGTGGTTGGATGGTTCAAATGGTCTAAGACAGAATATCATTCACCATTCTGGACAATGGGACATCATAGTGTATGACGGGTTCCCCGTAGCGACCTTAGAACTTCCTCAGTGACGATGTTTGTCGATCACAAACGTATCCCTGACTGAGAAGCCTATCTGAAGGACGCCTAGCTCTCAAAACAAAATCAGTATATTTGCTTCTTGCTCTGACAAAACGTATCAATGGGGGTATGAACAAGCCATAAGCAGGCGGTGAAGGGATGTTGCTGCTCAGAAAAGGGAAGTTTGTCGTCACGTTTGTCATAAGACTTGGGTGTTCATGTGACCATCAGTGTCACATGACAGCATTATGTCCAAATATGATTCTGAATTATTTGTCTCTGTTGTTTCTTTGAAACTCCGACAGATAGATTCTGCGAAGGAAATTCGCGAATTTTGGATTATTGATGGACATGACATCGTCTATATATCTGTTAGTGAAGTTAAAGTCGGAAGCTAAGTATCTATTCCCTTTAGAGACCAAAAATTGAATGAATTCAGCTTCGTACGAGTGGGGCACAATTTGTCCCCATTGGAATTTCGACAATTTGTTGGAAGACCTCTCCTCGAAACTTTTAATTCGAAGTGATGATAATTATACCCCACTCATAATTAATAAATGTATTCAAGTAGACCTTTCATTACACGAAATATTTTTTTGAATATTCAAAGAAAGTTCGTTGCTATGGGAATAATTGTGTAAAAATGCACATAAGCCCACTTTGAGTCCTTGGATAAGGGCATCTAAGGTTAAGTTATCTGAAAAAAAAAATCTAAAATAAAGTTTGGCATTTGCTTTATCGTATATGTAAAAATAATGGTGTAAGCCTGTTTCAATTATCAGGGAAAGGCTTCGAAAAACAGTGGAAAATGCTTATTTTTATATTGTATGGCCACTTTACCATAGCATCCATTATCAATTTATAGTGTTTTCTTGTATTTGATAGAGGCTTATCTTTATTAAAATCGAATTTGTACTTCCTGAGATTAAAAGTAACTGTTTTATAAAAATAATTTTGAAAAATGGTTGCCATGTTAACACATGTTCCCTTTAACTTTTACATGGTTAATGAAAGAGCTATTTGTGTTAGATATATTCAAACAATTATCATCTGTTCGTAATGATTCAAACAATTAAAAAGTAACTTTGAAGCTGCAAAATTTGTAATATTATAGACCATTATCACTGTTGCCAAGGTAACTTATGTACATAGCAACAAGTGGGTTGATCTCTTATTTGCACATTTTATGAAATAAATTATATTTCCTTATCATACACCCTTAAAGAGAGAAGAACAATTGGAAAATACAAACAGCATTTTGAAATCAATATATCAAAATTAGATAAGTTTGTTGTTATGGTAACCATCCTTTTTGACAATATCAGACACCCTCAGAGAGCTTATTTAAAATTGTAGGTCCTAATTTAGATTAATTTCATGTATAGACCAAATTATAAAGCTTTAAAAAAGCTCACTTTTACAGGTCCTTGCGATGGTAAACATTTAACCTAGAAACATTTTTTTTTGTTAAAATCTTTTTTTTTTTTTATTTGTCCCTCTTTATGTAAGAAATTTCATGAAAATTGGAGACCATGTGTGCCGAAATTGTTTTTGAAATGAGACAATTGGTATTTCAAAATGTGTCTATGTCGTATGTCTCTTTACGTAACTTTCTATGCTTGTCTACTCTAGTGCTCTCGCATTAGTTGTTTTGGTGCTTTGCTATTGGCACTCCAACCGGTTCTCGTTGGAGATCCCTTCTTTCTTTTACAAAGAGAGGTGCTCAAATTATGCACGTTGTCAATGATCGATAGTAGGATGTCTAAGTAGGAGGCTAAAGTGCTACTCTCAGTTGTTTCTTTGATTTCCAGTTCACAGAGTACATTCATCAATGTTGAACTGCGACGCTAGCTTCTTTTTGCTGTTTAAAATCAGATACTGTATGAATTCTGCCTCGTATGAATAAAGAAATATGTCAGCTAGGAGAGGGACACAGTTTGTGTCCATTTGAATGCCAGTTGAGCACGGGAACATATACTTTAAGGCCTAGTATTTCGATATCACCTTGTGTATATCCTTTTTTGAGTAATTATATAACACTCTTTTCGAATTGTACCAGCACCCTTTTCAGCATTCATTTTGGCTTTATTCAACCACTTTGACAATAAGTACTATTTATGACTCTTTGATATCCGAAACACGAGTCTAGTACAATAATATTGGTACTATAGAACGTACGAGGGGTGATTGATATATTTTGAGCATCGATTTTCTTGGATGCAGAAGGTATTCTGCTGATAGAGTACCTCCAAAAAGGATATACAATCAATGATACATACTCTGCTTCACTTCTGACACAGTTACGGGAAAAATTAAACTTAAGCGCCGCGGAAAGCTCACTAGTTACAGGTGTGTTGTTCCATCAGGACAATACTCCTGTTCACAAGTCAATCACCGCCATTCATGACTGTTAATCTGATTGAGCATCTGCCTTGTTCACCTGACCTTGCTCCTTCAGACTTTCATCTATTCCAAAAACTGACAGCAGCTTTTTCTGGCACCCTATTCCAGTCCGATGATGACTTTATACTTGAAATGAATGGCTATCTGACCAGTCCGTATAGGGAATTCTTTAAAAGTGGTATTGAGGCCCTTAAACACCGATGGTACAAGTATAGATACTGAAGGGGATATGTAGAAAATAAATGCAAAATATTTAATAAAATTCAAATTATTCAATACGATGTTCACGACATATCAATCAGCCCTCGTACTTTTGAAGATCGCCTTTGATGTGAGTATGAACTGCCTTAAGCTTCAATGTATGTATGTAAAAGTAAAAGTATGGTAGTTCAAAATCGGATTTGTAGAGATGCCAAATGAAAGAAGCACATATTTGTGGTTGTCTAAAGCAACTGAGAATTGCGTTAAGTTGTATGACAAATATGGATAATGACCATATCCCTGTATACAGCACAAAATCGATAATTCAGAAAATCAGAAACCGAAGGCATTCAAAATCAGGATAAAGCAGGAACCAAAACAAACAAACAAAAACCTCCACCATATGAAATAAGCGAACTCCAGATATGGGTATGTGTGATTTCAAGGTGACATATTGAAAGAAGGGAGGAGATCTCCAACAAGACCCCGTTGCAGCATCAACAGTAAAACACCAAAACACCCGATGCGAAAACATAAAAGACGAGTACAGCACGAGACGGAAAAGAGACACACGACATGTAAACATCAAACACAAAAGATTACACATAAACCGACGAGACCATTGGGTAACCGGTGCCGACTTTGGAGTCCTATTTCCTCATTTATACAGTTGTATAGCAGTATATTGCTATCTGTATGTAGGATGGTGATTCCTGGTCAGGTAATTAGGGAACCTTTTTGTCTTGTCTTTGTGCTCTTCGGTTGCTATTGAGATATTTGTTGTATATGCTTCTATATTTGGGCTAGATGGTTGTTCCTGATTAAGGAGACTGGGAACTTTTTGTCTTAGATATATGTGGTTGTTATGGATATCTGTTTTGTGCCATACGTTGGTGTGATGGTGGTTCCTTAGGGAGACAGGGAACTTTTTTGTATTACAGAGACCTGTGTGGTGCTTGTCTGGAAAAGTGGTTCTTACAGAGACCTGTGTGGTGCTTGTCTAGAAGAGTGGTTATTACAGAGACATGTGTGGTGCTTGTCTAGAAGAGTGGTTATTGCAGAGACATGTGTGGTGCTTGTCTAGAAGAGTGGTTATTACAGAGACCTGTGTGGTGCTTGTCAAGAAGAGTAGTTATTACAGAAACCTGTGTGGTGCTTATCAAGAAGAGTAGTTATTACAGAGACATGTGTGGTGCTTGTCCGGAAGAGTAGTTATTACAGAGACCTGTGTGGTGCTTGTCTAGAAGAGTGATTCTTACAGAGACCTGAGTGGTGCTTGTCTAGAAGAGTGGTTCTTACAGAGACCTGTGTGTTGCTTGTCTAGAAGAGTGGTTATTACAGAGACCTGTGTGGTGCTTATGTAGAAGAGTGGTTCTTACAGAGACCTGTGTGTTGCTTGTCTAGAAGAGTGGTTATAACAGAGACATGTGTGGTGCTTGTCAAGAAGAGTGGTTTTACAGAGGTTTGTGTAGTGGCTATCTAAATGTGTATGTTACTCATCGAGATCCATTTGTTACCATCTCTTGGCGAGATTGTTCTTCCGGACCATATGAACCAGGATCATGAGGATGTGGAGACGTTATCAGGAGGGAGGCCTTGGGACTATATGATACCATATCTGTGTGAGATGCCGATTGCTTATACCGAGGTACATGGAGGATACCTTCGTTTGGAACTGTTTGATGACGTACATCTTAGTGAAATATTTGCTCAAAGCAATTCGGACTCTGTTAATATGAAGTAGACTGTGAACATATTTGTACCATAGTATCTATATTTTTTAGTGAATTCTGTGTGTATAATTAGGTAACAATATATGAATGTTCATGTAATTTATTGTTAAAAATAATTTCAATTTAGTAAAAGTAAATATTCTACTTACCTTGTGATCGAGGGAGGACGGATGAGGTTGATGTTTGGAAAATTCCGGGTAAAAAAATTGTTAAAGAAGTTCTCTACTCGTGGGTATTTTCCCTTACATTTACTCGGACAAACTCAAATTACAAAGTTTTGGTAGTTCCATAAAAATATATTGTCTCGTTTAATGAATTTGAAGACGTTAAACATTTGAACCACTTGGTGAATGTCACTGCTGGTGAACCTTGAGTCTCCGAGAGCACATGTAGCCAAGTTCGATGAACTTTGATAGATCGTTTGTGCGCACGTAATCCAGGATAACCACACCGTCTGCTATTTACGTGGCAGATGGCCGTCCTAAGTCGGCACCGGTTGCCCATTGGTCTCGTTGGTTTATGTGTAGTCTTTTATGTTTCATGTTTCTATGTTGTGAGTTGGTGTCCCTTGTCCCTTTTGCGTCTCTTTCTGTGGGTATCTGTTCTGTGTTTTTTGCATGGGTGTTTGGGGATTTTGCTGTGGGTGCTGCAACCTAGTGTTGTTGGAGATCCCCTCCTTTCTTTCAACTCATTCGAAAATTTCTGTTATCAAAATTTCTTGAAATTTCTAAAACATGGTTCCTTTAGCCATCCTGCCACGTTTTTCGGTACATTTTTGGACATCATAACTTTCACACTCTTTGGCTATATTACTATTTTAGATTGAGGATCACTGACAAGGGTTTAGTACCCGAAACGAGCATGTGTGGTCCATGCTGTAAATTTATCTGCTCTAAAATGATACTAATGAATTTGAAGACGTTTAACATTTGTACCAATTGGTGAGTGTCACTGCTGGTGGACCAGTGTTCCCCGAGGGCACATGTATGCAAGTTTGATCAACTTTGGTTGATGGTTTCTTCAACTCATTCGAAAATTTCTGTTATCAAAATTTCTTGAAATTTCTAAAACATGGGTCCTGTAGCATCATATCCAAGCCATCCTGCCACGTTTTTCGGTACGTTTTTGGACATTATAACTTTCACACTCTTTGGCCATATTACAATTTTTAGATTGAGGATCACTGACGATGGTTTAGTACCCGAAACGTGCATGTGTGGTCCATGCTGTAAATTTATCTGCTCTAAAATGATGCTAATGAATTGGAAGACGTTATAAATTACCCATAAAACAGCGAATTAAAAGCCCATATCTAGAGCTAGCGATTTAACACCAATTCCCTGTAAGCACCACCATAATATGAAAACGCTAGGACACAGATCCTTATGATATCTGTTCAAATGAAAGACCATACTGGTCGAGGACCAGTGGCCGCCCAGAACCAGTTACCGTCTACTGCATTTTAGAGGGACTTAGGGTTGAAATAATGACATGAAAATTAGTCAGAGGGCCTTTAGACATATATTTTCCTGATTATAAAAAATAATCTCATCCGGTCGCTAGATTTGTTAAAATAACAAGAAGAGGATTATTGACATGAATTCTGGGGTTGGGGAGAGGGTAGGTGTATCCAGTCTATCAATGTGTTCGTTTGTTTTGGGATTTTTTCATAAAAAAGGCACCATACTATCAAAAAAGATTACTTTAATTACTGTGAAAGCACTGGAACAAAATATTTCAGTTTACAGATATAGGAGCCAAATAGGCGGTAACTGGTCCTGCAGTCTTGCAAAAAGTGTCAAACCTCAGTTACACTTTCAGACATTATATAAACAAAATAATAAAATTTTTCAGAGAAAACTAACTTAATGCATATCTGAATCTAATGTCTGGTTGAATAAATTATCAATTACAATACCAATATTTGGATTAGAATGTGCGTTTTTTCTATAGAAATCAATGGAAAACGGAAAAATTTTCTACAACATTGTTCCGCCCCGAGTTACAAAATGCTACTTTGACCAAAAGTGTAAATCATTAATACCAATTTTCTGACCAAGTGGGGTTCTGTAACTCGGGGTGGAACAATATCCCACAGACGAAAAACGAAAAAAAAGTGGGGGGATTGCCCATTTTTCAATAATCTGAATTAAAAGCGAAGTTGCCCATTTCTTCTTTTTATTGAATTTAACAATCTATTCTGAGTGGATTCCGATGAAATATACAAAATACACGAATGAAATTAACGACATGAAGATGTCTGTTTCTACACAGTGTGTATTTCGCGCATGAAAGCTTACAATGTGGCTGTTTAGGACAATATATAACGGTTTTCAGTTTCCGGATTGCGTATTTTACCGATGACATTGACATACTGGTTTCGAAGTTTTTTTTGTTTTTGTTTTTGTTTTTTTTTTTTTTTTGCTTTTTCATTTTTAAAATAAGAGGGAACTAAAACATAAAATATTTAAAATTTATGTAAAAATTCGTTTTTTTTTTCTTTTTTGTATATTTTCGTTCGCTATTTGACGTTTCAGACATTGTTACCCCCTACCTATTCAAGCCTTAATTATCAAATCTTACATCAATTTTTAAAAAATAAAATACTTATGAGAAATCTTATTTATAACATTTTTATCCTGAACAACCTTTTCCTTCGATAAATAATCGAATGATTTCAGGGCTAAATCAAGCCCTTATCGTTACAGCTCCTTTGTCAAGTTCCCATTGAGCTGTTGTGACGGGTGTTGCATGCAAACAGGATACGCTGACTCTCCCCAGGCACGTGGTCTCACTTCGGAATGTTGTTAATTCCAATATTCGCAAGTGTTCTAATGGAAATTCTAGTGCATCTGCCTTAACTTCTCGACTTTGAGACTGAGTAAGTGATACATGTAGGTAATTCTTTGATGTTTATTTTATTCCGTTTTACAACGTAGGGGCAGTCGGTCGAATACTCTATCAATTATCCAATTATCGAATGACCGACTGGTTAGATTAGGAATTACTTATGAGATAGAAAAGTAAACATTTAATAATTCATTAGGACTTTGAACAGAGTGATCAGCTGGGCCGGGTTTTATTTGTGATACTGCACGTTTTACTTAAAATTATAACTGAATATATAATTGTTCATATAATATTATATATAAATATATATTATACATCATTTATGAACCGTTATATATGATTTTGTTATAGGATTCTGTGTGTTGAATTATTTAAAAAACTATTAACAAGTGGTCTTTTGCCCCTTTTATGAGAAAGTGTCTAACATCCCCGTATAATATGGTAGTCTTACAGTGGGCGAACCAAGGTGTCTCAGTATAGTCGAGTCGAATAGTCTGTCAGTACTGTATGTCAAAAGTCGTTAGAGTGTGTCCTTTGTCGTCGCCATCTCTTTTCAATACAGCTGCGTTACACTAACCAAATGACGTTGTAGAAATCACAATTGAACAAACAAGCAAACGACGACAAACATCTGACAACGCACAACTAAGTCAACAAAGTGTCAGATACAAAAAGAGCAGACACATCAAAACAACTAACACATTAAAAATACAGACAGAAAACAATACCTCAAACCATAAATGTACACGAAAAAATCACTGTTGACGGCGATTACGAAATAAACAAGCAAGCAACATATGCGAAGTTAAGATAAACATATTCTAACAAAGAATTATATCGTCGGAATACGGCCCGATCTAAATGTCAATATGATTCCAAACCTGACTATAAGTAGTGCAAACAGGTCCCTGGATTTTCTTATTTTATTTAAAACCCCTAACACAGACGAACATTTGAATTTAACATGGATTATCAGATTGGACCTGCTTTTGTTTTAATTGAAGTGTTCGAACTCGTAACTATCTTGAACAACATTGCAAACCAAATTTAATGCACAACACACGTTTCGGTTAATACGAGGGCCGTTCCGAAAGTTCGTAGACACATGCCTTAATAATCATATTGGAAGTCGTATGCGAATGATTTTTTTTAGAAATGAAAGGGATACTTTCAGAAATAGAAAACAAAAGTATCAGGTTTAAATAATTTACAAAAAGGGCATATTTGTCATCTTTTTACATGAAGGATAGATGATACGGCGCAGTGAAAGGAGCTGATAAGATGAGGGCCGTTTTTAGCCCTATATCTCGTGCTGTATTTCTTCCACATGACGGTGCATATGCAGACAAAATATAATCATTATTGAAATAAAATGTATTTGAAGACTTTTTGTATGTTTTGCTTTTCAATGAAATACTCCCAAGATTCAAAAATGAAGGTCCAAAGAGGGAGGGGGTGTTCGAGTAATAAAACTAATAATTTCGACAATAAACGTATAAATTTTTAGAATATTTTGCCTGAAATGGATAAATATTAACTAAAAGATATCAAATACACCTACATTGTATATCAGAGATCCCCTCCCTCAGAAATACATTTCGAAAGTTCTATTTCCTCTAATCGGTAAATAATGAAATCCGGAACTCAAAATACGGTCTTATTTTGTATGTAATTTGCTATAATAGAAGCTTTTTAGCGCGAAATGCATATTAGCGGAGAAATCCACATCGCTCCTGTTTATTTCGTTCCTAATTGTTGTACATTTCATTCGATCGTATTTAGAACACATTTTTTGATTGATTAAGGAGGAAAAATAGTCAAATTTTCCATATTTGCTTATCTTAAAGATCGATTCTTTAACAAATGCACCCCCTTCCATTTTTGGTTTTCGTTTCTGGGGTAGTGTTCCCCCCGGAGATAAAGAACCTCACTTTTCCAGAAAATTTGTATCATGGATATACACCTCCAGTATAAGTGGCGTTCTGTATCTCCGGGGGGAACAATGTTCAAAAAAAGCTTTTCCGTTTTCTATTTATTTCTATGGGAGAAAGACAAGTTTTGACCCAAATATTGGCATAATTATACATATTACATATAAAATAACTTCAGAGTTTGATGGGATGCTGTATTTGTATTAATTTAACGAACGATTTTCCTTTAAATATTCATTTTCAAAATTCCATATTTTAGGGCAGATTTTACGTCTTAACTTATCAGCTCCTTTGAGCTGTTGGAATGAACCTATCCCTTTCGTTACATTGCTAAATAAAATAAGAGAGAATACTCGACTATCAATTAAACTTTCTATATTTATACATTATTCATTTATACTATTGTCTGCCATGACCACTGCAACGTTTTAACAAAATCGGACCAGATTTACGAATATGCATGATATTGTTGATCAAACAAACCAAACAATGATGACGTCATAGTTATTTACGAAGTGCCAGACAGTCGTTCAGTTTTGAATTTCGGTTGAATAAAACAGATGGAGATGGATACATCTTGATATGTTTATGTACCAAATACATCAAAACTAATAAAAATTAGTTAGAATAGAAGAATGTGTTTTTTTATTTATGAGTAGGTACATGAATACGCGATTTTTAATGGAGTTGAACAAAAAATTAAACGAAAATAAGTTTTCTCCCTTAATGATGACCTGACTTTGAATGATTCAAAGATAAAAGTTTACTATGATATAGAGGTCGAAATGCACATGAAATCAAAACATGTCTTCCTTATCAATGTTAAACGTCTTCAAATTCATTAGCATCATTTAAAAGCAGATAAATTTACAGCATGGACCAGATATATATGTACATCACAAAATATCTAAATGTTGTACATGTGAGAGATATTTTATTTCTTCTAAAATTTATGCTGGACATCTGAGGACGTAGTTACTTTTTGTTAGCTGCTCCGTGTCCTTTTGGACAATATTTATGTAAGATTTGGTGAGAAACTCTACAAGCAGGTTGTAGGGATTCCAATGGGTACTAATTGTGCGCCTCTTGTTGCAGATTTATTTTTATACACGTATAAAAAGGAATTTATCCAAAATCTTCAAAAGCAAATAAAAAATGATGATGTGAAATGCTTCATTGGTACTTCTAGGTACCTGGATGATATTCTTACTATCGACAATCCTGTTTTTGAAAAGTATAAAAATGTTATTTATCCACAAGAATTGATTCTAAACAAGGCAAACGTTTCAAACACAGAAACACCATTTTTGGACCTAGATATCAAAATTGTTAATGGAGAGATCCATACAAGTGTGTATGACAAAAGAGATGATTTTGGATTAAACATAGTAAATTTCCCCTGGCTTGAGAGTGATGTTCCTAGATTACCGTCCTATGGTATCTATATTTCACTGCTCATCCGGTATTCTAGAGCATGTACTGATGTTTTGGATTTTCATAGTAGAAAGGGGCAGATTCGGTAACATGGAAAATCGGCCCTAATTTTAGAATGTTTTAGATTTCGATTGTATTTCGAATCCAGGAAGTTAAATGTATGGTTGTTTGAAATACCAAGTAAATATTTTAATTTACGCGAAATACACCGACAGATATGGCTTCAAAATCGGCTTAAAGTCGTAAAATGCTGAAAAATCGTAAGAACTGGGCATAATTCTGGTCAAAATCTATGTAAATAAGTAGGGCGCCAGCCCTCACCCAAAATTATTTTCATATAAAAAGTTAGATTTGCAATTTATCTTTAGATCTACATAAACTTTATGTTGGGTCAGGGTTGGCGCCTATACTAATTTTAAAGATTTATGCAGAAAATATGGCGATTTTCCGTCATGCAGAGCAAATGACGTCACAATGTGACAACATAACTAACGCACGTGACGTTTTGACAATGAAAAATATTTAATTTCTATGTCGGCATGTGTTTGAGATAAATATAAGAAATGCTGAATCATAATTTTCATAAAATTATTTTTCGCAAAAATTTAGGGCCGATTTTGGTAGTTAGTGAACCTACCCCTTTAAAAATTACCAAGAAACATTTAGCACAAGGTTTTCGCTTTCACAAACTAGTAAAGACTTGCTGGAAATTTTACAAAAAAATTATTGTCAACTTCTTCTGAAATTCGGACCAATACAGGCAACAGAGTATATTACTTTGGGTATTTCAATACCTGCATTTTATGGTGACATTATTAACAAGATAAGAAGGATCAAAGATAGAAAACATCACTATAGAAAAAGCGTCAGAATCATCAAACGCCTCTTATACCGTGGATATGATCCTAATGTCACCAGGAAACTAGGCTTGGTACTTGACCAATCTACAGTCTTGTACAAGTGCATTCTTAAAACTTGCACTCTGACTGACTGCGACGACGGGACTCCATGACGGGCCCTGTCCAAACATCTTTAGAGAAGACAGGGCCCCGACCACCTGTCCTCTCTGAATGTCAGTCGGACTCCTCGGGTGATAACATACATTGTATATCGTACGCCCTCTTTTTATATCCATTTACATATTCATCTGTGTTGTTTGGGCCCCTGCGTTTTGCGGTCTTGTTTGTGTGTAGTCATCTGACAGTGAGGAGGTTGTTTTACACAACAATTGTACGTTCTTCGAGACCTCTGGGTAATCGGAAAAGTGGGAGGGTTGTGCGCACGCAATCCAGGATAACCACACCTTCTGCTATTTCCGTGGCAGATGGCCGTCCTAAGTCGGCACCGGTTGCCCATTGGTCTCGTTGGTTTATGTGTAGTCCTTTGTGTTTGATGTTTCTGTGTTGTGCGTTGACGTTCCTTGTCCCTTATGCGTCTCTTTCCATGCTTGTCTGCTATGTGTTTTTGCATTGAGTGTTCTGGGGTTTTGCTGTGGGTGCTACAACTTGGTGTTGTTGGAGATCCCCTCCTTTGTTTTAGAAGGACATTTGGAGTCGTGCACTCTCTGCAAAATGCACAAATTTAATCTAAAAGAATATAACTAGAGGGCGGTACTTAAATGAATTTTGGCTGTTTTTAAAACTCAATTTGGATGGAAGCAACGCTGATAAGGATTTAATAACATAGCCTGGTGCATGATAATCAGGTTTGATTTTTTTCGGAAGGTTTAGAGTTCGAACACTTCTATATTATCCAGAACCTTACGTTGTTCAAATGGGGATTTAAACATTTGTTATTGACCAATGGTAATGAAAATTTGTTAATGTAATCAAAATAATCCATATTAAAAGGAAATCAACATGGTTTTTATCAAATTATCTAGATCTTTCATTAAATTGTGTTGTCCATGAACTTTCAGAACAGCATTCGGTTTATGATTTTCTGAATTATCGATCTTGTACTATGTATTGGGATATGGTCATTGTCCATATTTGTTATAATTATTAATAACCCATAATTATGGTGCCTATATATTGTCGAGATAATGTATTTAAATTCATGTTTTAAATTATAGAAGCCAGGAAGGACGCGGAGTGCATGCAATTTTTTGGACCAGACTTGGGTGTCTTCGTTGTGAAGAATTGTTCAGAGCAAAGCCAAAGTTCAATCAATGTATCCAATCCTGAGAACGCAAGTGGGAAGATTTTCGATATTATTCCGGTAACCTCTTATAACAAAACCGTCTACAAAAATAAGTATATCGCAGAATGCAGCTCTGATACAAAGTACACATTCTGGAAACTGAGATTTGATATAAACAGTTGCTTATCCACTATGAGTACATTGAGCATCGGCAAGTCATCAATTGATATTGCCGAAATGTACTTCCAAGCAGGATGTGATTATACAATAATCCCTCCTGATCATATACCACCAAGGTTCTGTATCGTGTTCATTCCTACAGATGACAGCACTCGAAGGCGGATACCTATCTCAAGCGTCCATGGTGTACATCGGGACAGAACAAGTTGTAAAAGGTTTTATCCGGAGGGAATGTGCCGCAAGTGTTATGATTCTGCACTATGGGGCGAACAAGTACTAGCATTACGTCATGACATATACATGAATGCTCTGTTTCAATTTCAACACACTACGATAGAGCAGGTTAGTTTATCCAAAAAACAGTTCACACTATATTTGTATAATCAACATAAGAGAAAATACGAAATGCTTGACGAAAGTAATCCATAATTTACGAAAAGGCTATTTTGAAATGTTTTCCGTCTGGAAAAGACTTATTTCGACTTTCGCTCTTCATACATTTACTATTTGGATTTTCTCTCTAACTGTTTCAAGTATTACTGATGAGACATTTCGTGCCTAAATGTTCATATGTTGCACCAAAATGTCATTTTACTATTTGGAGTCGCGTACTCTTTGCTAAAACATATACAAAATCATATCAAACTAGAGGGCGCTACTTCAATAAATTTGGCTGTGGCTGTAAATCACTTTGACATTCCAGAAAGGAGGTGATATCCAACAAGACCCGGTTACAATACAAACAGTGAAACATCAAATCACCCAAGTAAAAACACAGAAAGACACAGCAAGATACACAAAAGGAACAAGGAATAGCAAACACGACAAGTTCGATCAATTTCGGTTTGTCTTTTCTTCAAACGCATTTGAAAATTTCTGTTTACAACATTTTCTCAAATTTCTAAAACCTGGGTCCTGTAGCATCATATCCCAGCCATCTTTCTACATCTTAGGACTTAATTTTCACAGATTTTGGCCTTATTACATTGTTTAGATTGAGGATCACTGAAGAGGGTGAAATAACGAAACGTACATGTATAGTCCATCCTGTTTTATCTGCTCTAAGATGATGCTAATTAATTTGAAGACGTTGATCATCCAAACACCAAACCCAGAATACCACACATAAATCAACAAGACCAAAGGGCAATCAATACCACTAATGAATATTAACGTTGATGACTTGCATTAGAATTGGTTTGAATCCGTTTTTAATAAGAAAGAGTTCGAACGCTTCACGGATATTTCGTTTACTTTTCTGTGAACAGTGGCATAAAATATATTTTCCGATATGAAATTTGATATATTATTCTGAAACTAAGAGGTATCACCCTGTTGACATACCTCTGTCCTCTTTGGCATACATTTTATGTCATGTCCAGAATTTCACTCTTTTTATACAAAGTTCTCACTCTTTGGATTCCATCTCTTTCGCATTTGTTCATCAATTATGAGACAATATTGCACCCACTCCTCCATCTGCAGGTTCTACATTTAACAACAAACATACAGAGTTCTCAACCATTTGCAGGTGCAATGGGAAAAGATGCGGTATGTGTCCGCTAATCAATTGCAATTCCAAAATTAAATCTAGTGTTAATGGGCAGCCTTTTATAATCGAGATTGATAAGGACATTGAATGATCGTATCAAGATGTCATCTATGTCATTACATGACACGCCAAGGGATGTGGCGCCCAATATATAGGGGAAACAGGCCAGGCCTTAAAATCTCGTTTTCGAAGTCATTCGTATCAGAAAAGAAACTCGCGTTAGAAAAAACAAAGAAATTTCCTATATAATCATTTCGTTAAATATAACCATTCAATTTCGGATAAAACAATTACTCCAGTTCAGCCATTTCCAAAACTTTTAAGTTTTGGATATGACTGAACTGGAGTAATTGTTTTATCCGAAATTGATTTTTAAAAAAATCAAAGTAAAACTGAAATTAAAAAACGCCGCATACAAGCTGAACTTGCCTGGATAACCAAATTTGCGTACCCCCTTGGTCTAAACGATCAAATTAATGGACAATGAACATTTCTTCGACCTCGTCATATATTAATGTCCTTTCAATCCGCCCTAACACTAAACAGAAGCACAGGTCTCACGGTAAAAGGCTGAACCAAAAACTCAGAAAAAGAGCTTGAGTACATCGTACCCTCAAAGATCTACTGATCATTGGACGCAACGGCGGCAGACATGAACTGCTATATGCTCTCTCCTCAGTTCCAGCAGTTCAATTAAAATCTATTTTGGATGAAGCACTGGTTGCATATTTTAGAAACACTGATTGATTCAGGCTAAACATCATTGTTGCATTCGCACAACATAAACATGATAAACTATATCCTTTGGTTAAAAACACCTCCCCTAAAAGACGATTCAAAAAAATCCATTTATTAACAAAGGTTTTGATCTTCTGAAAATCTCTTATATTTTTCGGGATCATCGCGTACAAAGTGTCACTCCTCAATATTTTGAAAATTTTCGATTCTCCTCTTATTTGTAACAAATACAGCAGACCTATTCCAAATTTCGTTTTTAACTACAACAAAGTTACATCATATCCTTAAATACTTGAATCATGCCCTGCTTCTTGAGAATGTGCAACGTCTGAATATCTATATAAACCAGCTGGTCGTATTTTTACAGGTGACTTTTCAATTATCAAAGACAGGCAGCTCCGTAGTCTTCTGAAAAAAAGGACCTAAGTATAGAATCCCATCCAAGATAGATTTTATTAAATGTCGCTAAGTGATAAAGGAAGATTTAGATAACTATACCAAACAATGGGGTAAATCGGAAAGAGTCGAATCGCATGCTCTGAATGACTAGAAAAAAACTCATTTGGATATTACCGATATTCGAATAGATAATTACCACAAAAATCCTTATCTTTTTGAAAATCCAAGTTCTAAATCTGAAAGATCTTTCAAATCCAAGTTACGTAATTTACATGAAAAATATGTCTTCACGCCTGCAGACAAAGCAGCAAACAACACCCTAATTATTTGAAAACGCTACTATATATCTACTTTAGTTTCGGAACTTTCCTCTACAAATACTTATATCGAAAGCAGTGAAAGTGTTCACAATATGTTCAACAAACATAACAGTGAAATTCCTTCTTTTAACATCCCTATTTCTAAATTGGATCTCCCAACAATATAATGTATACAAGTCTCCTTACAAGTTTCGATACATTGCTAATTCTAGCAACTGCTCAACTACAATTTTGTCTAGAAATCTGACGCCGGCACTCACGGCTATAAAGGAACATGTTGCAAAATACTGTGAAACTGTCATGAACAGGAATGGTTTAAACTTCTCTTGTTCTATTAAAAGTTCCGGGGAAGTGATTGGCAAGATGAAATCAAGAAATTTTGAAGCAAATACGATATCTTCTTACGACTTTTCTATGTACACTACGTTTCCTCACGACAAAATAAATGATCGACTGTCCAAACTCATGAAATGGTGTTTTGATCGAGAGGGGAAAACTTATATTTGAACATCTGAATCGAAGGGTTTCTTTTCCGCCACAGATTACAAATCATACAAATTATGGACATGTAGTGACCGGTGTATTGCCTTGTCCTTCCTTTTGGACAATATTTATGTAAGATTTGGTGAGAAACTCTACAAGCAGGTTGTAGGGATTCCAATGGGTACTAATTGTGCGCCTCTTGTTGCAGATTTATTTTTATACACGTATGAAAAGGAATTTATCCAAAATCTTCAAAAACAAAGAAAAAATGATTATGTGAATTGTTTCATTGGTACTTCTAGGTACCTGGATGATATTCTTACTATCGACAATCCTGTTTTTGAGAAATATAAAAATGTTATTTATCCACAAGAATTGATTCTAAACAAGGCAAACGTTTCAAACACAGAAACATCATTTTTGGACCTAAATATCAAAATTGTTAATGGAGAGATCCATACAAGTGTGTATGACAAAAGAGATGATTTTGGATTTAACATAGTAAATTTCCCCTGGCTTGACGGTGATGTTCCTAGATTACCGTCCTATGGTATCTATATTTCACAGCTCATCCGGTATGCTAGAGCATGTACTGATGTTTTGGATTTTCATAGTAGAAATTTACAAATTACCAAGAAACTTTTAGGACAAGGTTTTCGCTTTCACAAACTAGTAAAGACTTTCTGGAAATTTTACAAAACTTATTGTCAACTTCTTCTGAAATTCGGACCAATACAGGCAACAGAGTATATTACTTTGGGTATTTCACAACCTGCATTTTATGGTGACATTATTAACAAGATAAGAAGGATCAAAGATAGACAACATCACTATCGAAAATGCGTCAGAATCATCAAACGCCTTTTATATCGTGGGAATGATCCAAATGTCACCAGACGGACACTAGGCTTGGTACTTGACCAATATACAGTCGTGTACAAGCGCATTCTTAAAACTTGCACTCTGACTGCCTGTGACGACGGGACTCCATGACGGGCCCTGTCCAAACCTCTTTAGAGAAGACAGGGCCCCGACCATCTGTCCTCTCTGAATGTCAGTCGGACTCCTCGGGTGATAACATAGATGAGCTCGCGGCGGCAGAGCACGGACTGTATTACGTACGCCCTCTTTTTATATCCATTTACATATTCATCTGTGTTGCTTGGGCCCCTGCGTTTTGCGGTCTTGTTTGTGTGTGGTCATCTGACAGTGAGGAGGTTGTTTTACACAACAATTGTACGTTCTTCGTGACCTCTGGGTAATCGGAAAAGTGGGAGGGTTGTGCGCACGTAATCCAGGATAACCATACCTTCTGCTATTTCCGTGGCAGATGGCCGTCCTAAGTCGGCACCGGTTGCCCATTGGTCTCGTTGGTTTATGTGTAGTCCTTTGTGTTTGATGTTTCTGTGTTGTGCGTTGATGTTCCTTGTCCCTTACGCGTCTCTTTCTGTGCTTGTCTGCTTTGTGTTTTTGCATTGGGTGTTTTGGGGTTTTGCTGTGGGTGCTACAACCTGGTGTCGTTGGAGATCCCCTCCTTTGTTTCACATATGATTCCTTCATCATATTGTACAAATTCTTATAGAAAGAAATCATTCAATGACCACGTCATATATTGCAAAACCAAAGTCAAATTTGAAATGTATTTCGAATCAAAAATTCATTTTATTAAATAACATGTATCTACTGGACGTTTAACCAGTTTAAAATTCACTATACTTGGAATTTCATTAAAATGACAAATATGGATAATGACCATATCCCTGTCTACAGTACAAAATCGATAATTCAGAAAATCAGAAACCGAAGGCATACAAAATCAGGATAAAACAGGAACCAAAGCAAACAAAAACAAAAACCTCCACCATATGAAAAGAAGCGAACTCCCGATATGAGAGTGAGACCAGGTGCCCAGGAAGAGTAAGCATCTCCTGCTTGCATGCAACACCCGTCGCTTCAATTCGGTAGAACTGTCACATCCGGTTACTTCCATTTTGGAAGATATAGAGTACAATCTTTGGTTGGATGGTTCAAATGGTCTATGACAGAATATCATCCACCATTCTGGATAGTGGGACATCATAGTGTATGACGAGCTCGATGTTCATTATAATCAAAATTCTTCTTTTTTTAAACAAATAATTCAGTTTTCTTTATTTTTGTATTTTCAGAAAAGACATGGCTTGGAAAACACAGCAGTATCTACAGAGGTAGCTTATCGTAATGTAAGATTTAAAAGACTACTCAAAGCAACTACCTATTCTGAATTTAATGATTCAGAATGGGAGAGGGCGTCTTTCTTTTATAAAGCATGTATTACACGTGCTTTAATTGATTTTGAACCATACTTTGACTTCTCATTTGGTATATATATCGAAAGACAACCCGGTTCAAAAGAGAGTCATTTGATTGGGTTTGTCGATATATTTATTAGGAAAGTATTGCGTTCTCTTATTATTCTTGCCAAAATTGAAAATTGGTTAGACGGTCATGAAATACAGTACTCAGAAATATCACAGAACAGATTAATCACATTTGATATAACAACCAACAGAATTGGAAATGATTCATGTGCAATTTCTGATACACCCGGACTTTGTACTTACTTTGGAATTGTCAGAGAAGATGTTAAGGATTCGGACATCTTACAACAAATCCAAAATTCGAAAAGGTTTCCTTCCCTTGACTGTTTCTTGATCAATGGGCAAGTTAAAATATTAAGAGATAGAAATTTATTTAGCGTATCATGCAAAATGAACGAGTCCCCTACCAATAAGCACTCAGCCATTTTTATCGATATTTCGTTATACATTTCAATGTTTAGCATTAGTATTTGTATGTACTGAGTTACCATGTAATCGGAAATGCCTTTTCCATAAAACGCTCACATAGTGTGTTTCTGCACTGCATTGAAATATATTCTAAAATTCCTGTCATTAAATTAGACATAAATTTCTAAAACTAAGGAGTATCTCCCTCATTGCATAGCTCTGTCCTTAGCTGGGGTTTCGGCATTTTTTTTTTTTTTCGGTCATGTTTTGAATTAAGCTCCTTGCGCCTACCCTCCAATTATTTTAGCCATATCTTTCACTTAAATACGCTTCTGAATAAACCCTACACAAAATTTGGAGCCGCTCATTTTGGCAAGAGGAAATTAAAAGTCTATATTGTAGATTGCGCCAGGAAAATTCAATTTGGCTTTATTTAAAGTGTTTGACATGAAGTACAACTGACGAGGATCCAATATCTGAAACACAATTTAATTGGTACTATAAATTACTTTGGGTATTTCACAACCTGCATTTAATGGTGACATTATTAACAAGATAAGAAGGATCAAAGATAGACAACATCACTATAGAAAATGCGTCAGAATCTTCAAACGCCTTTTATACCGTGGATATGATCCTAATGTCACTAGACGGACACTGGGCTTGGTACTTTACTTATCTACAATCTTGTACCAGCGCATTCTTAAAACTTGCACTCTGACTGACTGACGACGGGACTCCATGACGGGCCCTGTCCAAACCTCTTTAGAGAAGACATGTCCCCGACCACCTGTCTTCTCTGAATGTCAGTCGGACTCCTCGAGTCTTCAAATTAATTAACATCATTTTAGGGCAGATACATTTGCATGAACCAAAGACATACATGAGCTCGCAGCGGCAGAACACGGATTGTATTGCGTTCGCCCTATTTTGATATCCATTTACATATTCATCTGTGTTGCTTGGGCCCCTGCGTTGTGCGGTTTTGTTTGTGTGTGGTCATCTGACAGTGAGGAGGTTGTTTTACACCACAATTGTACGTTCTTCGAGACCTCTGGGTAATCGGAAAATAGGGAGGGTTGTGCGCACGTAATCCAGGATAACCATACCTTCTGCTATTTCCGTGGCAGATGGCCGTCCTAAGTTGGCACCGGTTGCCCATTGGTCTCGTTGGTTTATGTGTAGTCCTTTGTGTTCGATGTTTCTGTGTTGTGCGTTGACGTTCCTTGTCCTTTTTGCGTCTCTTCCTGTGTTTCTCTGTTCTGTACATTGGGTATTTTAGGGTTTTGCTGTGGGTGCTGTAGTTTTGTGTTGCTGAAGGTCCCCTCCTTTACTTCAATATTGATAGTTTCCCTTATTTTGATTTCCTTTTTCAATCAATCAATCACAACGTCTGTTGCAAACTACCCCGATGAAGAAATATGTTACGTAATAAATTGTCAATATTGAAATATATGTTTTTATGATCGACATTTGGTTTAGAACGCTACGCGAATACACGGTTGAACAATACTTTAGAAGGCCTTGCTTAAAATTTCAGGTTTTGTTGAGTAAAACCGATACAGATTTGGTCGAATATTTTGAAGAACCAGCAATGAAACGTTGTTTATACGGATTTTTGTGCATTTTGGTGTACAATACAGGAACGGTAAAAATAGACCCCATTCGTTGGTTTCAAGACCGAAAGAAGCAAGTGCTGATATGTGATTTTCAATAAATACTGCTAATGCCGAAAAATATGTTGGAGCATAGATGGGATTTCCAGAAGTCGAATATAGTCCCAATTCTTTGACAAGGCTATCTAAATAATACTTTTCACAAGTAAAAATCGTTAGAGGCTCTATCTGCTGGTGTGATGATACAAGTATAATGTTCCTGGAGGTAGGTTATTATGTAATTACATCAGGGTCTTTAAAGACAGACTCGAATCTGGTGTTCACAATGGGTTTTAGATGTTTGATTTGGGGGAAAAGCAATGCCCTCATGGATTTTATTCATCCAGAAAGACTACCATGTGGAACATCCTCTTTCTTTGACCAGCGCGTCTTGCGTAATCTTCAAAAGAGTCCATTAATATTTCAAAGTTCTGACTGCATGTAAAGGAAAGAGTCTCTCTGTATTTTCATCAAATTCCTCATTATGTCATTTTTAACAATATTAAGGTCACCTGTAACAACATGACCATAGGGAGAGTACTTGAAATTGATGAAGAACATTCACAAGGCAGTGGGTTATATATCAATACTCTGCAAAAACCGTTTGTAATTGTAAATTTTGGATGCAACAGTTGTGTAGCTATGGGAAATACATGGAGGTTCCTTTATTTCTTCTACAATCGTTAAACGTTTAAATTTACTATTTATTGTTCATGTTTCTGAATGAAACGAATATTTTCAAACGAAGACTCGCAAATATCCAATAACGTCACAGTAGTGATGTATGAAAAAGATTTATAAGGATATAGCTGCTGCTTCGTAATCTTTCAGTTTTGTAAAAAAAATTCAAATTCTGTCAATTTCTACATGGGAAAAGTTTTATGAAGGTTTTTGTCATACGAGGCTCAAAGATTGTATTTTCTAATTCTTTTTCGGCAATTAATGCAGATCATGATTTTCAATTTGAACACTTAATTTTGTTGTAACCTAACCAAGCGTTTCTTTACTTCGCTACTAGAACGGAACGGAACAAGAACAGGCATTAGATTCAAAGGATTCATTATCAACAGTGAATTGATAATTTCAATTTGATAAAATTTCGTTTATCTTATTTTAAAGTTTTTGGCATTTCGGGATCATTTTATAATTCATGAGCCAATCTGATATCATTTTTCGAATCAAGTAATGTGTTGATACATGTACATATATTTTTTTTTTCAAATTATCCCAAATTGTGTATGTGTATTTGTAATAACTGAATGTTGAAATTAATTTGTTTGAGCAAATTTATATTCTTAATTATTTACATTGCATACATCATATTAATTGTACATAATTCCACACGCTGCTGTAAGAAGCTTTAAATAATTTCTTGTCCTGTGATAACTCTTCAGTATTTTGAGATAACTGAAAACATGTGCATTAGAAAAAGTTTGATTTGTTCAATAAATAAAATATTCTCATATTTGACTTAAGTTCATTTTATTTTTGATATAAATTAAAGATCAAAGAAGTACCTATTTGTTATTCAGTCTCAAAGTCGAGAAGGTAAGACAAAATCATTAGAATTTCCATTTGAATAGTTGCAGACCTCGGAATGGACAAAATTCCGAAGTGAAGGTGTCAGTGGAGAGTTAGCGTCTCCTGTTTGCTCCATGAATACCTGTAAAGATTCGGTGACTATTATGTAAATATTTTTTATTCTTGTTTGGTGATGATGACAGCCATTCAATCGCAATCCAGAATGTCACTGACCATATGCTTTTATAATATCCCCGTACCGACCGAAGTGCTTCCTCAATCATGATGATTTTAGCCATTGTGTAATTTAACCTTATATGTAAGATATACATTCAATCACTCGACTCATCAATGACAGGTTTTTATTTATAGGAAATGTGAAGGGATGGTGCAACAATTTTGATAATTATCCAGAATGGAATGACATGTTTTAGTATAAGCATTCAGAAAATTAACTTAAAATTCAAAACCAAAAATCAGAATAAAAAAGGCCACAAACAGTAGACATACAACAGATAAGGATATCTCCATCAGGACTTAGTTGCAGCACCAATCGCAAAAACCGAAACACTCAAATACGAACATACAGAGTGGACAAGTTCAACAAGAGACACAAAAAGGACAAGGTAAATCAAACATACCAAAATGTTACATAGAAAGAACTGAAACATTCTACAAATGACAAAAGTGAAAGAGAAAGATGATATCAAGTGTCCTTGGAGCGTGACTCCCTGCTATGTAGCAACATCCGTCACTTAAATTTTCAAATGCGTTTGAAGTGTAACAGGACCCGGCAGGTCCGAAGGATTTCTATATTGCAGCCAACACCTTACATGACAGACATGAAAGAAGACTAGGAAAACGGATAACATTTAGATACTTTAATAAAAACAACATAAAGCTAACAAATACAGCAAAAACGTACATAAATAGAAGGAATATTTAGTCTTAGTTCGAAATCTACCCCCCTGTCCATAGTTATCAGAACTCAACCTAAGACATGCCTAGAGAGAGGGAGGAAGAGGGAGAGCTGATTGCCTTCGGCAATATAGGTAGTTCCCCGTCTAACAAGCTCAATGCTGCGACTTTTATACTCTACGGTCACCTGACAATCTAAATATAGCCCCGTAAAGACCATTTAAATCCTTATCGAGAGATATATATACCACCGTGGCGTATCACGTGATGTGCTTATAATCTCTTACAAGGGAATCCCCTTCGATTCAACAAGGTAAATACTGTCTAAATCTACTTTATATGAAACTAGTTTACGCCTATCATATGAGTATCATTATTATAGATATGATAGTAATCTTTTCTGGTCAAGAATAGAGGAATATTTAGAGAACACTTAAACAGAAAATTTTCTATTTTGTTTACATTTTATGATATGGTGCAAGTAAATAAACAAAACTTTCTGTTTAAGGTTTCTCTGGGCATTCCTCTATTCTTGACCAGAATAGATAACCATCATATAATTTATAACGATGATCGTATGATAGGCCTGAGATAAATTCATATAAAGTAGATTTAGACAGCATTTACCTTGTTAACCGAAGGGGATTCCCATGCAAGAGATTATTTTCATATCACGTGATACGCCACAGTGTATACGATAAATCTGTTAAATCTGAGCTCAGGTAAGTTATACCGGTAGATCAATACAAAAAGGGGGTACTTTACTATAAAATAGGGGTATCAAAATAGTCTAACATAATGTGTTCACGTCACACTTCTCCCTTCTTAAAACAAAAACATTGGCAAGTATTTTAACTAAAAAAATTAAAATTACATGAACTTATTATGTTAATCACAAATCAAGCAACACAAAGTCGAAAGTTCCAACAATTAATCACTACAGAGCTCACAACCAGATAAGAATCACTATGATAAAACATTTACGATTCAAATTTCTGAAAGAGAAGAATTTACATAAAATTTCAAAATGTTCAGCAAATTTCATCCACGGTTCAGTCCAAGATTCTGTATTCATCTGTCGTAAATCACATCCAGTTGTCCTTGTAGATACGCGTCGTTCTGTTCGAAAATGTGATCATCCTCCTCCCGCGACACTGCGTAAACATCCATCGGGACTTCCTTAAGTCCAACATCAGTCGTCATCGTCAGAAAGCCACATCATCATCTTCTAGTAAGAACTAACATCTCAGCTTGACTAACTGTTGCATAATAACTGTTGTACGTCACAATCTCGAACGTCTAAGATTGACTACTTTGAACGTTATTGTACACGTTGACTGACTGTCTCGTCTCCAACCTGGTGACATCGAGAACAATCGACCATGCTGCTAGACAGTGCCAACGTACACCAGTCGCACTTCGTTACGGAAATCTTTATCGCAAACGAATCGCATTGCTTCAATGGTTATCCATCACTCCTTCCCTTCACCAATTGAAACGCAATTGGTATAGCATCCATGGGGCTGTATAATTTTTCTGAAATAGACCAAAGCATATGTAAATGAAATTATCAAACTAAGAAAATATTTGAACTCAGCACGTTACCAAAATGATTCACAAAATTTCAAAAGCCAGAATTCAATTTTAAGTCGTTATTTTCAATGACAGAATAACGAAAGTACGTATATTTCTTCAAAGTCTGTATTCGTGGTTCCAATGCAATCACACTGCATATTGAGACATGTACGTCATCTCAGTTTACACCAGTTATAACATCATCTCAGGTATCGGTGACATCATCGTCTCAGGCTGACATCATCCAAGCATCACCATCGTATATGACAAACACACAATACATGGTATTACAGTAAGAGGTAAACGCCTCTATGTAGGTATAATACCGGACAATACAAACGTAGAAAACATGTACATATTGCACTAATTTCAACTGAATGTATCTACCGATTGAGAAGAAGAAAAATATGACGAAAAGGGTTTTTCAACCAAACTTGATGTAAAATTCACTGTAATCACAACACGCGTAAAGTTGAAAGATTCATTTTCAATAAACAATTAAATGTGAAAGAAAGATTCTTCAAAAATCATTGTAGACTCGGCCATCCATATCCATGAGCATCCATAAACAGTTTGACTATGCATATACAAGGATTTATCCACTACAGAACCCCAATGTCTGAACATAAAAATCTTACTCCAATATGCCATAGACAAAATCAATCCATGAATCTCAAAAGCCATGATAACCGAAGCACGAATATAACCGATCAGTATTTGACAATGCATCATCCCACTGAAGCCTTACATGCCACTAATACATGAACAGAAAACTCATCATTATTTGACAATGCATCATCCCACTGATGCCTTACATGCCACCAATAACAGACAAGAAAACGCATATCTATCTAAAATAACCAACGAAGATTCAAACTCAAGAAATAGGCAGTCAACCTTATCAATCTAAAATTTCAAAGTTTACAACGTTAACATAATCCCTTAAACAAAAGACAAACTAAAAAAATCCACCATTGAATTAAATCTTCTTTAGGAGAGTGTTTGAAATTACCTTCACGCCTAACCATTACATGATCACAGATTACAACTACGCTCTTGTGATTATCTGACAGTCTACCTTGAAAGTGAACAACGGAGGGGATCTCAAACAACACCAGGTTGTAGCACCCACAGCAAAACCCCAAAACACCCAATGCAAAAACACAAAGCAGACAAGCACAAAGAGACGCGTAAGGGACAAGGAACGTCAACGCACAACACAGAAACACCCAGAGGTCTCGAAGGACGTACAATTGTGGTGTACAATGTAAAACAACCTCCTCACTGTCAGATGACCACACACAAACAAGACCGCAAAACGCAGGGGCCCAAGCAACTGTCACTGGTCACTGGTCATTCTGGAAAGAGGGATCTGATATGCTTTTATTATATCCCCGTAGCGACCGAAGAACTTCCTCAATGATGATTTCAACCGTTGTGCAATATAACCCTGAACAAGTAGCCTACTTGCAAGACGTCTTGCTCTAACGATGGAATCGTCATATTTGGAACATGCCCCAACATTTCGTATGAGTTGGAAACAAAAACGTCATAAGCAGAAGATGGAATGTTGCTACTCATGAAAGGCAAGTTAGTTATGTGGAATCTAACTATCTATCTATCTATGTTTGATTTCGTGCTCTATTGTGAGTGCTGTTGAGATTCTCGTCAGGATCTTCTTTAACTGAAGTCATACAGTGAGTATATCCAAGTACTAAGCGGATATGTCTCTCTCGGTTGCTTCCTTGATCTCTAGTTCATGAGGATAGATTTCATGAAGATGATCCTTAAAATTCGGTTATTGATGGACAACGCGTCATCTATGTATCTAAAGGTAAAATTGAACTGAGATGCGAGGTTCTTTCGCCCAGTCGAGAGTTATGTTTGGATGAAGTCAGCTTCGTACATAAAAATAAGTCCGCAAGAAGTGGGGCGCAATTGGTACCTTGTGGATTCCAACTTTTTGCTGGAAAAATCCTCTTAAAACCAAAAAATGTTGTCAATCAAAGACTCAAGCATCCGAATGATATCGTCAAACACAAAGGACTATACATGAAACATGAGACCAATGGGCAACCGGTGCCGACTTAGGACAGCCATCTGCCATGGAAATAGCAGAAGCTGTGGTTATCCTGGATTACGTGCGCACAACCCTTCCACTTTTCCGATTACCCGAAGGTCTCGAAGAACGTATAATTGTGGTGTAAAACAACCTTCTCACTGTCAGATGACCACACACAAACGAGACCGCAAAACGCAGGGGCCCAAGCAACACAGATGAATGGATACCAAAAGAGGTCGTACGTAATACAGTGCTCTACCGGCTGTTGCGAGTCCGACTGACATTCAGAGAGGACAAGTGGTCGAGCCCTGTCTTCTCTAAAGAGGTATGGACAGGGCCCGTCATGGAGTTCCGTCCTCACAGTAAGTCAGAGTGCAATTTTTCAGAATGCGCTGGTACAAGACTGTAGATTGGTCGAGTACCAAGCCTAGTGTCCGTCTGGTGACATTAGGATCATATCCACGGTATAAAAGGCGTTTGATTATTCTGACGCATTTTCGATAGTGATGATGTCTATCTTTGATCCTTCTTACCTTGTTAATATGTCACCATAAAATGCAGGTCGTGAAATACCCAAAGTAATATACATCTGTTATAATTGTTTTGTATAATGTTCTATAATGTTCTATCGAATATTGTTGTGTCTTTTTGCGATTTGTAGTGTTGTATGATGTCATTTATGTGTCAATTTCTTGTGGGTTTGTCTCGCTTGGTGAGTGCAGAGTGGTCATGCTGGAGATCTTTCTCTTTCCTTCAGACTTATTGGGCGCCAAGACTATCTAACCATCTGAAAATTTACTATATACTTGAAACTTCATTGTAAACTCCATATTCATTGTAATCGTCTCTCTTCTATTTTAAACAAATATTTCAGTTTTCTTCATTTTTTTTTTTTTATTTTCAGGAAAGATTTGTTTGGAAAACACAGCAGTATCGACAGAGGTAGCTTATCGTAACCTAAGATTAAAGAGACTACTCAATGCAACTCCATCTTCTGAATTTAATGTTTCAGAATGGGAGAGAGCGTCTTTCTTTTACCAAGCATGTATCACACATGCTTTAATTGATTTTTAACCATACTTAGACTTCTCATTTGGTATATACATCGAAAGACAACCAGGTTCAAACGAGAGTCATCTGACTGGGTTTGTCGATATTGCTTTCAGGAAAGTATTGCGTTCTCTTGCTATCCTTGCCAAAATTGAAAATTGGTTTGACAGTCATAAAATACAGTACTCAGAAATATCAGAGAACAGATTAATCTCATTTGATATAACAACCAACAAAACTGAAAATTATCATTGTACATATTCTGATACGCCCACACTTTGTACTTACTTTGGAATGGTCAAAAACGATTTTAAGGATTCGGACATAATGCAACAAATGAAAAATTCCAAAGGCTTCCCTTCTCTTGATTGTTTGTTGATCTAAGGCAAAGTTGAAATATTAAGAGATAAAAATTTATTTAGCGTATCATGAACGAGTCCCCAAGCAAGAAACACTCAAGAATGCCATTTTTATCGATAGTTCGTTATATTTTTCATTGTATAGCATCAGTATTTGTTTGCACTGTGTTACCATGTAAACGAAAATGTTTTCTCCGTAAAATCATATTTTGATATTCCTACCTTTCCCTTATTTTGGTTTCCTTCTTCAATCAATCAATTACAACGTTTGTTGCAAACTATCCATATCAAGAAATATGTTACGTTATGAAACTAGCCTCCAGATTTTTAACTTTCATGAATCAAACTATATCCATACTTGGCAACCTAAACTTTATCTACTTCATGATCAAAATCAAGAGTACAAACAATGAATCTTTCCATAAGAACAGAGTACATATGATTTTTTTTTGGTTCATCCATTGTTTACCCGGTAGCTCTTACATTCCTGATATATAAATTTAGTAAGCCCGATTCCAGAGAGTTAAGTACTTGCGACATTCACTTTCTTTCCCGCGATAACTTTACGGATGCTGCTGCAATTATAGAAATTATTCTTATAATCATGGCCAACGCTGGCTACATAATGTATATGAAAAAGGGTAAAGAAATGAGTCTTATTAAAGAATGCGTCCGCTATGTTTTTTCCTACTGGATTGTTTCAATCGAGACCGTGGCTATCTTAATTGTACAATATTTGGTAACTTTAGTTGACTTACAAATACTAGCATGGCTGTATGTAGTTTTCTACGGCATTCAAATACCCCTTCTTGTCGTCCCTCTATTTTTCTTTAGGGAAAGCATATTATAATCTGACTGTGTACACAAGTTACTAAATCTTTCCCGAGATATTTTGGAGAGAGCACATGGTCTATTTCTGAGGCTGGATAGGAATGCAAAGTGAAGTAAGATGGTAAGTGTGTTTCTATCATTATTTCCTCTTTGACAGCAACACATTAAATCAACGTCTCCCTTGCTATGATGTTTCATATCTTCCAATTTGAACGTAATGTAAAATGCCGTTGAAACTTCCAAATTATGTCGACGATGTAATGTTAAACGTCTTTTAATTCAATAGCATCATTTAAAACCTGATAAATTTACAGCATGGACCAGACATGCACGTTTCGGGTACTAAACCCTTTTTTTATTTTTAGTAGCTTATACGACAAAAGAAACTAACTAATGGAGCTCGAAATACGCAGGTTTCTTCCAAAGTCATCTATTCAGTTGACGTGTCAAAAAATTATTATAAGATTCTGTCAATCTTTCCTCTGGAGGAGCTCGAGACAATCAGCAGAACAAGCGTATTTCGACTTTGATTTAAGGCCATTAAGATACGTGGGACCATTTAAATCGTTGTTTAAATTATGTTATGTGTAAATATTTATGTTTTAGATTATCCCAAACGTACATATGTTTGACATTTCTTTGTGTAAGATAATTAATATTTTATGTCATTGCATAAATAATACTAATGTACAAGTACCTAACATTGCTGTAAGATGCTTTTCTTTGTTGTGTGATAAGTTTTTGTATATTTTGAGATGATTTAAAACATCTGCTATAGAAGAACTTTTAATTTATTCTTTTAAATGAAATACACGTATCCACAAATTGTTCTACGTTTATTATCAATACTTTGATAATTTCTGGTTTTATGTATAAGCAATCAATGGGTGGGAGTCATATCCAAAACTCAATCAGAATTTAAAAACATCACAATCAATAAACATATATACAAGAAAGGAAAAAATATCTTACAGGAAATGTATGCAGCACCTTCTGCAAAATGTCGAAACACCCATATACAAAACTACAGGGTCGATAAGTCTAATAAGAGATACCAAGGGGACAAGGCAGACCAAAAAGTACAAAATGTTTAAAGAACAGGATCACTGATGAGGGTTAAGTATCCGAAACGTGCATGTCTGGTCCACGTTGCCAATTTATCTGTTCTTAAATGATGCTATTCAATTTGAAGACGTTTACACTGATAACTAAAGTGAATCATAGTGCTTCATATTATATTTTATTTGCTTAATATGATAATTGAATGTTAAACGTCTTCAAATCAATAGCATCATTTAAGAACAGATAAATTTGCAGCATGGACCAGACACGCACGCATCGGGCACCCAACTCCCGCAAGCTATTCTCAATCTAAACAATGTAATATGGCCAAAAAGTTTGAAAGTCATCATGTCCAAAGATAGCAGGACTGGTGGGATATGATGTTACAGGACCCACGTTTCAGAAATTTCATGAAGTACTACAGGGACAAATAACTCATCATCCTATTTGGACATAATGTTGTCCCACGACAATGATGGTCACATGAATACCTCACCCTATGACAAACGTGACGACTTCAATTTCAACATTACAAACTTTCCTTTTCTTAGTAGCAACATCCCTTCATCACCTGCTTATGGCGTGTTCATATCTCAGTTGATACGCTATGCCAGAGCAAGTACCAAATATACGGATTTTGTTCTGAGAGCTAGAACTGATTTTTTTTAAAGTAATCCAAAATCGTTGTTTACTCAAATGCAATTGATTCGAGTGGAATAATAAATTTAATCTTACATGTATTAACATGTACTTGTATATCACGAAGTGATAAGAGGTGGGCATGAATACTTCTTGCCATCATCTAAATCTCTGCAGTCACGCGTTACTTTTAAACAAATTTATGCTAAAATGACAAATTCTCATGAAAAACGATCTTGTCTCCTGCCTTAATCTGTTAAAAATCACTCAAATCAGTTGTTATTTACGTTTGTTCTTCTCTTACGCAATGTATGAATAATGTCGAATGTTTACATTGAGGATCACTGACGAGGGTTAAGTACCCGAAACGTGTATGTCAATTTGAAGACGTTTACATTTATACCACTTGGTGAGTGTCACTGCTGGTGGACCAGGAGTCCCCGAGGGCACATGTAGCCAAGTTCGATCAATTTCGGTTGATCGTTTCTTCAACGCAATCTAAATTTCTGTTATCAAAATTTCTTGAAATTTCTAAAAAGTGGGTCCTGTAGCATCATATCCCACCCATCCTGCTACGTCTTTCGGTACCCTTTTTCGACATAGTAACTTTCATACTTTTTGGCATATTACATTGTTTAGATTTAGGATTTAGGATCACTGATGAGGGTTAAGTACCCGAAACGTGCATGTCTGGTCCACGTTGCCAATTTATTTGTTCTTAAATGATGCTATTCAATTTGAAGACGTTTACATTTATACCACTTGGTGAGTGTCACTGCTGGTGGACCAGGAGTCCCCGAGGGCACATGTAGCCAAGTTCGATCAATTTCGGTTGATCGTTTCTTCAACGCAATCTAAATTTCTGTTATCAAAATTTCTTGAAATTTCTAAAAAGTGGGTCCTGTAGCATCATATCCCACCCATCCTGCTACGTCTTTCGGTACCCTTTTTCGACATAGTAACTTTCATACTTTTTGGCATATTACATTGTTTAGATTTAGGATTTAGGATCACTGATGAGGGTTAAGTACCCGAAACGTGCATGTCTGGTCCACGTTGCCAATTTATTTGTTCTTAAATGATGCTATTCAATTTGAAGACGTTTACATTTATACCACTTGGTGAGTGTCACTGCTGGTGGACCAGGAGTCCCCGAGGGCACATGTAGCCAAGTTCGATCAATTTCGGTTGATCGTTTCTTCAACGCAATCTAAATTTCTGTTATCAAAATTTCTTGAAATTTCTAAAAAGTGGGTCCTGTAGCATCATATCCCACCCATCCTGCTACGTCTTTCGGTACCCTTTTTCGACATAGTAACTTTCATACTTTTTGGCATATTACATTGTTTAGATTTAGGATTTAGGATCACTGATGAGGGTTAAGTACCCGAAACGTGCATGTCTGGTCCACGTTGCCAATTTATTTGTTCTTAAATGATGCTATTCAATTTGAAGACGTTTACATCTGTACCATGCTGCAAATTTATCTGTTCTAGAGCCTATAAAAGGAAACAATCTTCTGCTAGACAGTCTGTAAGTAAGAGAGCTAGAAGGGAGTATGGAGATGCTGTTTTGGAGGCTTCAGCTGATCTGCCCTCAGATGAGTTGCAGAGAGAATGTGAAAACTACATGTCTTCCCTTATCTACATCAGTCAGTCAGGGATAGAGGAAATACCAGAAGTCAGTCATTTTCCCCAACATGGGTAGAGTAAAGGAAAATGCGTGTTACATCTTCTGCTTTTGGAGACATAAACACAAAAAAGTAATGTAACACCAATTGTAAGAAGACTGCTTTATACGTCTTTACGTGGAAATAAATATACAAGAAGGGGGACTTCAGCAGGAGGGAGTAACAATAAAAGAATATGTATTGTGTGCAGAGAAAGAAAGAAGAGGGAAAAGATGTACAAGTAAGCACCTCATGATTAGTCATTGTTCAGAAAATTTGTTCTTGGCCTGCAGTCCTGATGGCGTTGTCTAAGAGAATGGTATAAAAGGACTGATAGAAATAAAGAATTTACTGCAGACTTCTCAAATGGTTCTTCAAATAGCTGCGAAAAAGGGAATCTTTGAAGTTTAAAGTAGATAAATTATGTGTGGCCATATTACTTTGTTAAGATCGAGGATCACTGACGAGGGTTGATTACCCGAAACATGCATGTCTGGTCCATGATGCAAATTTATTTGTTTATAAATGATGCTATTGAATTTGAAGACATTTAACATCTGAAGAAGACTCAAAAATATTTTTACCAATGCCAAGGGCTATTGATTATTTGTAACGTAAACTGCAGCTGGATAGACTTCATAGTTAGAGGAAAGGAACGTTATCAGATATTCATACAACGCATTGAGAGAGATTATAATCTATGGGGACATTCAATGGTTCCAAACTTCAAGCTTTCTACAAGAAATGCATACTTCCAGAGTTCACCTAGATTAAAGACAGCCACTGGTATACGGGAACCAGAGAAACCATGGTTCAGTTTATTTCCGTTTCTTTATTTTTAAAAGTACTGTTTGTAGTTCTCACAAAGTAAAGTAAAAATGTAAGATTCCCGAGTTTAAATAAGTACTTTATCTTTATAAATATTCATATACATTATACTTCAAACTTGCAGGGATAGTCAATTGTGATGATGCATAATACAGGTACACAATGAGGGTAAATGGTCACTTCTTCAAAGCCAAAGAGTCAAACATGCCACAGGTGGCATATCTATTCTTAAACATTTCTTTTTAAATAAATATTAAGATTACTGTTAAAATGTTCAAGAACTTAAATTTGAATAAGAATGCATGTATTATCAAGTTGTAACATTTGATCGTCAAAGCTGAATATACACTATGAAATGTTGGCACTGTCTTTCGTTTTCTTTCATTGCCATTTTATAAATGTAGTTTGATCCAGGGCCTGCAGTCTCCTGAAGACTATCTGACAGTGACACATCTGATAGTAGATATACATGCAGGAAGGCCAAACGCTCGAAAAAACAATGCCAATGTACATCTAAGACTTCAAAAGCCAAAACACGAAGAAGACAACTGATCATTCTGATCAACATGAATCTCTTCATACAAGTTTGTATGACAAAAGAAATGATTTTGGATTCAACATAGTAAATTTCCCCTGACTTGACGTTGATGTTCCTAGATTACCGTCCTATGATATCTACATTTCATAGCTCATCCGGTATACTAGAGCATGTACTGATGTTTTGGATTTTCATAGTAGAAATTTACAAATTACCCAGAAACATTAAGGTAAAGGTGTGGCTTTGTAAAGTGTTATACATAAATATTATAGTAAATTCGAGTCTTTCGTGTATGGTCATCCATCCAAGTTGTTCAAAGAGTGGCATATAGGGAGAATCAGGAGGCATATCGAGTAAAATCCTCGCAGCCTGTTTCTGCATTTTGAGGAATCTGTCTTATTGAGCACTAGATGCAGATCCCCAGACTGTTAAACAATAGTCAGTCACTGAGAGGATATATGCATTATAATAAAGTTTCAGAGTTTGTAAAGGCAGAAACTTTTTTATTTTACCTAGTAGTGCAATTTAAGAGGAAACATTTTTACATACATAGTCTACATGATTTTCATAGCTTAGGCTCTGATCAGTATGTACTCCGAGTAGTTTCTCACATTTAAAATTTTCTATGTAATAGGTATTTACTTTTATTTACTAGCCGGCAGAGCATGGACTGTATTACGCATGCGCTCTTTTTATATCCATTTACATATTCACCTGTGTTTCTGGGGCCTCTGCGTTTCGCGATCTTGTTTGTGTGAGGTCATCTTACAGTGAGGAGGTTGTTTTACACCACAATTGTACGTTCTTCGAGACCTCTGGGTAATTGGAGAAGTGAGAGGGTTGTGTGCACGTTATCCAGGATAACCACACCATTTGCTACTTGCGTGACAAATGGCCGTCCAAAGTCGGCACCGGTTGCCAATTGTTCTCGTCGGTTTATGTGTAGTCTTTTGTGTTTGATGTTAATATGTCGTGTGTCTCTTTTCCGTCTCGTGCTGTACTCGTCTTTTGTGTTTTTGCATCGGGTGTTTTGCTGTTGATGCTGTAACGGGGTCTTGTTGGAGATCTCCTCCCTTCTCTTAAGGAGATTTAATCAATTCTTATCGAACCTATACTGTTTAAGTTTCTTAAGGACAATTCCATGAGTAACCAAGTCAAAAGCTATACTGAAATCTAAGAACACGGTTCCAGTAAGAGTGAAAGTGAAAACCTTGTCCTCAACGTTTCTTGATAAGGAGCTGTTAAGATAAGGGCCGGATTTAGCCCTGAAATCACTCGATTATTTCTCGGGCGCTGTCCTTCCAATTTAGATAAAAGTTGTTCAGGATAAAAATATAAAGTATTCTAAGATTCCTATTAGGTGTTTTATTTAAATAAATTCGATGAAAGATGTTATAATTACGGGTTGAAGAGGTAGGGGTACAGATGACGGTAAACGTTGAATTTCGCTCGAAAATGCACAAAAATGCATTATTTTAAACATTTTTACGTTTATTATGCTTCTGTTACCTTCTAATGTCAAAATTGGATAAGCAAAATTAACTTTGAGGTTATTATATCAATATAATCGGTAAATTCTGCAATCCGGAAACTGAAAAACGGTTTTATTTCGTTCTTCTCAGCCATTTATGTAGCTTTCTGGCGCGAAATACACACGGTGTAGAAATAGACAACTTTCCCGTTTATTTCCTTCCAAACGGTTAAATATTTGATCGGAACACACTCTGAATAGATTGTTCCGTGATATAAAAAGAAAAAGACGACAATATTACGTACTTTAATGCTCTAGAGGCAAATTTAAAAATAGTCAGCCATCCCCCCTTTTTTCGTTTTTCGCCTGTGGGACATTGTTCCCCCCCCCCCTCGCTTCAGAACCCCACTTTGCCAGAAAATATGTTTTATTGACATACAACTTTGGTGAAAGTGGCATTGTAAAGCGAGGGGGGAACGATGTTGTAAAAAACTTTTCCGTTTTCCATTGATTTCTGTGTTAAAAACGCTTATTTTGACCCACATATCGGTCTTATTTTGCATAAATTATCCCATCTGAAAGCAGATTCATATGCAGACCAAGTTACTTCAAATTTCAACCGAAAAAGATTCTCAATTTTTGCATTTTGAAATTTCGACTTTTCAGGGCAGATTCTACGCCTTATCTTAACAGCTCCTTTGTAAATTTCTACTTTGAAAATCCAAATCATAAGTACATGCTCTAGCATACCGGATGAGCTGTGAAATGTAGATACCATAGGACGGTAATCCAGGAACATCACCGTTAAGCCAGGGGAAATTTACTATGTTAAATCCAAAATCATCTCTTTTGTCAGACACACCTGTATGGATCTCTCCATTAACAATTTTGATATTTAGGTCCAAAAATGGTGTTTCTGTGTTTGAAACGTTTGCCTTGTTTAAAATCAATTCTTGTGGATAAATAACATTTTTATACTTTTCAAAAACAGGATTGTCGATAGTAAGAATATCATCCAGGTACCTAGAAGTACCAATGAAGCATTTCACATCATTATTTTTTATTTGCTTTTGAAGATTTTGGATAAATTAATTTTCGTACGTGTATAAAAATAAATCTGCAACAAGAGGCGCAATATTATTACCCATAGGATTCCCTACAGCCTGCTTGTAGAGTTTCTCACCAAATCTTACATAAATATTGTCCAAAGGAAGAACAAGGCAATACAAAGGTCACAACATGTCCATGATTTGTATGATTTGTTATTGGTGGCGGATACACAGAACACCATTTGATGAGTTTGGAAACACCATTTAATGAGTTTGGACAAACGGTCATTTATTTTGTCGTGAGGAAGCTTGGTGTAAATATTAGAAAAGTCGTATGAAGAAGTCGTATTTGCTTAAAAATCTCTAGATTTCATTTTGTCAATGACATTCCCTGAATTTTTAATAGACCAAAAGAAGTTTACACCATTCCTGTCATGACAGTTTCACAGTATTTGGTCACGTGTTCCTTTACAGCCGTCAGTGCTGACGTCAGATTTCTAGACATAATTGTAGTTGAGCAGTTCCTAGAATCATCAATGTATCGCAATTTGTAAGGAGACTTGTGAAGTTTTGGCATGCAGTATGTTGTAGGGAGATCCAATTTAGAAATAGGATGCTGAATGAAGAATGTCATTGTCATGTTTGTTCAAAATGTTGGGAACACTTTCATTGCTTTCGATATAAGTATTAGTAGAGGAAAGTTCCGAAACAAAAGTTGATATGTAGTAGCGTTTTCAAATGATCATTGTGTTGTTGGCTTCTTTGTCTGCAGGCGCGAAGACATATTTGAAATATCTTTCAGATTTAGAACTTGGATTTTCAAAAAGATGAGGATTTTTCTGTTAGTTATCTATTCGAATATCAGTAATATCCAAAATGAGGTTTTTCGAGTCGTTCAGAGCATGCGATTCGACTCCTTCCGATTTACACCATCTTCTGGTATAGTTATCTAAAGCTTCCTTTAGCACTTCGCGACATTGGATTATATACTTAAGTCCTTTTTTTAGAAGACCACGGAGCTGCCTGACTTGGATAATTGAAAAATCATCTGTAATGATATGACCAGCTGGTTCATATAGACGTTGCACATATTCAAAAAGTAGGACATGATTCAAGTATATTAGGGTCTGATGTAACTTTGTTGTAGTTAAAAACGAAATTTCGAATAGGTCTTTTATTCATGTAACAAATAAGAGGAGGTTCTTAATTCTCAAAATATTGAGGAATGGCAATTTGTACGCGACGATCCCGAAAAATATTAGAGATGATCAGATGATCAAAACCTTTGTTTATAAATGGAATTTTTATGAATCGTCTTTTAGGGGAGGTGTTTTAACCAAAGGATATAGTTTATTTTGGGCGAATGCAACAATGATGTTTAGCCTCTATCACTCAGTACGTGTTTCTTAAAATGCAGCCAGTGCTTCATCCGAGATAGATTTCAATTAAATTACTGGAACTGAAGAGAGAGCATGTAGCAGTTCGTGTCTGTCGCCGTTGCGTGCAATGATCAGTAGATCTTTGACGGTACAATGTACTCTAGCTCTTTTTCTGAGTTTTTGGTTTCGCCTTTTACCGTGAGACCTATGCTTCCGTTTAGTGTAAGGACAAATTGAGAAGACATTAATATTTGATGAGGTCGAAGAAATGTTTCCTTGTCCATATATTTGACCGTTTAAACCAAGGGGACGCAGTTTGCAGTTTGTTTATCCAGGCAAGCTCAGCTTGTAAGCGACGTTTTTAATTTCAGTTTTACTTTGATTTTTGAGTTTTGGAAATGACTGAACTGGAGTAACAGTTATATCCGAAATTGAATGGTTATATTTAACGAAGTGGTTGTAAAGGAAATTAATTTTTTTTTTCTCTGACGCAAGTTTCTTAATTGATACGAATGACTTCGAAAACGAGATTATAAGGCCTGACCTGTTTCCCCTACACATTGGGCACCACATCCCTTGGCGTGTCATGTATAGATGACACATAGATGACATCTTGAAATGATCAATCGATGTCCTTATCAATCTCGATTTTAAAAGTCTGCCCATTAATACTAGATTTTATTGTGGAATTGCAATTGATGAGCGGACACATACATGTACCACATCGTTTCCCATTGTATCTGCAAATGGTTGAGAACCCTTTATGTTTGTTGTTAAATGTAGAGCTTGCAGATTGAGAAGTGGGTGCAATACGTCTACGGAGTCTTAATTTTAAGAGGTGATAGAAGTACCTTTGGTGAGGAAAAAAGTTTCTGCGAAATGATGATGATGGGAAAGTGACTTTAGTAATAGAGGGTAATCGCAAAGGAGTTAATTTGATACAAGGCGACCTTAAAAATGCCATGATGAAATGATCGATGAAAGGTGAATTATTAATATAGACACTTATTTCACGTTGCAGTGTGGAGCAGTTAAAATCGTTCCCCGTGGCCTGATGTTTGTCAAGTGTATTAATTACTTCTTTCCAGCTCTGTCACCTGAAAGAAGCTTTATTTTGGCCTTTTATGAATGTGACATCATATATATTTTTTTTCTATTTCGGAAACTAGTCATTTCACCGATAAATATCATCGAAATAAAAGGAGTTTAACATCTTAGCACCATCCCTCCAATGCTATTTTGAACATAGATTTTATTTGGATATGCTACTGAATCGACCTTACAGGAAATTTGGAGCCGCGTAATCTCTGTAATGTAAATGTAAAAAATTAAAGAGGGCGCTGCTACTGAAATTATTTTTGATGGCTCCGCTGAAAGCATCACTGATAAGAATTTAATATTCGAAACACGTGTCTGGTGCATGTAAATTGGTTTGGAATTTTCTTCAAGAAGGTAGAGAGTTGGAAGCCTTCGACATTACCGTATATCGGGAATTGTTCGCGTGTGTCTAATTTTCGCTAAGTTCGCGAGTATCATCAAATTGCGAAAAATAAACAAAGCGAAAAAAAGACACATATACTTGTTAATGTCCCTACTAACGCTTAGAGGTACTGTTATATGTTACTGTCCCGGGGTATTAGTGAATACTCGTCTAATTAAGATACTTATGATTATTATAGTTAATGTTTACAGATATCAGGGAGTATTAATTAATTTAATTATCCAGTGTAAACATGGTCAATCAAACAATAAGAGATATAATGCATGTCAGCTTTTATTGTCGTACTGTAATTAGCGTTTTCGTTACTTATGTATTTCTCACAAGAAACTAAATCTTAACGATGATTTAGGGGTTAAAGGCCTAGGATAAAAATCCCCACATGACTACTTGCATGGGAAACCAGAAAGTATAACCAATGGCTCTAAGGAAGCCGACATCGTTGATGCTCAGCTCTAAACGAGTGAACTGTATGATGTGCATTTGTATTATTGTACATGTATAGATACGTAAATCAAGCAAAAATTTATACACATATGTATGTAATCATGCATGATCGTATTTCATTCCACATTAAATAAATCTTTGTACAAATTTTTATTTTTGGCAATTATAGATTAGCGAAAATTAGACTCAGCGAAAAAAAAGACACACCTTTTTAGGGTCATTTTCGCGAAATTTACCCGAGGCGAAAATTACCCGATATACGGTATTATGATCTTGAGTAGAAGACAATACAGCTTAGTCAAGTTAGAGAACGTAATGGAATTAAACACTTCAAACATCGGATCGCGGGGATTTGTATTACCAACTCCACACTGCAACACGAAATAATCGTAGATATAAAACAAAGGAGGGGATCTCCAACAACACTAGGCTGCAGCACACACAGCAAAACCCCAAAACATCCAATGCAAAAAAACAGAGCAGACAAGCACAGGAAGAGACGCAAAAGGGACAAGGAACGTCAACGCAAAACACAGAAACATCAAACACAAAGGACCACACATAAACCAATGAGAAAAATGTGTAACCGGTGCCGATTTAGGACGGCCATCTGCCACGGAAAATGCAGAAGGTATGGTTATCCTAAATTACGTAAGCACAACCCTTCCACTTTTCCGATTTCCCAGAGGTCTCGAAGAACGTACAATTGTGATGTAAAACAACTTCCTTACTGTCAGAAGACCACACACAAACAAGACCGCAAAACGCAGGGGCCCAAGCAACACAGATGAATATGTAAATGGATATAAAAAGAGGGCGTACGTAATACAATCCGTGCTCTGCCGCCGCGAGCTTATGTATGTTATCACCCGAGGAGTCCAACTGAAATTCAGAGAGGACATGTGGTTGGGGCCCTGTCTTCTCTAAAGAGATTTGGACAGGGCCCGTCATGGAGTCCCGTTGTCAAAGTCAGTCAGATTTCAAGTTTTAAGAATGCGCTGGTACAAGACTGTAGATTGGTCAGGTACCAATCTTAGTTTCCGTCTGGTGACATTAGGACCATATCCAAGATATAAAAGGCGTTTGATGATTCTGACGCCTTTTCGATGCTTATGTTGTCTATCTGTGATCCTTCTTATCTTGTTAATTATGTCACCATAAAATGCAGGTTGTGAAATACCCAAAGTAATATATGTTGGCTGTATTGATCTGAATTTCAAAAGAAGTTGACAATGATTTTTATAAAATTTCCAGAAAGTCTTTACTACATATAGTTTGTGAAAGCGAAAACTTTGTCCTAAATGTTTCTTGGTAATTTGTAAATTTCTACTATGAAAATCCAAAACAACAGTACATTCTCTAGCGTACCGGATGAGCTGTGAAATGTTGCCTCGTCAAGTTAGGGGAAATTTACTGTGTTGAATCCAAAATCATCTCTTCTGTCATACACACTTGTATGAATCTCTCCATTAACAATTTTGATATTTAGGTCCAAAAATGGTGTTTCTATGTTTGTAGCGTTTACCTTGTTTAGAATCAATTCTTGTGGATCAATCACATAACATAAATAAAACTATAAATATTACTTTTTTTGTAAAATTTATATCACACATTGATACAAAGCTAGATCTTTTACTCTAATTTTATAAATATGCCCAACCTGCCACGTCTTTCGGTAATTTTTGGACATAACATTCACACTGTTTGGCCATATCACATTGTTTAGATTGAGGATCACTGAAGAGGGTTAAGTACCCGAAACGTGCATGTCTGGTCCATGTTGTAAATTTATCTGTTCTTTAATGATGCTATTGAATTTGAAGACGTTTAACATTTGAACCAATTGGTGAGTGTCAATGCAGGTGGACCAGGGGTCCCCTAGGGCACATGTAGCAAAGTTCGATCATCTTCGGTTGATTGTCTGTCTCTTCAACGCATTCGAAAGTTTCTGTTGTCAAAAAATCGTGAAATTTCTAAAATGTCGGTCCTGTATACCATATCCCACCCACCCTCATCCTGCCACGTCTTTCGGTACATTTTTGGACAAAAATTTCACAATGTTTGGCCATATTACATTGATGACTTAGTAAACAAAGTCAGAAGGATCAAAGGCAGATCGAACTTCAACCACAAATGTAAGAAAATAGTCGGTCGCCTGCTTTACCAAGGATATGATCCCAAGGTCATCAAAAGAACACTGGGCATGGTACTGGACCAATCTTCAGTTTTGTACTAATGTCTTTCCCAACGTTGCGCACCGGTAAACTGTGACGACGGGACTCCATGACGGCCCTTGTTCAAATCTCGTCAGAGAAGACTGGGTCCTGATTCTGTGTCCTGTCTGAAAGTTGGTCAGACTTCTCGGTTGATTGATCTTGAGCTCGCTTCAGCCAGCAGAGCACAGACTGTTTTACGCATGTCATAGATTTTTCTATATCCATTTACAAAGAATTTGTGTTTTAAGAGGCGGCTACGTTTAACTGTCTTGTTTGTGATGTCACCTTACAGTGAGAAGTTTTATGTTTATACAACTACTGTGCGTCTATGGAGACCTCTGTGTATCCGGATAAATGGGAGGGTTGTGCTCTCGTAATCCGGATAACCATACCATTTGCTGATAACAGATGACCGTCCAAAGTCGGCGCCGGGTGCACATTGGTCTCCTGCCATTTGTGTGATGTCATTGTGTTTGATGTTTCTGTACGTCATTTTCGATTGTGTGTATGATGTTCTAGTGAATATTGTCATGTCCTTTTTGTGGTTTGTAGTTTTGTCTAATGTCATTTACCTATCACTTTCTTGTAAGTTTGTTTTGCTGGGTGAGTGCAGGGTGGTCATGCTGGAGATCATCCCCTTTCCTTTGAATGAATAACATTCCGAATTGAGACCATGTGCCCGACGAGAGTCATCGTCTCCTGAATGCATGCACTACTCGTCGCAATAGCTCAATGAAAACTTGTTAAATTCGGTGATTGTCTCGATGTACATATTAATGTACGTATCGGGTAAATATTTCTTGGTTGGTCATAGTGACAACCATTTAATCGCAATCTACAATGTCACTGATCATTCCGGAAAAGAGGGTCTGATATTTTATTATATCCCCGTAGCGACCGAAAAACTTCTTCAAAGATGATTTCAGCCGTTGTGTAACATACTCTAACGATGAAATCTTCATATTTGGAACATGCTCTTATTTACCGTATCAGCTGAGAAACAAAAACGCCATAAGCAGAAGACGGAATGTTGCTACTCATGAAAGGGAAGTTATGTGAAAGCTGAAATCATCACGCTTGTCATACGTATACAGTTAGGTTTAAAATGGCCGTGTGCGTCAAAAGATTAGTATATCCAGGTACGAAGCGGATCTGTGCCTCTCGATTGCTTTCTTGATCTCTAGTTCATGAGGCTACATTTCATGTAGATCCTCATGCGATTCTTAAAGTTAGGATCTGTCGCTCTCGGTTGTTTCCTTGATCTCTAGTTCATGAGGATAAATTCCATGTAGATCCTCATGCGATCCTTAAAGTTCAGAGTATTGATGGACAACACGTCATTTATGTATCTTAAGGTAAAATTGAACTGAGATGCGAGGTGCTTTGCCCATTCGAGAGTAAGGTCTGAATGAAGTCAGCTTGGTATGAATATAAAAATAAGTCCGCAAGCATTGGAGCGCAACTATTTACTGGAATACGGTTCCTCCAAACACCACAAAAATATTGTCAATCAAAAACTCAAGCATCCGGATGATATCGTATCCGGTATACTTTTTGCTTGAATCAGAGTGTTCGGTAACTACATAAGTATCCCCCCGCACTATGACATTTGTATCTCTTGTTCCTATTTTTTGAAAGAAAGGTGTTGCGAATAATATTGGACAGTCTGATTTTATACACCCGTCATTTGACGGGACGTATTATGGTATGGCGAAATACGGTGTGTCTGTCCGTCTGTCTGTCCGTCCGCTCATGGAACACAATAACTTGAATATGCGTCAACGGATTTTTATTATATTCATACATTGTGATCAGACTATGGAGAGGAAGCCGCCTTTTGATTTTCAGGTTCTTCCAACTTGGTACTGAGTTATAGGACTGAGAATTTTAAAATACTGTGAGAATGTACTAACATATTTTTTAATTCTTTAAAAATCTTTTTGTAGATGAAATGTTTTGAAAATTTGTATACTTTAAAGAAAGGATGTTCTTTGACATAGGTAAAGGGATTTTAATTTTTTTGTCGCATAATCTAGAAATAATGTATAATGGGGGGTTAAATACACATACATGTTCAGCTAAGGGCAAAAAATAGGTGCATGGTACGCAATAACTTGAATATATGTCAACAGATTTTCTCGCAGTGGTATCAACCAGATGTGGATTTTAAAGAATTCGAAGGAACTTTTAGAACATCTGAAATCCACTCATTTTAGTAGAGTCCATTCGATCAAAGCCTTTGATTTTTCGACACTTTACACTACAATTCCACATTCTAAATTGAAAGAAAGACTCGCAAAAATTATAAGTAATGCGTTTACAAGTAAGAACGGTAATCGCAAATACAAATTTATTGTTGTTAACTATGACAAAACCTACTTTGTAAAAGAAAAGTCAGATTCTGAAAATAAGTACACTGAAACAGACATTATTCAGATGTTAAACTTTCTGATCGACAACATTTTTGTGGTGTTTGGAGGAAAGGTCTTCCAGCAAATTTTCGGATTCCAATGGGTACCAATTGTGCCCCACTCCTTGCCGACATTTTCCTTTACTCGTACGAAGCTGAATTCATTCAATCTTTGGTCTCTGAAGGGAAAAGATACTTAGCTTCTGATTTCAACTTCACTTACAGATACATAGACGATGTGTTGTCCATCAATAATCCAAAATTCGCGGATTACCTGAGCAGTATCTATCCTTCGGAGCTTGAAGTCAAAGAAACTACAGAGACAAATAATTCAGCATCCTATTTGGACATAATGTTGTCCTACGACACTGATGGTCACATGAACACCTCACTCTATGACAAACGTGACGACTTCAATTTCAGCATTACGAACTTTCCTTTTCTGAGTAGCAACATCCCTTCATCGCCTGCTTATGGCGTGTTCATATCTCAGTTGATACGCTATGCCAGAGCAAGTACCAAATATACGGATTTTGTTCTGAGAGCTAGGCGTCTTTCAGATAAGCTTCTCAGTCAGGGATATGTTTGTGACCGACTAACATCGTCACTGAGGAAGTTCTACGGTCGATATGGGGAACTCGTCATACACTATGATGTCCCACTATCCAGAATGGTGGATGATATTCTGTCATAGACCATTTGAACCATCCAACCAAAGATTGTACTCTATATCTTCCAAAATGGAAGTAACCGGATGTGACAGTTCTACCGAATTGAAGCGACGGGTGTTGCATGCAAGCAGGAGATGCTTACTCTTCCTGGGCACCTGGTCTCACTCTCATATCGGGAGTTCGCTTCTTTTCATATGGTGGAGGTTTTTGTTTTTGTTTGCTTTGGTTCCTGTTTTGTCCTGATTTTGTATGCCTTCGGTTTCTGATTTTCTGAATTATCGATTTTGTACTGTAGACAGGGATATGGTCATTATCCATATTTGTCATTTCATAATATTTGTACATTGTGATCAGACTGCCTTTCGATTTTCAGGTTCATCCGATTTGTCCTTACGGATTATGGGAATTAGAATTTTATAATACTGTGAAAATATACTTCAACAGTTAAAAATTCTTTAAAAAATTATTTTTAGGTGAAATGTTTTGAAAATTTGCATTTAAGAAGGAAGGATGTTCTTTGACATATGTAACGGGTTTTTTTTTTCATTTTATGTCGCATATGCACATACATGTATAGGTGCATGGAACGCAATAGGTTGTTCTTTGACATATATAACAGGTTTTTAAATTTTTTGTCGCATAATCGAGAAATTATGTGTAATGGGAGGAGGAGGGTTATATGCACATAAATGTTAAGCTGAGGGCAAAATATAGGTGCATGGAACGCAATAAATTGAACATGCGTCAACGGATTTTCATGATATGTGTACATTGTGATCTGACTTTAAAGAGGAAGCCGCCTTTCGATTTTCAGGTTCATCCATTTGTTCTTACGGAGTTATGGGACTTAGATATTTTGGTGTTTTGAAAAATAATCCCAACGGGCGTATCTTGCTGCGTGAGTGTAGGCTTTATTGAGCTTTTTGTGTGGAATGGTAGTGTAGAGCAAGACGAAGTGGAAAGACTTTATGCTTGTAATGTGATTGAAATTGGTGGCTTTTAAATTGTCCAAAAGTTCCTTAGAATAATTTACATTTTTTTATTTATTTTCTCCTTCAAAGGTTGTGTGTAAAATCAGACTCTATGGTGATTCCAATTGTACATTATACTGTTTATATATTTAAGTCTTTGAGGAAGGCCTTGTTTATGCACGTTCAAGTATGAACTAATCATGTTGTGATAGAAAAGAATGGCGAGCGAGGCAAGCCAAACTATGGAAACTGATTGGAAACTTGGAAACGAAGCGAACCGGGAAATTTTCTGGATTATAAATGTGGTAATTCTTCAAGTTTGATTTATATGTATGGAGATGAATTATTTTGTTTCTGTCACACTATACGCCAAATTAATCATTTCATCACTGATCAGAGCAAATTTATTTTCGGAAACAAAACCCCAATAATATCAAATGAACCCTGCCAAGTCATGAAAATATTTTGTCTCTAATTCGAAAAAGAAGGGAGGAGATCTCCAACAAGACCCCGTTGCACCATCAACAGTAAAACACCAAAACACCCGATGCAAAAACACAAAAGACGAATACAGCACGAGACGGAAAAGAGACACACGACATGTAAACATCAAACACAAAAGACTACACATAAACCGACGAGACCAATGGGCAACTGGTGCCGACTTTGGACGGCCATCTGTCACGCAAGTAGCAAATGGTGTGGTTATCCTGGATTACGTGCGCACAACTCTCTCACTTCTCCAATTACCCAAAGGTCTCGAAGAACGTACAATTGTGGTGTAAAACAACCTCCTCACTGTAAGATGACATCACACAAACAAGACCGCGAAACGCAGAGGCCCCAGAGACACAGATGAATATGTAAATGGATATAAAAAGAGGGCATGCGTAATACAGTCCGTGCTCTGCCGGCTGTAGTGAGCTCATGTATGTAATCACCCGAGGAGTCCGACTGATATTCAGAGAGGACAGGTGGTCGGGGCCCTGTCTTCTCTAAAGAGGTTTGGACAGAGCCCGTCATTTAGTCCCGTCGTCACAGTCAGTCAGAGTGCAAGTCTCAAGGATGCGCTTGTACAAGACTGTAGATTGGTCAAGTACCAAGCCTAGTGTCCGTCTGGTGACATTAGGATCATATCCACGGTATAAAAGGCGTTTGATGATTCTGACGCATTTTTGATGGTTATGCTGCCTACCTTTGATCCTTTTTATTTTGTTTATCATATCACCATAAAAGACAGGTTGTTTAATACCCATAGTAATGTACTCTGTTGCATGTATAGATCCGAATTTTAAAAGAAGTTGATTGTAATGTTTGTAAAATTTCCAGAAAGTCTTAACTGCTACGAAAGCGGAAACCTTGACCTAAAAGTTTTTTGGTAATTTGTAAATTTCTACTGTGAAAATCCAAAATATGAGTACATGCTCTAGCGTACCGGATGAGCTGTGATATGTATATGCCGTATGACGGTAATCTTGGAACATCACCGTCAAGCCAGGGGAAATGTTGAATCCAAAATCATCCTTTTTGTCATATACACTTGTATGAATCTTTCCGTTTACAATTTTTATATTTAGGTCCAAAAAGGGTGTTTCTGTATTTGAAAGGTTTGCCTTGTTAAGGGTTAATTCTTGTGGATAAATTTCATTCTTATATAATTCAAAAGCAGGATTGTCAATGGTTAGAATATCATCCAGATACCTAGAAGTATTATTGAAACATTTCAGCTCATCAAATTTTCTTTGCTTTTGAAGATTTTGGATAAATTCTTTTTCATAAGTGTATAAAAATAAATCTGCAACAAGAGGCGCACAGTTAGTACCCATAGGAATTCCTACAACCTGCTTGTATAGATTCTCACCAAATCTAACATAAATATTGTCCAAGAGGAAGGACAAGGCATTACACAGGTCACTACATGTCCATGATTTGTATGATTTGTAGTCTGTCGAGGAAAAGAAACCCATCGATTCAGATGTACAAATGTAAATTTTTCTCTCTCGATCAAAACACCATTTAATGAGATTAGATAATCGATCATTAATTTTGTCATGAGGTAGTGTGGTGTACATATTAGAGAAGTCGTATGAAGAAATCGTATTGGCTTGGAAATTTCCAGATTTCATTTTTTTCAATCACATCCCCTGAATTCTTAATAGACCAAAATAAATTTACATCGTTCCTGTTTAGAACCGTTTCACAATATCTAGTTATGTGTTCTTTAATAGCAGTAAGTGCTGACGTCAGATTTCTAGACAAAATTGTAGTGGAGCAGTTACTAGAATTAGCAATAAATCGAAATTTGTCAGGAGACTTGTGCAGTTTCGGTATGCAATATAGTGTTGGGAGATCCAATTTAGAAATAGAGATATTGAATGAAGACAGTTCACTGTTATGCTTGCTTAAAATGTTAGATGCACTTTCATTGCTTTTGATATATGTATTAGTAGACGAAAGTTCCGAAATCAAAGTTGATATGTAGTAACGTTTTCAAATGATAATGGTGTTGTTGGCTGCTTTATCAGCTGGTGCAAAGACATATTTTTCATGTAATTTACTTAGTTTGGATTTGAAATATCTTTCTGATTTGGAACGTGGATTTTGAAAAAGATGAGGTTTTTATGGAAGTTATCTATTCGAATATCCGTTATATCTAAAATGAGGTTTTTCTCAGTCATTCAGAGCATGCGGTTCGACTCCTTCTGATTTACACCATCTTTTCGTATAATTATCTAAGGCTTCCGTAAGCACTTCACGGCATTTGACAAAATCTATCTTGGATGGGATTCTATACTTAGGTCCTTTTTTTAAGAAGACCATGGAGCTGTCTGTCTTGGATAATTGAAAAGTCAACTGTAACAACATGGCCAGCTGGTTTGTAGAGATATTTAGAAGTTGCACATTCTCAAGAAGCAGGACACGATTCAAGTATGTCAGGATCCTTGTAACTTTATTATAGTTCAAAACAGTTTCGAATAGGTTTCTTGTACTTATAACATGTTGTGGGTCATGTATTATTTTAGTTTTACTTTATGTGTAGGTACACATGTACTTAGTCATGTTATATTATGATTCCATAATAATTCTTTCTAGATTTTACTATGTCATGTTTATTTCATTAGAGAATATTCCAGTATGTTCTTTGTTACATCATTATCATCACATGACTGTGATTTCTAGAATTTACTCTATTGTTAATCATTTGTAATGAGTCATTATTCTAGAAGCTTCTGGTAAATTCATTGGTATTAAGTATAAATACCTCTGAGGAACTGTGTTGAAAGGGCATTCGTACACATTCGTAGACACGATTCATTCATCTATTCTGATATACTGGGACACTTTATTTGTTGAGACTTTAATCCATTTAACAACGTTTGGACACTGATCTTTCGAGAACGTTTGTGATTACCGGAAACCATACATTCGATAGACTTTGTGGACCATAACGGACACTTTGATCCGGACATTGTATTGTAAGTTGTAATCATTTGAAATATATATATTTTGTACATAATTAAACTTGTAAATTTATATTCTGTCTTTGTCTGATTTTTGCTGGCGTTTTGGGGTATTCTGACCCATAACAGAATTGGGGGCTCGTCCGGGATAGTAATCTCTGCATATTTGCATTTTTACGTAAAGTTCGTTTTTTGAAAAAAAGGAAAATTCTCAAAACTTTTGCCAGCAGAAATCAATCATGGTATTTTCGGTCACTGAATTTATGAAATCGCCGACTGTAGATGAGTTCGAATCACTGAAAAAAGATGATTTGATTGGTTTAGGTCTTCACTTGAAGTTAGATGTAAAATCTTCTATGAGAAAACAAGAAATTAGAAATATTGTGGCTAAAAAGCTTTTAGCTGAGGAAATCTTTTCGTCATACGATTTTCCTGTTGAACCTGTTTCAAGCGAAACCAAAATGTCAAAATTTGAGTTTGAATTAGAGAAAATGAAAATACAATTACAATTTGAAAAAGAAGAAAAAGAAAGACAATTTCAAATTGAAAAAGACGAAAAAGAAAGACAATTTCAAATTGAAAGAGAAGAAAAAGAAAGAAAATTTGAAAAAGAAGAAAAAGAAAGACAATTAGAAAGAGAGAAACAGGAACGTATGCACGAGAGAGAACTCCAGTTTGAGCTAGAAAAGTTAAAGTTAGAGAAAGGCGCTAAGGAAAATCCTGCTCCTTCGCCTGTCAAGTCTGAATGCGATGCCGCGAAAAACATCAGATTAGTTCCAAAATTTCAAGAAAAGTCCGTGGACAAATATTTTCCACATTTTGAGAAAATCGCGGCCAATCTGAAGTGGCCACGTGATTTTTGGCCAACTTTGTTACAAAGCGTACTTATTGGCAAAGCGGCTGAAGTGTACTCGGCGCTCAGTATTGCTGAGAGTTCAGACTATGACAAGGTCAAGGACACGATTTTGAGAGCATATCAGTTAGTACCTGAAGCGTACAGACAAAAGTTTAGAAAGTACAAAAAGTTCGAAAATCAAACATATGTTGAATTTGCTCGAGAAAAAGAAGATTTATTTGATCAGTGGTTTCGATCTAAGAAAATTCCCAATTCATTTGACAATTTACGTCAGATCATTCTGATAGAAGAGTTCAAAGAGTGTGTACATCAAGATTTAAGAACTCATTTGGAAGACAAAAATGTTAAAACTCTTGAAGAAGCCGCTGTTTTGTCTGATACGTATGCTCTCACTCATAAGAAAAATTTTGTGTCAAAAACTCAATCTAGCGTTAGCGCAAAAACTTCAGATTTTCCAAAGAAAAATTTACAAGAGTCTCAGTCGTCCATTAGTTCCCAGTCACCATCTCAAGGTGGTTCTACGTCCGGTCCTAGGTCCGAGCGTTCTGAGGCATCCCCAGGGGTGGGGTCGCTTCCTACATGCAATTATTGTAAGAAAAAAGGTCATGTTATTGGTGAGTGTTTGAAGCTTAAGAAGAAAAAAGAACTTAAGTCACAGGCCTGTGCGTCTGTTAGAAATGATAGGAAAGCCTTAGATTCGATTTGTTCTGACACTCCTGAGATTCAGGGTTCTAAGTCCAGTTCTGATGATTTTGTGGAGGATCATTATAAGCCCTTTTTGTCACAGGGATTTGTTTCACTCAGTGATTCTAGCGAAGCGTTGCCTGTTCAGATTTTGAGAGATACTGGTGCTGCCCAGACTTTATTGTTAGAGGGTTCATTGCCTTTGTCTGAGCACACTTTTACTAGTAGGTCAGTTTTATTACAGGGTGTGGAGCTAGGCGTCATTGATGTTCCCCTTCATAAAATTTATTTGAAGTCAGACTTAATTACTGGACCTGTTATCGTAGGTGTTCGACCTACTCTTCCCGTTCAAGGCGTTTCCTTGTTGCTTGGCAACGATTTAGCTGGCGGCAAAGTTGTAGTCGATCCGATTGTTTGTGAGAAAATCACGTCCGAGGTCGTGTCCGATGATGAAGACGACGACTTGTACCCAGCCTGCGCAGTTACCAGGGCGATGGCCAGGAACAGACTAAAAGAGGCTGAGAGTACTTCTGCACTTAACGAGGACCATCCCTCCGAAGATATAGACCTTTCTGACACATTCATGTCAACCATTGATGACAACGTACCTGAGAAATCAGTACCACTTCATGTTGACAAGTCTCCAACAGTACCTAGTGATGATTACCATCCGCCATTAGACAGAAATACAGATGCCTTAAGCCGTGAGCAGCTCCTCTCCGAGCAAACTAAAGATCCGGAGATCATCCGACTAAGCAAGAGGGCCCTTCCCCGAGAAGAAGCGGACAAAGTCGGAGAGTGCTTCTACATACAAGATGGCATCCTTATGCGGAAATGGAGACCACCTGATGCACCCCCTAATGAAGTGTGGCGGGTCGTTCACCAGATAGTGGTTCCAGTAGCGTATCGCGGGGACATCATGAGTTTGGCTCACGACACACCCATGGCAGGTCATTTAGGTGTCAATAAGACTTATAATAGGATCTTAAGTCACTTTTACTGGCCTAAGTTGAGAAAAGATGTGTCTGAGTTTTGTAAGTCTTGTCATAGTTGTCAGATGGTAGGTAAACCCAATCAAGTTATACCACCTGCTCCCCTCCAACCCATTCCAGCCTTTGAGGAACCTTTTAGTAGGGTGTTAGTTGATTGTGTAGGTCCTTTGCCTAGGACTAGGTCAGGGAATCAGTACTTACTGACAATTATGTGTACTTCGACTAGGTTTCCTGAAGCCATACCTCTGAGGAATATTAAGGCAAAGACCATAGTTAAGGCCCTTACAAAGTTTTTCAGTTTCGTAGGTGCTCCCAAGGCTATTCAGTCAGATCAGGGTTCGAATTTTATGTCAGGGTTGTTTCAGCAGGTTATGCATGAGCTAGGTATCAGGCAGTATAAGTCTTCTGCGTACCATCCTGAGTCCCAGGGGGCACTTGAACGTTTTCATCAAACCCTTAAAACTATGATGTATTGTCACCAGTATGGAAAAGACTGGGATGAAGGGGTTCACCTCGTGTTGTTTGCGGCACGAGAAGCGGTTCAGGAGTCCCTGGGGTTCAGTCCCTTTGAGCTAGTTTTTGGGCATACGGTCAGGGGGCCATTGAAGTTATTGAAGGAAAAATGGTTGACTGAGACTAGCGATTTGAATCTCTTAGACTACGTGTCTAATTTCAAAGAGAAGTTATATAATGCTTGCAAATTAGCTCAAGAAAATCTCAAAACATCACAAATGAAAATGAAAACATGGTATGACAAAGATGCTAGAAACAGAGTTTTTAAACCAGGCGATAAAGTTCTTGTATATTTGCCTATCCCTGGTCATCCTTTGCAAGCTAGATATTTCGAAACTTATGAGATTGAGAGTAAAATTAGTGATGTTAACTATGTGGTTAAGACACCAGGTCGGCGAAAAGAAAAAAGAGTGTGTCATGTTAACATGTTGAAAGAGTATTTTGATAGAAGTGACCGAAATTTTGTAAAACCAGTTTCCACTTTGGCCAATGTAAATACATTAGAAAATTGTGTTGAACCTGAATGTAATGAAGAGACTGTCGAAAAAGACTTCGCTCAAAGTGTCCGTTTGAAGAATTCCGAAATTCTGACAAATCCGGAAGTGAAACTCGGACATTTGACCGTGCATCAAAATGAGGAAGTGCACCAATTAATGCGGGAATATACGACCATCTTTCCGGACGTTCCAAAAAAGACAAATGCGTCTCATCATGACGTCATTGTAGGTGATGCGTCACCTATCAAACAGCATCCCTATCGGTTAAACCCGATAAAACTTCAATACATGCGGAAAGAAATTCAATACATGCTCGAAAATGACATTATTGAACCCAGCAATAGTGATTGGAGTTCCCCATGTATTCTTGTTCCGAAGTCAGACGGAACTTACCGATTGTGTACGGACTTTAGAAAAGTCAATTCAGTCACCAAAACTGACTCTTATCCGATCCCACGAATCGATGACTGTATCGATAAAATTGGCAGTGCAAAATTTGTCAGTAAATTTGACTTGCTTAAAGGCTATTGGCAGGTACCGCTTACCGAGAGAGCCAGAGAAATATCGGCATTTGCGACTCCAGATGGGCTATACCAATATAAAGTAATGCCCTTTGGTATGAAAAACGCACCAGCCACATTCCAGAGGATGATTCATTCGCTCCTAAATCATCTCGAAGGATGCGAGGCGTACATCGATGACGTCATCATCTACAGCGACACCTGGGATGATCATCTCCGAATCATGCATACCTTCTTCGACATACTGGCGAAAGCAAACCTCACAGTGAACCTTGCGAAAAGTGAATTTTGTCATGCGACTGTAGAATATTTGGGTCACAAAGTAGGTCAAGGTTTTGTTACTCCTATCATGGCCAAGGTGGAAGCTATTTCAAAGTTCCCGATTCCTACCAATAAGAAAGAGATAATGAGATTTTTAGGAATGGCAGGATTTTACAGAAAATTTTGTCCAAATTTCTCGTCAGTTGTTGGTCCACTTACCAATCTGTTACAAAAGAGAGTGAATTTTGCGTGGACCAATGACTGTGACGAATCTTTTAAGAAAATCAAATGTGTTCTTATGAATAGTCCTGTCCTGTCAGCTCCAAATTTTGATAAGCAATTTAAGCTTACTGTTGATGCCAGTGACGTAGGAATCGGGGCTGCTTTGTTTCAAGAAAATGATGATGGTGTAGATAGAGTTGTTTGTTATTTTTCTAAGAAATTGACAAAATGTCAAAAGAATTACTCTACTATTGAAAAAGAGTGTCTTGCATTATTGTTAGCTTTACAACATTTTGATGTTTATTTGAATGTTACTTTACATCCCATTCTTGTGTTTACTGACCACAACCCTCTCACATTTTTGCACAAAATGTCAAACAAGAATCAAAGACTTACAAGGTGGAGTTTATTGTTGCAAGAGTACGATATCATTATTAATTATATCAAGGGAACAGACAATGTGATTGCAGATGCACTATCGAGAGTTTCATGAGTGATTTTTGCAGAATTTACATGTACCACCTAAGTTTTCATTGACATTCAAACTTTTTTTAAGGGGGGAGGTGTTGTGGGTCATGTATTATTTTAGTTTTACTTTATGTGTAGGTACACATGTACTTAGTCATGTTATATTATGATTCCATAATAATTCTTTCTAGATTTTACTATGTCATGTTTATTTCATTAGAGAATATTCCAGTATGTTCTTTGTTACATCATTATCATCACATGACTGTGATTTCTAGAATTTACTCTATTGTTAATCATTTGTAATGAGTCATTGTTCTAGAAGCTTCTGGTAAATTCATTGGTATTAAGTATAAATACCTCTGAGGAACTGTGTTGAAAGGGCATTCGTACACATTCGTAGACACGATTCATTCATCTATTCTGATATACTGGGACACTTTATTTGTTGAGACTTTAATCCATTTAACAACGTTTGGACACTGATCTTTCGAGAACGTTTGTGATTACCGGAAACCATACATTCGATAGACTTTGTGGACCATAACGGACACTTTAATCCGGACATTGTATTGTAAGTTGTAATCATTTGAAATATATATATTTTGTACATAATTAAACTTGTAAATTTATATTCTGTCTTTGTCTGATTTTTGCTGGCGTTTTGGGGTATTCTGACCCATAACAAACAAATAAGAGGTGGCTCTTAATTTTCAAAATATCGAAGTGCTAAATTTGATACACATTGTGAAGATGAGGTAAGCGAGTATCATACAAAATCATTCAAATTACGTTATCCAATCACGAATTGTTACCTATTCTTTATCATCAGACAAAAGCAGTTGCATAATACATGTCGTTCATGATGTAATGTGTGATATTAGATTTGAAATTTATGGTAATTTACAGATTAATGTATTTAAAAGTAAGGCATTTGTATAATCCAATTTTCATTTATAACAAATCTCAGATAATGGGTCCGTATGTTTTACTTATTACTTCATGACAAGCATCATTATTCAAGTCAGAAAACGCAGATTAGGCCATGTTTTTGTATATGAATTTCATTAAAGTCAAATATAATTTTTGTCTAATTATACTTATTGCCATCCATGAGGCGTATATTTGTTTAAAAGACTCACAAATATATAAAGGCTCGTTCAAGAAACGTTTCCTCAATTTTCGAGATGGATGCAAAGAAATTTTTCTTTCTCTTTTTCGTATGTAGATTTTCCCAAATTGTCAGCAGTCCAGTATTTGATGATACAAAAGGTGGGTAAACTTAAATTCAATACCGTTAATTTACTTTTTCCTCTTTTCTTATTTTGAGTTTTCTCCATTTGAGTGTTAACGTTACTACGAAAATTGGTTTGAAACAGAATACATTTAAATGAAATTGGAGACGTTTTCAACAACAGTTTGAAATTTATTTGTAAGCGACTCAAATTAAAGGGAAAAATGAAGACGTGAAGTCGAGTACATTTCTCATGAAATCGGACCGGATGCCTTGGAAATATACAACACCTTTAAGTGAAATTTTCTTCAAGAAGGTATAGAGTTGGAACCCTTCCGCGTCACGAAAAATTTGAAGCCGCTCACATTTGACTATATAGCTACTTGATATCAAGAATCCTCTGAATGAAATATTCTGAGAGAATATGTAGTACTAATGATGCTTTTAATAATTCTGAGGCATGCATGTGTTGTGCACAATATTTGCAATTATCATTCATTTAGATTTCCAATCCAATAGAATTGTATGAAAACGATCACATGATCAGCCAAGAGAAATCAAAACACTGAAGGTACTGAGAGCGAATAGCTAAATATCAGAATATGACATTGTATCATTTATGCTGTATGTGATCGAACTTTCCTTCTTAGACAAGTTTATGCAACTTGCAACAAGTATAGAATAATACTGAAATGTTAATCCATAATTATTTCATTAGAATGAAAAGATGACCGTCCTCGTATTATCATATTCATAAGCACCAATACTAGTGGCCGACCCAGAGGGTTGACTTAGTGGGTAGGGAAGGTAAGCATAGTGGAAGAGGGGAGTTGGTTGTCGACCAATCTGAGACATCTTCCATTAATATTCCTTGAATTCTATAAAGATCAATGAAAAAAATATTCATCGAATTTTTTAAAAGATCGAATAAAAATTAAATTGCATTTCATTTTTTAAAAAAAGCTTCCGGTTTCTGGTTTCTTCGTGTTATTAGAGATTTCCGTTTCATACAGAACTGTATCGGTCAATTAATTAAAGGAGTTTACCCAGCTAGAGGCTTTCATGGAGTCCTACGTAGAAATATTTACAGACCTGGTATGACATATAATGAAGACAGACGAGAGAGAGAGAGAGAGAGAGAGAGAGAGAGAGAGAGAGAGAGAGAATCTTGTACTGGTAGTGTCTTACGTTCAATTTCTAAGAAACAAAAAGATGAAAATGCATTCAAGATCTATATTTTCATTAAGTTTGTAACTATAAACTGTCGACGTTTATTATGATAATTTTAAAAGTCTACGCATGACATGGGGTAGTCGTAATTATTATCTACTTATTAAAAGTTTGCTCGTTGGAAGGATTAATTTGAGAAAGATCTTTTTGATATATGAACAACTAATACAAAATGTACGTATCTTCTCGATTTTTTTAGACTTAGATCGAAATTTAGAAATGGAAAATGGGACAGGACGGTGCATACAACGAAAATGATTCTAAATATCTTTGTGTTTTACATTTACTATCTGAAAATGATATGAAAACTGGCGAGGGTAACAAGCTGAAAAATTTCACGAATAAACTTTAAGAATAAATAGTGTCAAGCGGCGAGCGGCGCGAGTCGGTAAGATTTTGATTATCTGTGTATATACCCGACAAAAAAAGAAACGCACACCATATTATATAGTGATTTTTTTTAATTGATCATAAAAATTTAGTTAGACATTTGATTAAAGCTTTCTTTTTCCAGCACTCGAATTACTGCGGATAAAACACGTTTCGATCAGTTTTCGCAACATATCAAAATGATAGCGCTGAATAAAGCATGTTGTTTCTAGCTCCTGTTGCATGGCCGCAGGTTTGGTATCCCTCTGAAATTTTGTTGTTTGACCACTTTCAGCAAAACTTCAGTAAAAATATAGATGAATACTGATTTCTCCATTCAAATGTAGTCAAAATATGCCGATAAATCTGAAAATTAAATGTCTTACTAGAAATATCCGTATATTGGGGTATGTTTAACAATGAAGGATATCAATATTTGGCAATTCTGATCCCAAAAGGAACACTAATTTTGTCTACAGCCATCTTTATTTATCTGTCGCAGATTTATCTTTAACATCGCATTGAAATAATCAAATGAAATACCAGAAAAGCTTAAAACTAGCGTCCAAAACCATTGAAAATGCACGTAAAAATGACCTGTCAAGATCGAGGTATTGTTTCTGAAAACTGTGCTTGCGAAAAAAGGTCAGATTCTAGCTGTAGTAGGGTAATGTTGTGCTTTACAACACATTTAAGGGCGAAAAATGTCACACCAGGGATTTCATTTTCCTAAGAGTTGATATTTGGGATGTTCTTCTCAAATTTAGATTTTCTCTTTGATAAAGTCATATGAAGCAATTAAATGAATTTTTATTCAGGGAGAATTGTTTATCATCATTTAAAAAACAAATCGCAATACCTGATATATCAGTTTGGATAGGTTTAACAGCTTTTATCATTTCTAAAAAGTGAACGGAATTCTTAAAAACCATTTTGTGACATTTCATTTTGAACCAAGTGTCTTTATCATTGTGCTGTGTCTGATCATGAAGACGGATTTGTTTGGCGTTTGACAGAATAAGTCACTCATATACCTAAGACTTAAAATGGAAAAGGATTGAATACCTATAGATTACATAATTCATTTCATAGAATAAATATTAAGTGGTGCGTTTTTTGTTTGTTTGTTTGTTTTTTTTTTTTTTGTTTTTTTTTTGTTCGGTATATTAATATTTTTTCCACGGCTTTTTTCGCAAAGTTTCTAGAAATGTATGATATGGTGTACGTTCATGTAATAATGAACAAATAACTTTTCTCAGTTTTTTTTTAACGTCGGATTTTATAAAACGGTAAACGACAATAAGACGTCTCCTGTAAAAATAGTTTACGATGAATGTAGTTGTATCCCCCCTCTCTCACTCTCCCTCTACTTACGTATTGATACTGTACATGCCTGTTCAGATGTTCAATTTTCGGTCCAACATAAAAAGGACAGGGGATTGGATCAGTACAACTACTTCTAATTAGTTATGAAACGTATCTCCGATTAGTATCAGGTACATCGTATACATAATTATACCTTCCTCGGCAACGACCCGTAATGCTTTGACCCCTCCCTCATCAATGAAATAAACACGTATCCACGCATGTACATTGTTCTATTTTTCGTGTTTACATGTTTATATCTCTATACACTAAAGCTCACTATATAAACATGCGCTTCTACGTAACAAAACAGCTTGACTCTAAAGTAAACAGAGTTACATCGTTTATACCTAGAAGCAGTATCGGCCCTTCACTTTCCCCGACAGAAGTAGAAGATGTAATACGTCACGATGCTGAAAACCCTGTGATTTGATTGGTTCGTGCTTCAAATTATACATGTACGGAATTGGGGTCCTCAAGCGTGAAAAAATTCAGGTGATCACTTAGAGCTATTCGCTAAAAAAAACGGAATTAAGCAACCCTCCAAATATTTTCAGAATTGTACTTTCAGTTTATAAAGTCACTTTAACTCTCTATGACGTCAAGCAGGACATCGCATTTTTTCGAGCGTTGATTGAAAGATGCTGCAGGGAATTCCGTACAGACAATATACCGAGCGAAGCAAATACCCTTGAATATATTTAAAGGAAGTGCTCGGTTTATGTCGATATGTATAACAAAACTCATTCCAAAGAATGCATGTGTCGCCTGCGAAACATAGCGACACTTAGGAATCACTTCTATACAGGGTGTGACAGTCATCCAAGTGTGACAGACAGACGGACAACGGACAAAGTGAACACTTAGTGTCGCTATGCTTCGCAAGCGACACAAAAATTTTTGAAATTTGTTGGAGAGTTCTACATGATAATTATTGTATTCGTCCATGCCGTACGAAAAACCCATATTGGACTCGATGTCTTTGACGTCTCGTCTAATACGAGCTTTTACGTACGGCATGGACGAGTTAAATATTTTCCCACACTGTAAAAAAAATGTTCAGTTACCAAATATATTTGTCAAGAAGGCTTTTTCAAAGAAAGGAAATATTGTCCAGATCGCTGCTCAATGACACCAAAGCAAGGATTCTTCTGATCGTGTTTCACTCCCATCACTCTTCTAATGCTTTAAATGGTATATGTTTTACATATTGTTCACTATTCACACATGCTTCCATTACACGGGAAATCGTTAACATGCAATAAAAAAAAACACCAACTGAACTGGCTTTGCAAGGTAGGTACAAATCTATTCTACAAAAGGCCATAATATCTTATTCCATGCGGGACTTCATGTTTCAGGGATATGATCAGTTTTCTCCGTCTGTTTTTGCCTTCTCGAGTCGTAGGATGTGTTCTGATGTAATGGCTGGGGCGCCATCTTTTTTATCACTTGTCTATTTAGTCATCACAGTTAGGTACCTCTTGTGTAATGTTAAACGTCTTCAATTCAATAGATTACAACGGTATTTTGATATGCAGCATTCCTATAAACTGAATCAAAGTTAAACACAAACCCGAACTTAGATTCCAAAGAATAACAATCTAAAAGGTTACATATTCTTGGAAAAAAAATACAATAGCACTTTCTCACGGGAAAAGAAAAATTGGAAAAGGGACGGAGATAATAACAGAGCTCCATAAAAACATGTAGGGCATCTATATTTAATAAAAACAATCTCCAAAGTACAGTACAAGTGCAGAAAGCGCGCCATGCTAATTGGTAAAGTTTAAACATATTTAAATATCACATGAATCATGTTACATATATAGGACCAAAAAGGAAGCGTAAAGCTTATTTTAATTTATCATTTAAAAACAAGGGGAGACCCAAATCAAATTTCATCGTGGGCGGTGCCACCTTGAATAAATTTAATGATAAAATTAGATGTACACTAATTCAAAAATGCAATTCCATTTGTCCCATAGACTGCTAAACATGATAACGTCACATACTTAACACCACTTTAAAAAAAAAACCTAGGTGAACAAGGTGAAGGCCAAATATTTTTCAGAGTTTAGTAAAACGTATCTTGTGTATTAACATGCGAGTTTCTACAAATAATATGAGGCCTGGGTATATCAAGATTTTGAAACAACCTTTCCTCTACCTCATATCTAACCTTTGGCTATCGGATAGGACTATGGGCTGAAAAAGTAGAAATTGAAATAACAATTCGTAATTTGTTTTGATGAGAAATATTTCAATTCGTTGCGAAGCATGCAAAAGGGAAGGTAGACATCTAGTCCCTTGGTAGTAATCAAATGACGGGAAGAGTACGTATCTGCTTACTAGCAGCATCAGCCAATTCGCGCACGGAACAATGCCTATTCAAAGACTTGAAATCGGATATCTAATGATTCACAATGCGGCAATCGGTACCTCAGAATGTCTTTCGGCATTCTAGACAATAAGGCGTCGTATTGTAATACGTTTGTATATATGTCTCGAATCTGACTTTCAAGTCAAAAGACGGCATTATCTATTGAATGCGAAGCAGATTTTAAAGCATTCCTAATATAACATCCCTACCCTATAAATGCGTTAGAAATGTTCAACAAAACAACCCTAAAATGACTACAGCGTAACACACGTAAGACGTAATACGAAACAAACGTAAGACGGAAATAACTTCAAAACAATAGGGGACAACGGGACACATAACACCAACACAAAACGGTCCCCACAGTGACTTATGACGGCAATCTGCCATATTACAGCGAATGCTTTGGTTATCCGGACTTCATGCAAACAAATCCTCCACTAATCAACTACGCATGATTCTTCAAAGAGGCACAACAGGCGTATAAATAAAGACATTCTTACTGTGACGTTTCATGATGAACAGAAAATTTTATAAGCAAGGATCCTCAGTGACACAAAAGATAAGTAAAATAGGTATAAATAGCACTATGCATACGAAAAACAGTCAGGCGACGATCGATTACCCGAGATATTCGAACAGCTTTCAGATACCAAAAGGATCATTAATTGTTTGAACTATGTATAAGATATTGCCCGAAACGCTAGAAAAGTCAGCTAAAATCTACCCACCCTCGCCGGCTTTGGTTGAACTATGCACCAAAAATCCTGGAAGTCTGATAGATTCGGAGCCGTTCATTTTGGCAAGAGGAAATTTAAAAGTCTATATTTTAGATAGGGCCAGGAAAATTCACTTAGGCTTTATTTGAACTGTTTGACATGAAGTACTACTGACGAGGATTCAATATCCGAAACACGTGTCTAGTACAATAAAATTGGTACTGTAGAACATATATTTTAATATTGACAATTTTATTACATTTATGTAAAATTGAGAAATAAATGGTACTATTTTATTAGAATTGTCATAACTATCTATATTCATTTTTAATATCAAGAAATCTTGTCCATAATGATTCATGTAGTTACTTGGAATATTTTTTATGAACAGCATCGAAGTTGTCAAAGAAACATTGGAGGAAGACACTCTTATTGCTTCAGCAATGAGATTCCTTTCTAGTTCTAAGTACTTTCAGAAGAAACAAGGTAATTTTACAGAAATTTGAATAATGGTACCGATTGATTCCAGGTTAAAACAATTTAATAGAGTGTGTTAAAGTGAGTTTTCAAATGTTTTCCTTCCAATCTCCGTGACATTTCCCAGTCCGCTTGGTCTTAATTATGTTGGACAAAAATCGCAAATTTTCACGATTCATGTTTTATTCAGTTTTAATCGAAATGTTTTCAAAATACAACCAAAAACAAATTTAATACAATCTCCTATATTTATTCAATATTTCCGTACTTCTAAGCTAGCAAAAAACGTCGAACGTTCGATTGCTGTTACGTCAAGTGACGTTCTCCCTCTGCGGTGATACTTCAAGTAAACGGGATGTAAAAAGGACAGATACAACTTAATTGACACGTAAAATGTAAATATAAAGATTGTTTTTCAGCTTTTGCGCTTTATCGGTGTGTATTGGCAGTAGGGAATGGAAACAAAATTCATGAAGAGCACTTCGTGCTTTTCATATTTTTTTCCATTCCCTACTGCCAATACACACCGATAAAGCGCAAAATACAATCCTTAATTACAATTGCAACAGTAACTGATATCCTTCGTGTTTTTATCTAAGGTTTCTAGCATCTTTGTCCTTAAGTAGGCTTACTAGTGTCCGGGTCTCTTGGAGCACTTGTAAGATTTTACGGCTTACAAATTATTGAATTTACTCGCGAGAAAAGTAAATAGGACTAACAGACGGAGACATTAGTACAGCCCCACAGAAACACGAAGGACTTAATATACTGAATGTCCTCTAGAGTCCAGTGCAAGTACAGGATGCATTTTAGGTGGCGATTTATTTAAAGATATCTTAGATAAGACCTTTCCAAAACACCAAATTTAACAAAAGACCAGAGCCATGAACTTCAAAATAGGCCTATTTTGCCAACAGGCTGATAATTTACTTTTTTTCTACACTTTACAATTGGTCACCATTATTACTTTATGCCCTGCAGAGGCAAAATAAATTTATGTGAAGTTTGGGCATGGTGTAACGTTTACAACGTCATTTGACGTCATTTTTACGTATGGCGTAGGACAATTACCATGCATTCTTAGTATCAATCAACGAAATAAAAATACATACCATTACATTGAGAAATTTGATAAAATATTTCAACAAAGTTCTAAAAATCTATTTTGTATGCAATTTACTCTATATAATTACGCTGAAATAACGTCTTTTTTGCCGATCCGTACACCCATCGATGATCTGTCTTTGAATGTACGCCAAACTTATTCTAGCCACGTTGAAACGGCACTCCGTAACACAACCTGAATCCGCATGGTTGATCACACTCCTTATTAGCCCCCTACAGGCAACGCCGAAAGGGGACTCTTAGTTTCCTCTCGGTCTGTCTGTCCTTCCGTCTGTCCGAATATCAGTTTTCCGGACTTTTTTCTGCAACGGATGGAGATATTCAGATGAAATTTGATACACAGCTTGGTCTTGGATAGTTACAGAGCAAGTTCGACTTTCGTCACGCTTGACCTATTTTTCGAGGAGTTATGCCCCTTGATGACTTGGAAAATTCAGTTTATGTCAGTTTTCCGGACTTTTTCTGCAACAAATAGAGATATTCCGGTAAAAGATACACAGATTGGTCTTGAATAATTGCAGAGCACGTTTAACTTTCGTCACGCTTGACCTATTTTTCGAGGAGTTATGCTCCTTGGTGACTTCGAAAATTCAGTTTTTGTTTTCGAGGAGTTATGCCCCTTGATGACTTGGAAAATTCAGTTTTTGTCAGTTTTCCGGACTTTTTACTGCAACAAGTAGAGATATTCGGATGAAATTTGATACACAGCTTACTCTTGGATAGTTACAGAGCACGTTTAACTTTCGTCACGCTTGACCCATTTTTCGAGAAGTTATGCCCCTGGATGCCTTGGAAAATTCAGTTGTTGTCAGTTTTCCCAGACTTTTTCCTGCAACAAATAGAGATATTCAGGTAAAATTTTATACACAGCTTAGTCTTGGATAGTTACGGAGCAAGTGCTCATGCTTGACCTTTTTTTCGAGGAGTTATGCCCCTTTATGACTTGCGTTTTGCGGTTTTGTTTGTGTGTGGTCATCTGACAGTGAGGAGGTTGTTTTACACCACAATTGTACGTTCTTCGATACCTCTGGGTAATCGGAAAAGTGGGAGGGTTGTGCGCACGTAATCCAGGATAACCACACCTTCTGCTATTTCCGTGACAGATGACCGTCCTAAGTGGGCACCGGTTGCCCATTGGTCTCGTTGGTTTATGTGTAGTCCTTTGTGTTCGATGTTTCTTTGTTGTGCGTTGACGTTCCTTGTCCCTTATGCGTCTCTTTCTGTGCTTGTCTGCTTTGTGTTTTTGCATTGAGTGTTTTGGGTTTTTGCTGTGGGTGCTGCTACCTGGTGTTGTTGGAGATCCTCTCCTTTGTTTTGGAGTCGCGCACTCTTTGCGAAGTAAATGCAAAATAAAACTAGGGGGCGCTACAAAAATATATATTTGACTGTGTCTGAAAATAAATTTGCTAAAAGAATGGAGACTTGATGGCACCCACAGCAACAATGTGTGAATTCTGTGAAAATACAGAGTAGACAAGCACAGCAAGAAAAAAAGGAACTTCAAACACGACATATAAACATAAAACACAAAAAACTACACTTATGTATTACATAGTTTGATTCAATTAGATACTGATACAAGTATTTCGAGCTAGTATAAGAAAAAATGGATTGAAATATTGCCTAATAAATCTACATCGTAAAGGAAACCAGTAAATAGACCACTAATCGTCTCACAAAGTACTACCAGTGTTTTATTTTGTTCATTCTAGATGGCTTTAATATATCATCAGTACTTGGAATAGAGTCTGAGGAGTGCTATCAAGTGAACACGTGTGACTATGCCGAGAAGGTATATTCCCCAAACTGTTATTGTGACAACCTTTGCCATATCTACGACGACTGCTGTTTAGATCATACTTCCAAAGAAGAAACGATACTACAAACGGATGAAATAACAGGTAAAGTATTTCCGCTAATAATGATTTTAAAAAGTTTGTTACAAGACGGCAGAAGAATTGAGAAAAAAAAAGATAAGTAAATGCGAGTCGTGAAAATAGTAACGGTGAGCCGATACTGGAAGTACAGTATATCGCGCCAAACTTACTATAATACAGAAAGCTAGGTTACATGATAAGTTTTTGCTCTATTCACATCTTAGATGTGTGACTAGCATAACATATGATAGAGATATCAAGTACACCAGAGAAGAAGTGCGAATCACAGTTCATGAGTCAAAGATCCAGGGGAACATTACACAATTGTACAAGTCGCCATTAACAAAGCACACGCGAAATCTCAATGGCGACAGGACAAGGTGCCCAAGAGGAGTGAACAAATGTCAAATCCGGTAAAAAAAAAAAAAGACGCTCATTGGAAAGGTTATGCACTTTCTTTGTAGCGACCATAGAACTTCCTTAGTGACGTCTTAAGGTGTGTCATTTTTTAACTAAGAAATTTCAATGGTTTTATGAAAACTTTATCCAATCATACATGTAGGATTCATGTTAATTAATCATTTTATGAAGAAAAATAAATAGGTCATTGATGAAAATCAAGGCTTTTGCTTATTTTGAAAACAGGGTGAAAAATGCTGGAAATTTGTTGCTAAAATAGCACATTTGTAACGAAAACACAACAAGTGCTAAAATCCACAACCACGAAATCGTGGAGACCTTAAAACTTGTTCATCAGTCCGACCGTCCGTATGTGCGTCTGCCCGTTAGTCACAAAAACTTTAACATTGTACAGAACTTTTGAATGGTAAATGATAGGGCTTTCATATTACACATGTGCATTCCTTGTGAAAAACCTATCCATGGATATCAAACTTTTTGACCTTGTGACCTTGGACTTTGACCTACTTTTCAAAATCTTTAACCTTGACCATAGCTTTTGAATGGTAAGTGATAGCGCTTTCATATTTCTCATGTGTTTCCTTGTGACAAGACCTTTCCGTGGTTACCAAAGATTTTGACCTTGATGTTGGAGTTTGACCTACTTCTCAAAACGTTTAACCTTGACCATAACTTTTGAATGATAAGTGATGGGGGCTTTCATATTTCACATGTGTATTCGATTTCCTTTTGACAAGACCTTTTCGTTGGTAACAACAATCTGACCTTGTGACCACATTTAAAAACTTCAACCTCGGCCATAACTTTTGGATGGTAATTTCAATGATAGGACATTCATATTTCACATGTGAATTCCTTTTCGTAAATTCTTTCCCTTGGTAACAAAGTTGAGACTCTTTACTTTTTTACCCTTTCTTGGAGTTTAATCTTTTGATATGTAGAATTTTTATAATACATGAGATATATTATAAAAACATACGAATGGGGGAGAGGTCTGTAAGCACTTCTTTAAAGACAAACACCCAAAAGCGGGGGACCAAAATTTCTTTTTTTAAACTTTAGTTTTCTTTGTTCATTTACAATAAAATAGGTTAACGTACGATAAAAAAGGCAAACAGCTCACTGGTGGGCCTATTTGCCCTCAACAGGAAGTGCTCGTAGTTAGAACATGAGCTTGTATAACGCATTAGTTGTGAAATGAATAAGCCATACGCAGGCGAAGAAAGAATGTTGCTGCACATGATGTTTTTGATGATGATATCAAAATCGTCATGTATTTTTTCCATGGACGATGGGACTCCATGAAATGTGTTGTTAAAACCTTTTTAGAGAAGACAGGACCCCGACCACCTGATTGTCAGTCTGATTCCTCCGGTGATAACATGCATGAGCTCGCCACAGCCGGTGGAGCACGGACTGTATTATAGTAGGGTGACCAAGTCGCCAAAAGTGGCTTATTTTAGGAGTTTAGTCGACACGCATAGTACACGGCAAATATTGGTATCAAATGAAAGCTCTTTATTACCGGCAGTCATGACTGCCGGTATACTGTAATCAATCGTGACATACTTACACGGATAAAATAACTCTTGGCAATATGATTGGTGGACAATTACAAAATATGCAAATATTCGTCAAGATTATTCAGAATCTGTGCATAAGATACTTTCATCAGGTCGGCTCAAGAGTCTAGATGACTTGACAAATAAAAGTCATTTCGTATCAGTGCATTTTCATCCGAAAGATGCATCGAAAAGTCTTTGTACCGATACGTCCTACAACAATCACAGATCCTTGGAAATTTCCATAGCTTGAATCGGAAATGAAAACGGAAAAGCCCGGAAATGTGCGATTGGTCAACAAGAACAAAAATCGTTTATTCCAATTTTTTCTTACTAGTATTTTACAAGCTAACTGCCGGCAAGCTTTTTGTAAAAGCTAATACTTGTCTGTGGTTAATGAATCAAGATGTCGTCAAATGATTTTCATTGTAGAACGTTTTCAAAAATGACGTTGAAATGACGTCATCAACATTTAAAAAAAATTACCGAAAAATCACTTAAAAAAGGAATCGATGAATATTTTATCTGTGGAAAGTAACATCAAACATTGAATGGTGAAAATTACTAACATATTTAATGCTTTTTCGAGTATGATAAGTTTTAACTCAAATTTCTCATAAAATTTGCGTTTTTTGGTTAAAAAAGTTTATTTTGCTAAACAAATGCATTTCTTTGTGAAAATTCTATTTCATTTTTTCCCGTCTCTGAGATCCACTAAATGAATTCTGATCGTTCTTCAAAAAATTAAATCTAAACATTTTCCTCTTCCAATTGATATCAAATATATTTAATTATCTTAATGCAAAAACTTGAAAACTGCTGTTTTTCTACAGAAATCTGCATACTAATTTCTATTAAGATTATTTCTATACATCAATCATAACATCTTTATCATTTATGAATTTGATAATTGAAGGATGTAAATTCCATTCTGATCTTTTATGCTCTTTCGCATAATAACTTAAGTTTTGAACTCATTATTTATATTTTCAGTTTTTTGGAGAAAACTGTATTTTCCATTCAAAAATCAAGGATTTCGGGATATTTCTATATAATTCACAGAATCATATCATTGCAGTAAAATACAATCTTTAGTAGTTATAACATAGTTTTTCTATCGTGTTACAAAATTCAAGCAATAATTTTATTTTTATACTCTAAACTTGGGTAAGATTAGGATTTTTATGGCTCTTCTTGTATGCCTGTCTTTTAGCCTGTGGAAGGGAGGGGGGTTACGGATATCGGTATTGCAGCACCGGTGCGTCCTGCACCTTTTAGAAAACATAGAGACAAAACCGTTTAAGCTAGTAACATCATATTTACCACGTAGATTTAACTCGACGAAAGTAGGAGAATTTTATTTTCAAGGTCGTGCGTGAAAGGTCAAGGTCATTTTGAGGCTCAAGATAGGTTTTTATGAGAAATTGATTAAAATTTCATTGAAATAATTGTTATTGTCCTCTTTTTGGTTCAGTATGTTTTGGAATTATTCATACCTAAAGGAAAATTAATGATCTTTCAAATATGTAACGGACTTTCTATATATTTTGTTCCATCAACAGAGAAATTATGTGTATGCGTAAATTTAAGGGAAGGGGGGGGTTACATACTCACATTTATTTATAAAACTACAGGAATTGCAAACAAGATTGATACACTGTCATTTGAGTTAGGACTCTTTTACCATGAACATTGACTTTGAAAAGAAAGAAAATCCTATTGATTTTGAAGGTCAGGGTCAAGGTCATTTTGTGGCTAAATATAGATTTTTGGTTACATTTTTAAAAAAAAAATCGTTTAATCTATTTTGGGTCAAAATATTTTAAATCTTCTTCATGATAAATAAAATATAAATGATCTTTTTTGCATGTATTGGGGTTTCATTTCCTACTTTTGCACATTTGAGAAATTATGCGGAAGAGGAGGCGGTTGCATGCACACATGCTGTAACAAGATATGGTGACCAAACCGTCTTAAATAGGAATTTCCAATTTGTATGTTAAATATCTTTCGTTGTATAATAGAGAAATCAGTAATGCATGGTGATATCAAAGCTTAGGAACTTCAGGCTTACCATGAAGATTGAGTAGACCCAGACAAAGCTAGGACCTACTTGATTGTTAGGGTACGGGTCAAAGAAGGTCAAGGTCATTTGACATCATTAATCACATGACAGGCGTATGTTGCAGCGTAATCGTTGCCCTATTTTTAGTAAAATTTCCGGGTAAGGGGGGGGCTGCTTATTTTGAATTTTAAATGAAGGACCTATCTATTTCTCTAAGTATGTGTCAGCATAAAATATTTGTGAATTGTAAATCAAAAATATTTATTTTGACTTAAAATAAATACAAAAAAAATAATATTTTTGATTTACAATTCACCAATATTTTATGACTTATGCGTACATTTTTCTGGGTTTTTTTTAGGAAGGGGGGGTATACAAGATTTGAACATTTATTGATAATAGATACCAACTGGTTGATAATCAAAATATTTTAAACCTTCATGATAAATAAAATATATTACATTCCTTCCGCGTTACCCTAAAATGAAGGTATGTACCAATAAAAACGCACTTCTTTTTCAATTAAAAAAAGATGGAAATATAGTGTACCCTATGATTTACAGGCAAAAATTGGTCACTGGATATAATATACTTTTTTGTGATAAACTTCAGAATCAAAGGGATTTGTCGCGCCTCTCGATTGCTTTATGTACTATGGTTCATAACCTATATAGTACATTATCAACCGGGAAGCGTGATAAATCCCTGTGATCAGAACCAAAGCATAATTAATATATATATATCGAAAAACCAAAATCATTACAAATGATAAGAAGGATGACTCAGTTGAATTGCTTCTAAAAGAATGAATCCTTTCTCTATTTATTATCCGACATAACCATCTTGATATTTATGAATCTCAATGTGAAAGAGAGAGTTACATAATAGGGACGAGTATGTAAATAGCTTATGAATGAACATTCCGGCTCTTGTGGTTAATTTTCACAATTTTATATGATTTTTAAGCAAAAAAGATAAACTTTTTGCCTGACAGCACACACATTTTATCTTAACATTTTGAACATAAAATTATTTCACTTGAAAGTACATTGAAAATTGTATAAATCTATGTTATTAGTGCTTATGTCTAGAAGAGATGCATGGTGAACTGTTTACCATTTCCTGTGATTTTTCCATTAAAAAGCATTTTTTTCATCAGATCGATGATGGCTTATCGATAAGAGAGGGCTTTAGAAAACTACCCATCGGCATAATTTTATGGATAACGCTGTTTCTGTACATACACCCTAGCTGAATTAATCATTTTCTGCGACAAATTTTGGTACAAAATAAAAACTAAGCAACGAACTCGCGCGGCATCAATACCAATGTACATTAGTAGGGAATGGCATTTATGGCCCTGTCACACTTTCACTTTTTGGTCAACTTACGAGTAACGACCAAGTGAATTTGCCAACACGTCACAAAACGTTGAGGTCGTTGTTTGGTCGCTGGCTTAATTGTCGTTGTGTGGTCGCTGGAAAACGTTGGTGTGCGCTGTGGTCGTCGGAAAATTTTGTGAATGCACGAAACCGCCGACGACTGTCCAGCGTCCAATTGTAAGTTATGGAGTCATTAGGAGGTCGCTGGGCATGCGTTCCCGTCCGCTGTGCAGTCGTTGCTAAAAACGCCGAGGGTGCCGATAATTGCAACGAATGTGTAATGACAGAGAAGCGCAAGTCTAATGCGTTCACAGCCACACTCTTCTAGCGTGTGCTTCACGTCTTGAAATATTTTCTGAAAATTAAGTTTTGCTGTAAACGTTGTAGATCGCGAGAAGGTCGCTGCCAGGTTGTTGACAAGTCGTTAGCCTAACGTTGCGAGATCTTTGGGCACGCTTTATAGAACGTTAACAGGTAAATTGTCAACTAGTTTTATGCGTCTGGAAGACGCTGATGTCGTTGGGCGAACGTTCCCCATGCGCTACAAGGTCGCTACCCGCAAGTTGAGAACATTGCTTCATAAATGATTTTCAGACCAAACCCCGACGTTTACCAGCGTGTTGAAGGTCGTTATACTCGTGCGTTGGCCAAAAAAGTGAAGGCGTGACAAGGTTATAAACCACTTCGTAGGTAATCTTGAAATAGAACTTGAAATTCTTCACAACATATGCAACTATGTGTCAACATTGATGAAGTCCCATTTTTAAGTTGCCTTCTCTATATCTTTGTGATCTTGATCTTTGACCTTGATAATCGAAAAAGTGTTCTTTGAGTCATTTGTATTAAATGTATACTTTAAAGAGCTTGACCAAGATCTGTTGGTGAATGACACATAGCATCTTCAATGATTTTGACGAATTCAATCCTGCGACCTTGACCCTATAATATTAATGGGTTCTTCCTATTGTTATTAACAACAAGTGTATGGGCATTGGAAAGATCCAATAAAATTGTGTCCTCTTAGTTTGTATATAAAGATAATAAACATTTCCCTTCAGTGACCTTGATCTTTGACCTTAGAAAATCAAAAGGGTTCTTCTTCTTGTTATAAACAATAAGTGTAAGGAGTTTGGTAAATAATATTTATTTATAACATTTTCAACCGGTGACCTTGACCTTTGACCCATGACCTTGAAAATTAATAGGGTTTCTCCTCTTGTCATAAGCAATAAGTGTATGAAGTTTGGTCAAGATCCAATCAAAATTGTGCCTCCTAGGCTGTATAAAAGAGCGTGACGAGCACAAACACACCCCCCTCTCCCACACAGTCACCATTACGTGTACACTCTCGTACGCACCCTCACCAATGGTCGCATTATACCCCCCTCATTTGTTTTCTATGATGGAAGAGCAAATTGACAAATATTTGTCCTCCATTTTTGTACACGGAGAGGAATATTTCATTTTTAAGGAATTATAATGTTCAAATGTTTAATTTGTTTTAAAAATAGCTACCAATGACGTCATCAATACAGATTTTATGTCATCGCGATTTACTTATGTTAAGGATAAGATTGGAATATTTTTCTGTCGATGCAATTTGTACAGAAAATTCAATTTTGTTTCCATTAATATTTCTTTTCTTTGTGAAAAAGACCAGAAATACGTAATCTATGTTGAATGACCCCTTTGACCTTTGACCCATGAAAATGGAATGTTTGTACATTCAAACCTGTTGACGACATTGATATTTTTAAAGTACATTGCTTCTAGTTTCATTTGACATATAATTTACCCATGTACTACTCTGTCGACTAAATTGTAAAATTTAGCTCTTTGGTCACCGTACTATTACGTACATCCCCCTTTTTATATCCATATACATATTCATCTTTGTTGTTTGGGCCCAAACCTTTTGCTGTCTTGTGCGGTCATCCAACAGTAAAAAGTTTATTTTACACTACAATTATGCGTTCATCGAGTCCTTTCGGTAACCAGAAAAGTAAGAGAGTTCTGCGCACATACTCCGGATAACCACACCATTTGCTACTTGTGTGGCAGATGGCCGTCTTTAGTCGGCACTGATTCCCCATTGGTCGCGTTGGTTCATTTGTAGTCTTTTGTGTTTAATAGGTATATCAATTTTATGAATAAGGCTGGGTCTGACCCAAAAGTAAAACGTTGTTAAAAATTACCTAAATATCAAATCCGGTTGCCTTTAAACGGACTTTTAACATTGAAAATGCATTTTGGGGCTTTTTTGAAGTCATATACGTCATTTATGCAGCTTAATCTAAATAAAAAAATCATGAAATATAAGTACAATATCATTGCTCTTTAAGTTAAATATTAATAATGTTGGGTTTAAGGTTTTAACTATATGTTCCCATAACAACAACTCAAGTACCCCATCAAAGAAGGGAGGAGATCTCCAACAAGACCCCGTTGCAGCATCAACAGCAAAACACCCGATGCAAAAACACAAAAGACGAGTACAGCACGAGACGGAAAAGAGACACACGACATGTAAACATCAAACAAAAAAGACTACACATAAACCGACGAGACCAATGGGCAACCGGTGCCGACTTTGGACGGCCATTTGTCACGCAAGTAGCAAATGGTGTGGTTATCCTGGATTAGGTGCGCACAACCCTCTCACTTCTCCAATTACCCAGAGGTCTCGAAGAACGTTCAATTGTGGTGTAAAACAAACTCCTCATTTTAAGATGACATCATACAAACAAGACCGCGAAACGTAGAGGCCCCAGAGACACAGATGAATATGTAAATGGATATAAAAAGAGGGCATGCGTAATACAGTCCGTGCTCTGCCGGCTGTAGCGAGCTCATGTATGTAATCACCCGAGGAGTCCGACTGACATTCAAAGAGGACAGGTGTTCGGGGCCCTGTCTTCTCTAAATATGTTTGGACAGGGCCCTTCATGGAGTCCCGTCGTCAAAGTCAGTCAGAGTGCAAGTCTCAAGGATGCGCTTGTACAAGACTGTAGATTGGTCAAGTACCAAGCCTAGTGTCCGTCTGGTGACATTAGGATCATATCCACGGTATAAAAGGCGTTTGATGATTCTGACGCATTTTCGATGGTTATGCTGCCTACCTTTGATCCTTTTTATTTTGTTTATCATATCACCATAAAAGACATGTTGTGTAATACCCATAGAAATGTACTCTGTTGCATGTATAGATCCGAATTTTAAAAGAAGTTGACTGTAATTTTTGTAAAATTTCCAGAAAGTCTTAACTAGTTTATGAAAGCGGAAACCTTGACCTAAGAGGTTTTTGGTAATTTGTAAATTTCTACTGTGAAAATCCAAAATATCAGTACATGCTCTAGCGTACCTGATGAGCTGTGATGTGTAAATGCCGTATGACGGTAATCTTGGAACATCACCGTCAAGCCAGGGGAAATTTACTATGTTGAATCCAAAATCATCCCTTTTGTCATATACACTTGTATGAATCTTTCCGTTTACAATTTTTATATTAAGGTCCAAAAACGGTGTTTCTGTATTTGAAAGGTTTGCCTTGTTAATGGTTAATTCTTGTGGATAAATTTCATTCTTATATAATTCAAAAGCAGGATTGTCAATGGTTAATATATCATCGTATTATTGAAACATTTCAGATCATCAAATTTTCTTTGCTTTTGAAGATTTTGGATAAATTCTTTTTCATAAGTGTATAAAAATAAATCTGCAACAAGAGGCACACAGTTAGTACCCATAGGAATTCCTACAACCTGCTTGTATAGATCCTCACCAAATATAACATAAATATTGTCCAAGAGGAAGGACAAGGCATTACACAGGTCACTACATGTCCATAATTTGTATGATTTGTAGTCTGTCGAGGAAAAGAAACCCTTCGTTTCAGATGTACAAATGTAAGTTTTTCGCTCTCGATCAAAACACCATTTTAAATGAAATTAGACAATCGATCATTAATTTTATCATGAGGAAGTGTGGTGTACATATTAGAGAAGTCGTATGAAGAAATCGTATTGGCTTGGAAATTTCCAGATTTCATTTTGTCAATCACATCCCCTGAATTCTTAATAGACCAAAATAAATTTACATCGTTCCTGTTTAGAACCGTTTCACAATATCTAGTTATGTGTTCTTAAATAGCAGTAAGTGCTGACGTCAGATTTCTAGACAAAATTGTAGTGGAGCAGTTACTAGAATTAGCAATAAATCGAAATTTGTAAGGAGATTTGTGCAGTCTCGGTATGCAATATAGTGTTGGGAGATCCAATTTAGAAATAGAGATATTGAATGAAGACAGTTCACTGTTATGCTTGCTTAAAATGTTAGATGCATTTTCATTGCTTTTGATATATGTATTAGTAGACGAAAGTTCTGAAATCAAAGTTCATATGATATAACATTTTCAAATGATAATGGTGTTGTTGGCTGCTTTATCAGCTGGTGCAAAGACATATTTTTCATGTAATTTACTTAGTTTGGATTTGAAATATCTTTCTGATTTGGAACGTGGATTTTGAAAAAGATGAGGGTTTTTATGGAAGTTATCTATTCGAATATCCGTTATATCTAAAATGAGGTTTTTCCAGTCATTCAGAGCATGCGGTTCGACTCCTTCTGATTTACACCATCTTTTCGTATAATTATATAAGGCTTCCGTAAGCACCTCACGGCATTTGACAAAAACTATCTTGGATGGGATTCTATACTTTGGTCCTTTTTTAAGAAGACCACGGAGCTGTCTGTCTTGGATAATTGAAAAGTCACCTGTAACAACATGGCCAGCTGGTTTGTAGAGATATTTAGAAGTTGCACATTCTCAAGAAGCAGGACACGATTCAAGTATTTCAGGATCCGATCTAACTTTATTATAGTTAAAAACAAAGTTTCGAAAAGGTTTCTTGTACGTATAACAAATAAGAGGTGGCTCTAAAATAGTGTGTTGGGTACAAATTGTGCGCCTCTTGTTGCAGATTTATTTTTATACACATATGAAAAGGAATTTATTCAAAATCTTCAAAAGCAAAGAAAACATGATGATGTGAAATGCTTCATTAGTACTTCTAGGTACCTGGATGATATTCTTACTATCGATAATCCTGTTTTTGAAAAGTATAAAGATGTTATTTATCCACAAGATTTGACTCTAAACAAGGCAAACTTTACAGACACTGAAACACCATTTTTGGACCTAAATATCAAAATTGTCAATGGAGAAATTCATACAAGTGTATATGACAAACGAGATGATTTTGGATTCAACATAGTAAATTTCCCCTGGCTTGACGGTGATGTCCCTAGATTACCGTCATACGGTATCTATATTTCACAGCTCATCCGGTATGCTAGAGCATGTACTGATGTTTTGGATTTTCATAATAGAAATCTACAAATTACAAAGAAACTTTTAGGTCAAGGTTTTCGCTTTCACAAACTAGTAAAGACTTTCTGGAAATTTTACAAAAATTATGATCAACTTCTTTTGAAATTCGGACCCATAAAAGCAACGGAGTATATTACTTTAGGTATTTCACAACCTGCATTTTATGGTGACATAATTAACAAAATAAGAAGGATCAAAGGTAGACAGCATATGTATCGAAAATGCGTCAGAGTCATCAAACGCCTTTTATACCGTGGATATGATCCTAATGTCACCAGACGGACACTAAGCTTGGTACTTGACCAATATACAGTCTTGTACGAGCGCATTCTTAAGACTTGCACTCTGACTGACTGTGACGACGGGACTCCATGACGGGCCCTGTCCAAACCTCTTTAGAGAAGACAGGGCCCCGACCACCTGTCCTCTCTGAATGTCAGTCGGACTCCTCGGGTGATTACATACATGAGCTCGCTACAGCCGGCAGAGCACGGACTGTATTACGCATGCCCTCTTTTTATATCCATTTACATATTCATCTGTGTCTCTGGGGCCTCTGCGTTTCGCGGTCTTGTTTGTGTGACGTCATCTTACAGTGAGGAGGTTGTTTTACACCACATTTGTACGTTCTTCGAGACCTCTAGGTAACTGGAGAAGTGAGAGGGTTGTGCGCACGTAATCCAGGATAACCACACCGTCTGCTATTTACTTGGCAGATGGCCGTCCTAAGTCGGCACCGGTTGCCCATTGGTCTCGTTGGTTTATGTGTAGTCTTTTATGTTTCTATGTTGTGAGTTGGTGTTCCTTGTCCCTTTTGCGTCTCTTTCTGTGGGTATCTGTTCTGTGTTTTTTGCATGGGTGTTTTGGGATTTTGCTGTGGGTGCTGCAACCTCGTGTTGTTGGAGATCCCCTCCTTTCTTTGGCATTTTTCTCAAAATTCAATGATATATTACTTACATTTTTAAGTTTAAGTTTTATAAATATAAAACTTCAGAAATCACAAAGTTTGTGTTCGTTGCTATGGCAACATGAATACAAATATATACAATATTTAGAATCCGTTTTTTACTAGATCATTGAATGACAAATATGGACAATGACCATATCCTAATACACAATACCAAATCGATAATTCAGGAAAGCACGAACCAAAGACATACAAAATTAGAATAAAACAGTACTAAAGCAAACAAAAAAACCTCCACCACATGAAAAAGCGAACACCCAATTAGGAGTGAGACCAGTTGCTCTTGAAGAGTCAGCATCTCCTTCTTGCATGCAACACCCGTCGCTCCAATTCTGCAGAAATACTAGTATCACATCCGGTTTCTTCCATTTCGGAAGATATAAGTATAGTCTGTTGTTGAATGGTTCAAATAGTCTAAGACAGAATATTATTCACCATTCTGGACAATGGAACATCATAGTGTATGACGAGTTCCCCGTAGCGACCTTAGAACTTCCTCAGTCAAAATCTGTGAATTTGCTACTTGCTCTGGCAAAACGTATCAATTGGGATATTAACAAGCCATAAGCAGGCGATGAAGGGATGTTGCTGCTCAGAAAAGGGAAGTTTGTCGTCACGTTTGTCATAAGATTTGGGTGTTCATGTGACCATCAATGTCATATGACAGCATTATGTCCAAATATGATTCTGAATATTTTGTCTCTGTAGTTTCTTTGAAACTCCGACAGATAGATTCTGCTAAGGAAATTCGCGAATTTTGGATTATTGATGGACATGACATCGTCTATACATCTGTTAGTGAAGTTAAAGTCGGAAGCTTAGTATCTTTTCCCTTTAGAGACCAAAAATTGAATGAATTCAGCTTCGTACGAGTGGGGCACAATTTGTCCCCATTGGAATTTTGACAATTTGTTGGAACCTCTCCTCGAAACATTTAATTCGAAGTGATAATTATACCCCACTCATAATTAATAAATGTATTCAAGTAGACCTTTCATTACACGAAAGATTATTTTGAATATTCAAAAAGTCCGTTGCTATGGGAACAATTGTGTAAAAATGCACATAAGCCCACTTTGAGTCCTTGGATAAGAACATCTAAGGTTAAGTTATCTGAAAAAAAATTTATCTAAAATAAAGTTTGGAATTTGCTTTATCGTATATGTAAAAATAATTGTGTAAGCCTGTTTCAATTATCAGGGAAAGGCTTCGAAAAACAGTGGAAAATGCTTATTTTTATATTGTATGGCCACTTTACCATAGCAACCATTATAAATGTGATAGTGTTTTCTTGTTATTTGATAGAGGCTTATCTTTATCAAAATCGAATTTGTACTTCCTGGAATTAAAAATAACTGTTTTATAAAAAGTAATTTTGAAAAATGGTTGCCATGGTAACACATGTTCCCTATAACTTTTACATGGTTAATGAAAGAGCTATTTGTGTTAGATATATTCAAACAATTATCATCTGTTCGTAATGATTCAAACAATTAAAAAATAACATTGAAATTGCACAATTTGTAGTATTATAGACCATAATCACTGTTGCCAAGGTAATTTATGTACATAGTGGGTTGATCTCCAATTTGCACATTTTATGAAATAAATTCTATTTCCATATCATATACCCTTAAAGAGAGAAGAACAATTGGAAAATACAAACATCATTTTGAAATCAATATATCAAAATTAGATAAAGTTGTTGTTATGGTAACCATCATTTTTGATAATATTATACACCCTCTGAGAGCTTATTTCAAATTTTAGGTCCTAATTTAGGTTAATGTCATGTAAAGACCAAATTATAAAGCTTTAAAAATGCTCACTTTTACAGGTCCTTGCGACAGTTAACCTAGAAACATTTGTTTTTTGTTAAAATCTCTTTTTTTTATTTGTCCCTCTTTATGTGTGAAATTTCATGAAAATTGGAGACCATGTGTGCCGAAATTGTTTTTAAAAATAGAGAATTGGTATTTTAAAATGTGTCTATGTCGTATGTCTCTTTAAATAACTTGCTATGCTTGTCTACTCTAGTGTTCTCGCATTAGTTGTTTTGGTGCTTTGCTATTTACACTGCAGCCGGTTCTCGTTGGAGATTCCCTTCTTTCTTGTACAAAGAGATGTGCTCAAATTATGAACGTTGTCAATGATCGATAGTAGGATGTCTAAGTAAGAGGCTAAAGTGCTACTCTCAGTTGTTTCTTTTATTTCCAGTTCACAGAGTACATTCATCAATGTTGAACTGCGACGCTAGCTTCTTTTTGCTGTTTAAAATCGGATACTGTATGAATTCTGCCTCGTATGAATAAAGAAATATGTCAGCTAGGAGAGGGACACAGTTTGTGTCCATTTGAATGCCAGTTGAGCACGGGAACATATACTTTAAGGCCTAGTATTTCGATATCACCTTGTGTAAATCCTTTTTTCAGTAATTATTCAACACTCTTTTCGAATTGTACCAGCACCCTTTTCAGCATTCATTTTGGCTTTATTCAACCAGTTTGACATTACGTACTATTTATGACTCTTTGATATCCGAAACACGAGTCTAGTACAATACTATTGGTACTATAGAACATACGAGGGTTGATTGATATATTGTGAGCATCGATTTTCTTGGATGCAGAAGGTATTCTGCTGATAGAGTACCTCCAAAAAGGACAAAAAATCAATGATACATACCCTGCTTCACTTCTGACACAGTTACGGGAACAAATTAAACTTAAGCGCCGCGGAAAGCTCACTAGTTAAAGGTGTGTTGTTCCATCAGGACAATACTCCTGTTCACAAGTCAATCACTGCCATTCATGACTGTTAATTTAATTGATCATCTGCCTTGTTCACCTGACCTTGCTCCATCAGACTTTCATCTATTCCAAAAACTGAAAGCAGCTTTTTCTGGCACCCTATTCCAGTCCGATGATGACTTCATACTTGAAATGAATGGCTTTCTGACCAGTCTGTTTAGGGAATTCTTTAAAAATGGCATTGAGGCCCTAAACACAGATGGTACAAGTATAGATACTGAAGGGGATATGTAGAAAATTAATGCAAAATATTTAATAAAATTCAAATTATTCAATTCGATGTTCACGACATATCAATAAGCCCTCGTACTTTTGAAGATCGCCTTTGATGTGAGTATGATCTGCCTTAAGCTTCAATGTATGTATGTATGTATTATTGTGAATGACAAATATGGATAATGACCATATCCCTGTGTACAGCACAAAATCGATAATTCAGAAAATCAGAAACCGAAGGCATACAAAATCAGGATAAAACAGGAATCAAAGCAAACAAGCAAAAACCTCCACCACATGAAAAGAAGCGAACCCCCGATATGGGAGTGAGACCAGGGGTCCAGGAAGAGTAAGCATCTCCTGCTTGCATGATCCTAGGAATCCAGTAAAAGTATGGTAGTTCAAAATCGGATTTTAGAGATGCCAAATGAAAGAAGCACATATTTGTGGTTGTCTAAAGCAACTGAGAATTGCGTTAAGTTGTATGACAAATATGGATAATGACCATATCCCTGTATACAGCACAAAATCGATAATTCAGAAAATCAGAAACCGAAGGCATACAAAATCAGGATAAAACAGGAACCAAAACAAACAAACAAAAACCTCCACCATATGAAATAAGCGAACTCCCGATATGGGTATGTGTGATTTCCAGGTGACATATTGAGTCCTATTTCCTCATTTATACAGTTGTATAGCAGTATATTGCTATCTGTATGTAGGATGGTGATTCCTGGTCAGGTAATTAGGGAACCTTTTTATCTTGTCGAAATCAGGATGGTGCTCTTCGGTTGTTATTAAGATATTTGTAGTATATGCTGCTATATTTGGGCTAGATGGTTGTTCCTGATTAAGGAAACTGGGAACTTTTTGTCTTAGATATAAGTGGTTGTTATGGATATCTGTTTTGTGCCATACGTTGGTGTGATGGTGGTTCCTTAGGGAGACAGGGAACTTTTTTGTATTACAGAGACTCGTGTGGTGCTTGTCTGGAAAAGTGGTTCTTACAGAGACCTGTGTGGTGCTTGTCTAGAAGAATGGTTCTTACGGAGACATGTGTGGTGCTTGTCTAGAGGAGTGGTTATTACAGAGACCTGTGTGGTGCTTGTCTAGAGGAGTGGTTATTACAGAGACATGTGTGGTGCTTGTCTAGAAGAGTGGTTATTACAGAGACATGTGTGGTGCTTGTCTAGAGGAGTGGTTATTACAGAGACATGTGTGGTGCTTGTCTAGAGGAGTGGTTCTTACAGAGACATGTGTGGTGCTTGTCTAGAAGAGTGGTTATTACAGAGACCTGTGTGGTGCTTGTCTAGAGGAGTGGTTATTACAGAGACATGTGTGGTGCTTGTCTAGAGGAGTGGTTCTTACAGAGACATGTGTGGTGCTTGTCTAGAGGAGTGGTTCTTACAGAGACATGTGTGGTGCTTGTCTAGAAGAGTGGTTATTACAGAGACCTGTGTGGTGCTTGTCTAGAGGAGTGGTTATTACAGAGACATGTGTGGTGCTTGTCTAGAGGAGTGGTTCTTACAGAGACATGTGTGGTGCTTGTCTAGAAGAGTGGTTATTACAGAGACCTGTGTGGTGCTTGTCTAGGAGAGTGGTTATTACAGAGACATGTGTGGTGCTTGTCTTGAGGAGTGGTTATTACAGAGACATGTGTGGTGCTTGTCTAGAAGAGTGGTTATTACAGAGACATGTGTGGTGCTTGTCTAGAGGAGTGGTTATTACAGAGACATGTGTGGTGCTTGTCTAGAAGAGTGGTTATTACAGAGACATGTGTGGTGCTTGTCTAGAAGAGTGGTTATTACAGAGACATGTGTGGTGCTTGTCTAGAAGAGTGGTTATTACAGAGACCTGTGTGGTGCTTGTCTAGAAGAGTGGTTATTACAGAGACATGTGTGGTGCTTGTCTAGAAGAGTGGTTATTACAGAGACATGTGTGGTGCTTGTCTAGAAGAGTAGTTATTACAGAGACATGTGTGGTGCTTGTCAAGAAGGGTGGTTTTACAGAGGTTTGTATAGTGGCTATCTAAATGTGTATGTTACTCATCGAGACCCATTTGTTACCATCTCTTGGCGAGATTGTTCTTCCGGACCATATGAACCAGTATCATGAGGATGTGGAGACGTTATCAGGAGGGAGGCCTTGGGACTTTATGAGTCCATATATGTGTGAGATGCCGATTGCTTATACCGAGGAACATGGAGGATACCTTCGTTTGGAACTGTTTGATGACGTACATCTTAGTGAAATATTTGCTCAAAGCAATACGGAAGATGAAGTAGACTGTTAACATATTTGTACCATAGTATCTATATTTTTTTGTGAATTCTGTGTGTATAATTAGGTAACGATATATGAATGTTCATGTAATTTATTGTTGAAAATAATTTCAATTTAGTAAAAGTAAATACTCTACTTACCTTGTGATCGAGGAAGGACGGATGAGGTTGATGTTTGGAAAATTCCGGGTAAAAAAATTGTTAAAGAAGTTCTCTACTTGTGGGTATTTTCCCTTACATTTACTCGGACAAACTCAAATTATTAAGTATTGGTAGTTTAATAAAAATATATTGTCTCGTTTAATGAATTTATTTGAAGACGTTAAACATTTGAACCACTTGGTGAATGTCACTGCTGGTGAACCTTGAGTCTCCGAGAGCACATGTAGCCAAGTTCGATGAACTTTGATTGATCGTTTCTTCAACTCATTCGAAAATTTCTGTTATCAAAATTTCTTGAAATTTCTAAAGCATGGATCCTTTAGCCATCCTGCCACGTTTTTCGGTACATTTTTTGGGCATCATAACTTTCACACTCTTTGGCCATATTACTATTTTAGATTGAAGTTCACTGACAAGGCTTTAGTACCCGAAACGAGCATGTGTGGTCCATGCTGTAAATTTATCTGCTCTAAAATGATGCTAATGAATTGGAAGACGTTAAAAATTACCCATAAAACAGCGAATTAAAAGCCCATATCTAGAGCTAGCGATTTAACACCAATTCCCTGTAAGCACCACCATTATATGAAAACGCTAGGACACAGATCCTTATGATATCTGTTCAAATGAAAGACCATACTGGTCGAGGACAAGTGGCCGCCCAGAACCAAATACCGTCTACTGCATTTTAGAAGGACTTAGGGTTGAAATGATGACATGAAAATTTGTCATAGGGCTTTTAGACATATATTTTCCTGATTATAAAGAATAATCTCATCCGGTCGCTAGATTTGTTAAAATAACAAGAAAAGGATTATTGACATGAATTCTGGGGTTGGGGAGAGGGTAAGTGTATCCAGTCTATCAATGTGGTCGTTTGCTTTGGGATTTTTTCATAAAAAAGGCACCATACTATCAGGTAAAGATTACTTTTATTACTGTGAAAGCACTGGAACAAAATATTTCAGTTTACAGATATAGGAGCCAAATAGGCGGTAACTGGTCCTGCAGTCTTGAAAAAAAGTGTCAAATTTCAGTTACACTTTCAGACATTATATAAACAAAATGATAAAATTTTTCATAGAAAACTGTATATAACCAAGTGTGATAAGGGTACACCATTGTCCATACAAAGTTTCAATCAAATATTTCATCAATTACAAATTTTATTAGCAAAAAACCCTGAAAAATAGGTGGCCGCTGGTCCTCCACCAGTAACGAACATTTATTAAATCGATGAAACAAAATTACTCATATTCATGCTGGTTGCCATCGAAACGGGCTGCAAACACCACAAAAAGTGCAATTTTCAGCTGTTTTGAAGTCACACAGGTTCTTCATAAGACATTTTCTACACACATACTGTAAATGTTGTTATTTTCGCGGGGGGATTTCGCGATTATAACATCAAGACATTTCGCGTGGGCGAAATATTCGCGATAAAAATGTATTTTCCATTGTAAGAATGCATTGGGGAAATTTTGGCGTGGGGAAATTTTTCGCGAAATCCCTCCATTCGCGAAAAACGCGAAAACTTCCCTACGCGAAAATTATCACGTAGTATATGATTGTAATTTTTGACACTATCTAATAAAACCATTACATGAATGGAAAAATTAAAAATAGAGAGTTACCCTGGCAACCAATATATCATTTTCTGAAAATAGTTATTTGTCATTTTTAACTGAAATAATGGAAATGCCTTTATGAAGTTTAAAGTTAGAACATATAAGATGGCAATCAATGACAAGTATGTTTTGTTGGTTGCCAAGGTAACGTGGAGTGTATCCAAGGAAAAGTACTCATTTTATTTCAGATTGCAGACCTAATTTCTGACAATATCGAAGGACAAAACATGTAAAAGATTGATTTAAATATAAGCTTTTAAGGTAATCTTAAATTTTATTAAAATAATCTCGCTCAATACTAAAAGAAATCAGCCGCTGCTAAGGAAACATATATTTTGGCTTCAAACTTAAAAGAGGCCTTATTGTTTCCTTTGACACGACCATTTCGAATTAAAAAAATTGAATAAACGTTTTGCTATAAACGTTTAAGACTCCTACTTTAATGTCACATAAATTTTTCTTCCTAATTTAGATTTAGAGATTTAATTTCAAACATCTAAAAAAAGTCCGAAACATGAAGAAATTTTGTGTAAATAGGTATTGTTTCCATGGTAACTATACAAAAGTTTGTGTAGTTTTTATCAAAATCTATTAATCGAGTTATTTGTTGTGGAATGAAAATTATTATCAACGTTTGAAATTTTAAATTCGACATTTTTTTAAATGGTTGTCACGGTAACGTTTACTCAACTTATTCTATTTCAGTTTTTGCATTGTATGTTACAAGATGTCACAATTTGGCAATGAAGTCGATTTTTTGATAAAATCAGAAATTCCAATTTAAAAATACGTCAAACCCATGGAAACGGTTGAAATTGAAATTTAGGTCCTTGGTAACCTACTTATTTTCGTGTATATTTTAGATGAAATGGAAAAACAAAAAATAAAATCTAACATCTATAAAACTTGCCGTAATGATCAATATTTTTGCCATGGTAACCATATTTGTAAAGAAAATCTGAAAAGGTAACAAGTAAGGTTGAGTATCTTATAGCCTCTATTTTTTAATTTGATGACGATTGAAATTATAAACCATTTGTATCAGACGCGGTAAGGCTTTGGAAACACGAAAAAATCACTGTTGACGGCGATTACGAAATAAACAAGCAAACAACATAAGCGAAGTTTAGATAAACATATTCTAACAAAGAATTATCGTCGGAATACGGCCCCGATCAAAATGTCAATATGATTCCAAACCTGACTATAAGTAGTGCAAACAGATCCCTGGATTTCTTATTTTATTTAAAACCCCTAACACAGAAGAACATTTGAATTTAACATGGATTATCAGATTGGACCTGCTTTTGTTTTAATTGAAGCGTTCGAACTCGTAACTATCTTGAACAACATTGCAAACCAAATTTAATGCACAACACACATGTTTCGGTTAATACGAGGGTCGTTCCGAAAGTTCGTAGACACATGCCTTAATAACCACATTGGAAGTCGTATGCGAATGATTTTTTTTTTTAGAAATGAAAGGGATACTTTCAGAAATAGAAAACAAAAGTATCAGGTTTAAATAATTTACAAAAAGGGCATATTTGTCATCTTTTTACATGAAGGTAAACGTCTTCAAATTGAATAGCATCATTTAAAACCTGATAAATTTACAGCATGGACCAGACATGCACGTTTCGGGTACTTAACCCTCATAAGGGTAGATGATACGGCGCAGTGAAAGGAGCTGTAAGATAAGGGCCGTTTTTAGCCCTAAATCTCGTGCTGTATTTCTTCCACATGACGGTGCATATGCAGACAAAATATAATCATTATTGAAATAAAATGTATTTGAAGACTTTTTGTATGTTTTGCTTTTCGATTAAATACTCCCAAGATTCTAAAATGAAGGTCCAAAGAGGGAGGGGGTGTTCGAGTAATAAAACTGATAATTTCGATCATAAACGTAGAAATTTTAGAATATTTTGCCTGAAATGGATAAATATTAACTAAAAGATATCAAATACACCTACATTGTATATCAGAGATCCCCTCCCTCAGAAATACATTTCGAAAGCTCTTTTTCCTCTAATCGGTAAATAATGAAATCCGGAACTCAAAATACGGTCTTATTTTGTATGTAATTTGCTATAATAGAAGCTTTTTAGCGCGAAATGCATATTAGCGGAGAAATCCACATCGCTCCTGCTTATTTCATTCCTAATTGTTGTACATTTCATTCGATCGTATTTAGAACACATTTTTTGATGGATTAAGGAGGAAAAATAGTCAAATTTTCCATATTTGATTATCTTAAAGATCGATTCTTTAACAAATGCACCCCCTTCTTTTTTTGGTTTTTCGATTCTGGGGTAGTGTTCCCCCCGGAGATACAGAACCTCACTTTTCCAGAAAATTTGTATCATGGATATACACCTCCAGTATAAGTGGCGTTCTGTATCTCCGGGGGGAACAATGTTAAAAAAACTTTTCCGTTTTCTATTTATTTCTATGGGAAAAAGACAAGTTTTGACCAAAATATTAGCATAATTATACATAATAGATATAAAATAACTTCAGAGTTTGATGGGATACTGTATTTGTATTGATTTAACGAACGATTTTTCTTAAAATTTCCATTTTCAAAATTCCATATTTTAGGGCAAATTTTACGTCTTATCTTATCAGCTCCTTTGAGCTGTTGGAATGAACCCATCCCTTTCGTTACATTGCTAAATAAAATAAGAGAGAATACTCGACTATCAATTAAACTTTCTATATTTATACATTATTCATTTATACTTTTGTCTGCCATGACCACTGCAACGTTTTAACAAAATCGGACCAGATTTACGAATATGCATGATATTGTTGATCAAACAAACCAAACAATGATCACGTCATAGTTATTTACGAAGTGCCAGACAGTCGTTCAGTTTTGAATTTCGGTTGAATAAAACAGACGGAGATGGATACATCTTGATATGTTTATGTACCAAATTATGTACCAAATACATCAAAACTAATAAAAATTAGTTAGAATAGAAGAATGTGTTTTTTTATTTATGAGTAGGTACATGAATACGCGATTTTTAATGGAGTTGAACAAAAAATTAAACGAAAATAAGTTTTCTCCCTTAATGATGACCTGACTTTGAATGATTCAAAAATAAAAGTATACTATGATATAGAGGTAGAAATGCACATGAAATTAGAACATGTCTTCAAATGCATTAACATCATTTAAAAGTAGATAAATTTACAGCATGGACCAGATATATACATGAAAAAATATTTAAATGTTGTACATATGGGAGATATTTTATTTCTTTTAAAATTTATGCTGGACATCTGAGGACGTCGTTACTTTTTGTTAGCTGCACCGTGTCTTAGAAGGACATTTCGAGCCGTGAACTCTCTGCAAAATGCACAAATTTAATCTAAAAAAATATAACCAGAGGGCGCTACTTAAATGAATTTTGGCTGTTTCTAAAACTCACTTTGGATGGAAGCATCGCTGATAAGGATTTAATATAATAGCCTGGTGCATAATAAGCAGGTTTGATTTTTTTTTTTTTTCGGAAGGTTTAGATTTCGAACACTTCCATATTATCCAGAACATTACGTTGTTCAAACGAGATTTGAAAGTTTGTTATTGACCAATGGTAATGAAAATGTGTTAATGTACTCAAAATTATCCATATTAAATGGAAATCAACATGATTTTTATCAAATTATCTAGATCTTTCATTACATTGTGTTGTCCATGAACTGTCAGAACAGCCTTCGGTTTATGATTTTCTGAATTATCGATTTTGTACTATGTATTGGGATATGGTTATTGTCCATGTTTGTCATTGTGCAATACACAAAATACCCCATAATTATGGTGCCTATATATTGTCGAGATAATGTATTTAGATTCATGTTTTAAATTATAGATGCCAGGAAAGACGCGGAGTGCATGCAACTTTATGGACCAGACTTGGGTGTCTTCGTTGTGAAGAATTGTTTGGAGCAAAACCAGAGTTCAATCAATGTATTCATTCCTGAGAACGAAAGTGGGACGATTTTTGATATTATTCCGGTAACCTCTCATAACAAAACCGTCTACAGAAATAAGTATATCGCAGAATGCAACTCTGATACAAAGTACACATTCTGGAAACTGAGGTTTGATACATACAGTTGTGCATCCACTATGAGTACATTGAGCATCGGCAAGTCATCAATTGATGTTGCCGAAATGTACTTCGAAGCAGGATGTGATTATACAATAATCCCTCCTGATCATGCACCACCAAGGTTCTGTATCGTATTCATTCCTACAGATGACAGCACTCGAAGACGGATACCTATCTTAAGCGTCAATGGTGCACATCGGGACAGAACAAGTTGTAAAAGGTTTTATCCGGAGGGAATGTGCCGCAATTGTTTTGATTCTGCACTATGGGGCGAACAAGTACTAGGATTACGTCATGACATGTACATGAATGCTCTATTTCAATTTCACCACACTACGATAGAGCAGGTTAGTTTATCCAAAAATACAGTTCACACTACATTCGTATAATTAACATGAGAGAAAATACAATATACTGGACGAAAGTAATCCATAATTTAAAAGAAAGGTTATTTTGAAATGTTTTAGTCTGGAAAAGACTTATTTCGACTTTCGCTCTTCATACATTTATTATTTGGATACTCTCTCTAACTGTCTCAAGTATTACTGATGAGATATTTCGTGTTGAAATGCGCATATGCAAAATATCCTTTTACTTTGCTAAAGGATGTACAAAATCATATATCAAACTAGAGGTCGCTACTACAATAAATTTGGCTGTGTCTGAAAATCACTTTGACATTCCAGATAGGAGGGGATCTCCAACAAGACCTGGGAACAATACAAACAGTAAAACATCAAAACACCCAAGTGAAAACAGAGAGAAGACATATACAGCAAGAGAAACAAAAGGAACAAGGAATAGCAAACACGACAAGTTCGATCAATTTCGGTTTGTCTTTTCTTCAAGCGCATTTCTGTTTACAAAATTTTCTCAAATTTCTAAAACCTGGGTCCTGTAGCATTATATCCCGGCCGTCTTGCTATGTCTTTCGTTATATTTAGGACATCATTTACTTAACCCTCCTCAGTGATCCTTAATCTAAACAATGTAGTATGCCCAAAGAGTGTGAAAGTCTATGGCCAATATGTGCCGAAAGGCGTAGCAGGATAGGTGGAATATGATGTGCTACATTTTTGTACAGGACCCACATTTTAGAAATTTCAAAACATTTTGATAACAGAAATTTACGAATGCGTTGAAGAAACGATCAACCGTAATTGATCGAATTAGGCTACATGTGATCTAAGACAGTAGATTGGTTAAGTACCATGCCTAGTGTCCGATACGAAATACGTTTGATGATTTTGACTGGGACCCTCTCTTCCAATCTTCCATGCAGAGTTACGTTCCTTGATGACAAGAAGTATCTCTGCAACGGGCTCACCCTACTTCCGGCCCTAACTAGTCCCTCCTTGAAATACTAACAATTGTTTGACATTTTCTTCTTTATCTGATGTCTTTTGTACATATAAATAATAAAAAAAATTACAACAAAAAGTAGATTCCAGCATTTAATCAAGCACGTTTTGTCGAGAGAACACGTTACTTCTGTTCCCTGCAGCGTTAACAAAATGGCGACCCCCATACGCGTCGAGAAAAGTGACAAATAGATGTGTCATTTGAAAAGCTATGCATTGCTAAACCCAGAATACCTCAAATCGAGAAGACGTAAATCTAAACTTTCCCATTTACTTGGTAAAAAGTCTTTTTACTTCAATCTCATCCCGTTATGAAAACGTGTAGTCGCCATTTTGAATTACTGTTTACCATTGCTACGTCGTGACGTCATGCGAAACTCGTTTATCCACAAGACGTCACGCGCTCTCCTAGAAACATCACGTCATTGATTTTCTCTTTTACGTTTAGGCCCCAACAGAGATGGTTTTATGAATCTCAATGTGAAAGAGAGTGCCTCTCTTCTCTAAAGATGTTTAGACAAGACCAGCTGTGAAGTCTCGTCGTCAGCGTCAGTCATAGTGCAGTTCTTAAGAATACGCTGGTTCAAGAACGTAGATTGGTCAAGTTTCCTGCCGAGTGTCCGATCATCTCCAAGATAAAAATTAATTTCATGATTTTGATGTATTTTCGATGGAAACTCTTTATTCTTCTTATTTTGTTTATTATGTCAGCATATATAAGGCAAGATTGTGATAATCCCAAAGTAAGATACTCTGGTCTGAATTTCAATAAGTCTTTGTTTAATAATTTTGCTTGATGTTTAGTAGATGTTACTTCTGCTTGTACTGCGTGTAACGTCACGTGACTTTCATTTACCAGGACTCGTATAATGTTTACAAGCGGAATTTCGCTTGTTGTGTAACAATTATCTAATACATGTAAGTAATTTCTACCGCTTATGACACTGTTGGTTAAGATTAGGAATAGTTGTAATTAATAGTCATAACCAGGCTTTATTTATTAGTCCAAATTAGGACAAATAGATATCTCCAAGTAATTTACCGGTTAACTAGGGCCTTTAAGGTGATATCACACGTTTCATGTTTTACAACAATTATTTTCAGGAAAAAGGCATAATTCTAATTTACTAATATAATTCAGATGAGACAATATTAGGGGATCACCATCCAAATTATTGAGATTTTGAAACTGATCAGACTTTTTAGCCATCCATTGATTGTAATGGAAGTGCTCATTTCTTGGCTATATTTTTTTTTTCAGCCCAAGCTTTTCAAAAGAAACTTCACATATAATTCCTTCATCATATTGTACAAATTCATATAGAAAGAAATCATTTAATGACAACGTCATATGTTGCAAAATCAAAGTCAAATTGGAAATGTATTACGAATCAAAAATTCATTTTATTAAATAACATGTATCGACTGGACGTTAAACCAGTTTAAAACTTACTGTTCTTGGATTTTCATTGAAATGATAAATAGAGATAATGACCATATCCCTGTATACAGCAAAAAATCGATAATTCAGAAAATCAGGAGAAAACAGGAACCAAAGCAAACAAACAAAAACATCCACCACATGAAAAGAAGCGAGCTCCCGATATGGGAGTGAGACCAGGTGCCCAGGAAGGGTAAGCATCTCCTGCTTGCATGCAACACCCGCCGCTTCAATTCGGTAGAACTGTCAAATCCGGTTACTTCCATTTCAGAAGACATAGAGAACAATCTTTGGTTGGATGGTTCAAATGGTCTATAACAGAATATCATCCACCTCCATGTTCATTATAATCGAGCTTCTTCTTTTTAAACAAATAGTTCAGTTTTCTTCATTTTTTTGTATTTTCAGGAAAGACATGACTTGGAAAACACAGCAGTATATACAGAGGTAGCTTATCGTAACGTAAGATTTAAAAGACTACTCAAAGCAACTACCTATTCTGAATTTAATGATTCAGAATGGGAGAGGGCGTCTTTCTTTTACCAAGCATGTATTACACGTGCTTTAATTGATTTTGAACCATACTTTGACTTCTCATTTGGTATATATATCGAAAGACAACGCGGTTCAAATGAGAGTCGTTTGATTGGGTTTGTCGATATCTTTATTAGGAAAGTATTGCGTTCTGTTATCATCCTTGCCAAAATTGAAAATTGGTTAGACGGTCATAAAATACAGTACTCAGAAATATCACAGAACAGATTAATCACATTTGATATAACGACCAACAGAATTGGACATGATTCGTGTGCAATTTCTGATACACCCGGACTTTGTACTTACTTTGGAATTGTCAGGGAAGATGTTAAGGATTCGGACATCTTACAACAAGTGCAAAATTCGAAAAGGTTTCCTTCTCTTGACTGTTTGCTGATCAATGGGCAAGTTAAAATATTAACAGATAGAAATTTATTTAGCGTATCATGCAAAATGACCGAATCCCCTACCAACAAACACTCAACCATTTTTATCGATATTTCGTTATACCTTTCAATGTTTAGCATTAGTATTTGTATGTACTGTGTTACCATGTAATCGGAAATGCCTTTTCCGTAAAACCATATTTGGATATTCCTACGCTCACCTAGTGTAAGTGTTTACGCACTGCATTGAAATATATTCTTAATTTCCTGTAATTAAATTAGACCTAAATTTCTAAAACTAAGGGGTATCTCCCTCATTGCATAGCTCTGTCCTTAGGTGGGGTTTCGGCATAATTTTTTCGGTCATGTTTTGAATTAAGCTCCTTGCGCCTACCCTCTAATGATTTTGGCCATATCTTTCACTTAAATATGCTTCTGAATAAACACTACAAAAATTTGGAGCCGCTCATTTTGGCAAGAGGAAATTAAAAGTCTATAATGTAGATGGCGCCAGGAAAAATTCAATTTGGCATTATTCAAACTGTTTGACATGAAGTACTACTAATATCTGAAATATAATTGGTACTAAATATTACTTTGAGTATTTCACAACCTGCATTTTATGGTGAAATAATTAACAAGATAAGAAGGATCAATGCGTCAGAATCATCAAACGCATTTTATACCGTAGATATGATCCTAATGTCACCAGACGGACACTGGGCTTGGTACTTGATCAATCTACAGTCTTGTACAGCGCATTCTTAAAACTTGCACTCTGACTGACTGACGACGTGACTCCATGACGGGCCCTTCCAAACTTCTTTAGGCCCTGACCACCTGTCCTCTCTGAATGTCAGTCGGACTCCTCGGGTGATGCTTTACGTCTTCAAATTCATTAACATCATTTCAGAGCAGATTCATTTGCATGAACCAATAACATACATGAGCTCGCAGCGGCAGAGCACGGATTGTATTGCGTTCGCCCTCTTTTGATATCCATTTACATATTCATCTGTGTTGCTTGGGCCCCTGCGTTGTGCGGTATTGTTTGTTTGTGGTCATCTGACAGTGAGAAGGTTGTTTTACACCAGAATTGTACCTTCTTCGAAACCTCTGGGTTATCGGAAAAGTGGATGGGTTGTGCGCACGTAATCCAGGATAACCATACCTTCTGCTATTTCCGTTGCAGATGGCCGTCCTAAGTCGGCACCGGTTGCCCATTGGTCTCGTTGGTTTATGTGTAGTCCTTTGTGTTTGATGTTTCTGTGTTGTGCGTTGACGTTCCTTGTCCCTTTTACGTCTCTTCCTGTGTTTGTCTGCTCTGTACATTGGGTGTTTTAGGGTTTAACTGTGGGTGCTGCAGCTTGGTGTTGTTGGAGGTCCCCTCCTTTATTTCAATATTGACATTTTCCCTTATTTTGATTTCCTTTTTCAATCAATCGATCACAACGTCTGTTGCAAACCCCGATGAAGAAATATGTTACGTTATGAATTGTCAGTATTGAAATATATGTTTTTTTATGATCCACATTTGGTTTATAATGCTACGCGAATACACGGTTGAGCAATACTTTAGAAGGCCTAGCTTAAAATTTCAGATTTTGTTGAGTAAGACCGATACAGATTTGATCGAATATTTTGAAAAACCAGCAATGAAACGTTGTTTTTACGGATTTTTGTGCATTTTGGTATACAATACAGGTACGGTAAATATAGATCCCATTCGTTGGTTTCAAGACCGAAAGAAGCAAGTGCTGATTTGTGATTTTCAATTAATACTTCTAATGCCGAAAAATATGTTGGAGCATAAATGGGATTTCCAGAATCGAATGTAGTCCCAATGCTTTGGCAAGGCTATCTAAATACATGTAATACTTTTTACAAGTGAAAATCGTTAGAGGCTTTATCTGCTGGTATGATGATACATGTATAATGTTCCTGGAGGTAGGTTAATTATGTGATTACATCAGGGTCTTTGAAGACAGACTCGAATCTGGTGTTCACAATTGGTTTTAAATGTTTGATTTTGGGAAAAAGCAATGCCCTCATGGATTTTATCCATCCAGAAAGAGTACCATGTGGAGCATCCTCTTTCTTTGTCCAGCATCTTGCGTATTCTTCACAAGAGTCCATTAATACTTTAAAGTTCTGACTCCATGTAAAGGAACGAATCTCTCTGTATTTTGGGCCCTTCTTCATCAAATCCCTCAATTTGTCATTTTAACAATATCAAGGCCACCTGTGACAAAATGACCACAGGGAGAGTACTTGAAATTGATGAAGAACATTCGCAAGGCAGTGGGTTATATATCAATACTCTGCAAGAACCGTTTGTAGTTGTAAATTTTGGATGCAACAGTTGGTGTGTAGCTATAGGAAATACATGGAGGTTCCTTTATTTTGAATTAAGGTGGAATATTTTCTTTTACAATTGTTAAACGTCTTCAAATTTACTGTTTACTGTTCATGTTTCTGAATGACGATTTATTTTCAAAAGAAGACTCGCAAATACCCAATAGCGTCACAGTAGTGATGTATGAAAAAGATGTATAAAGATATAGCTGCTGCTTCGTAATCTTTCATTTTTGTAAAAAATTCTAATTGTGTCAATTTCTACATGGGAAAATTTTTATGAAGGTTGTAGTCATACGAGGCTCAAAGATTGTATTTTCTATTTCTTTTTCGGCAATTAATGCAGATCATGATTTCAATTTGAACACTTTATATTGTTGTAACTTAACCAAGCGTTTCTTTACTTCGCTGCCAGAACGGAACGGCACAAGAAGAGACATTAGATTCAAAGGATTCCTTATCAACAGTGAATTGATAGTTTCAATTTGATAAAATTTCGTTTATCTTATTTTAATGTTTTAAAGGCTTTTCGGGATCATTTTATAATTCATGAGCCAATCTGATATCATTTTTCGAATCAAGTATTGTGTTGATACATGTACATATATTTTTTTTTCAATGTTTAACGTCTCCAAATTGAATAGCATCATTTAAGCACAGATAAATTGGCAGCATGGACCAGACATGCACGTTTCGGGTACTCAACCCTCGTCAGTGATCCTCAAATCTAAACAATGTAATATGCCAAAAAAGTATGAAATTTACTATGTCGAAAAAGGGTACCGAAAGACGTAGGAGGATGGGTGGGATATGATGCTGCAGGACCCACTTTTTAGAAATTTCAAGAAATTTTGATAACAGAAATTTTAGAATGCGTTGAAGAAACGATCAAATTATCCCAACTTGTGTATGTGTATTTGTAATAACTGAATGTTGAAATTAATTTGTTTGAGCAAATCTATATTTTTAATCATTTACATTTACATCATTGTACATACACGTAATTCCACACGTTGCTGTAAGAAGCTTTTCTTGTCCTGTGATAACTCTTCAGTATTTTGAGATAACTGAAAACATGTGCATTAGAAAAACTTTGATTTATTCAATAAATAAAATATTCTCATATTAAACTTAAGTTCATTTTATTTTTGATATAAATTAAACATCAAAGAAGTACTTATTTGTTATTCAGTCTCAAAGTCGAGAAGGTAAGACAAAATCATTAGAATTTCCATTTGAATAGTTGCAGACCTCGGAATGGACAAAATTCCGAAGTGAAGGTGTCAGTGGAGAGTTAGCGTCTCCTGTTTGCTCCATGAATACCTGTAAAGATTCGGTGATTATTATGTAGATATTTTTTTATTCTTGTTTGATGATGATGACAGCCATTCAATCGCAATCCAGAATGTCACTGACCATATGCTTTTATAATATCCCCGTACCGACCGAAGTACTTCCTCAATCATGATTATTTTAGCCATTGTGTAATTCAACCTTATATGTAAGATATACATTCAATCACTCGACTCATCAATGACAGGTTCTTATTGATAGGAAATGTGAAGGGATGGTGCAACAATTTTGATAATTATCCAGAATGGAATGACATGTTTTAGTATAATCATTCAGAAAATTAACTTAAAATTCAAAACCAAAACTCAGAATAAAAAAGGCCACAAACAGTAGACATACAACAGATAAGGATATCTCCATCAGGACTTGGTTGCAGCACCAATCGCAAAAACCGAAACACTCATATACGAACATACAGAGTGGACAAATGAGTTAAAGAAAATCCTGACGATAATCTCAACAGCACTCATAATAGAGCACAAAACCAAACATCGACGGACCCCTAGCAAGCTTGAGGTGAGACCAGGTGCCCGGGAGGAGTAAGCATCCCCTGTTGGCTAGCCACACCCGCCGTCGATGTTTATGAGTTAAAGAAGATCCTGACGATAATCTCAACAGCACTAACAATAGAACACTTTTTTGAGCATCGACAGACCCCTAGCAAGCTAGAGGTGGGATCAGGTGTCCGGGAGGAGTAAGCATCCCCTGTTGACTAGCCGCATGGAAATGAAAATATATAAAGTTCATGCTCTGTCAACAAGAGACACAAAAATGACAAGGTAAATCAAACATACCAAAATGTTACATAGAAAGAACTGAAAATTCTACAAATGACAAAAGTGAAAGAGAAAGATGATATCAAGTGTCCTGGGAGAGTGACTCCCTGCTATGTAGCAGCATCCGTCACTTAAGTTGAGAATGTCAAAACCGATGAAGATATTACATCATCTCTTATCTAAAACCAATGTCTTTCAATACTGTGAATAACGAGATTTTATACTGCTTTATGCTATATTTTTTATGCTAAGCATGGACATTGAATGACAACTTTAATGAAAATGCTTAAATTGAGACAGTTGGACAGTCATCCCCTTAGCAACACCGAATAGTGTAGGTAGCCGGATTTACCACGTTCAACCTTCAAATCATAAGGATAAGCAATGGTCTTCTGTGAGTTACAGTTGTAGTATGACCAGAAAGCATTCTGACTTAAATACGGGATCACAAAGAAGACAGTCATAAATAGGAGCCCTTAATAAAAAGGAAGTACGTAAATAGATATGAGATGCATTGAGCATACCGAAAAGTACGACTAACTCTCAAATGAATTATGAGATGAGAGAAAACTCTTCTCAGATTATACAGCGTCCATCAGCAAAACACCGAAAAACCAATACACTAAATACAGATATCAGGCACAACAACAGACACCAAAGGGGCAGAGAAGATCCAATACTAAATATCAAAGACGATACCATAACACTTAACATAAGATATACGCAAACTGAGCAACTGGTGTCTACTTCAGACGAATATCTGCCATGTTATACATGCATTCAACCTTCCAATTTGACTGATTACCCGACAGGATTGAAGAACGCACAAATGTTGTAAAATATGGATCATTCATCATAAGATAATGATACAAACAAAACAGCAAAACGCAGTAGCTTCAGTAACAATATTTATGCAGATGAAGGATGTGAGAAAAACTGTGTAAATAAAAAATAACGGCGTACAAAGAGATGGTATGATAGCTGAGATACGTTTTCCGTTGTGTATGAATGACGCGATATTTGTTAACAGGGATTTTCCACCTTTTGGAAATACATTAGAGATTAAGGTGAAACAAATTATACATGAAAAGAGGAGCTGCAGCGATGTCAAGAGCCTTATAAATTTTGAGCACCTAAAACAAAAAAATGATCCGTGTAATTGTTAAATGTTACGTCTTCAAATTCATAGCATAATTTAAGAACAGATGAATTTGCAGCATGCACTAGACATGTATATTGCATTGTTTAGATTGAGGATCACGGACAGAGGTTAAGTACCCGAAACGTGCATGTCTAGTTCATGCTGAAAATTTATCTGTTCTTAAATTATGATAAAGACAGAGCTGTGAATGAAAAAGATACTATAAGCTTAGTATTAGAAATTTAGGTCTAATGACAAATATGGATAATGACAATATTCCTGTATACAGCAAAAGATCGATGATTCAGAAAATCAGAAACCGAAGGCATACAAAATCAGGATAAAACAGGAACAAAAGCAAACAAACAAAACCTCCACCACATGAAAAGAAGCGAACTCCCGATATGGGAGTGAGACCAGGTGCCGAGGAAGAGTAAGCATCTCCTGCTTGTATGCAACACCAGCCGCTTCAATTCGGTAGACAAGAAATGACAGGAAATGTTGAATATATACATGACAAAAAAAAAGAAACGCACATCATATTATACAGTAATTTTTTTTCAATTGATCATAAATATTCAGTGAGACATTTGATTATAGTTTTCTTTTTGCAGCACTCAAGTTACCGAATACAAAAGACGTTTCGATCATTTTTTCGCAATGATAAAAATGTAGTGCTGAATCAGTCTGATTAAAACCAGATCTCTACATGCTCCCTATTTTGTTATGTCGCGACATAACAAAATCGGGAGCATGTAGAGATCTGGTTTTAATCAGATTGGTGCTGAATAAAGCACATTGTTTCTAGCTCCTGTTGCATGGCCGCAGGTTTGGTATCCTTCTGAAAATTTTATTGTTTTACCATTTTCATCAAATTTTCAGTATAAATGTAGACGAATACTGGTTTCTCGATTTAAATGTAGTCAAAATATTCCAATAAATCTGAAAATTGAATGTCTTAGTGGAAATCTCCGTTTATCGGGATATGTTTTACAATAAAGAATATCAATATTTTGATCCAAACGGAACACTAATCTTTAACATCGCATTGAAATAATTAAATGAAATACAAGATAAGCTTAAAACTAAAGTCCAAAACCATTGACAATGCACGTAAAAATAGCCTGTCAAGATTGAGGTATTGTGCTTGCGAAAAAAAGGTCAGATAATAGGAGTAGTAGAGTAATTTTGTGCTTTGGTGACACATTTAAGGGAGAAAAATATCAATCCACGGACTTAATTTTCAAATAAATTGATGTTTGGGATGTTTTTCTCAAATTTAGATTTTCTTATTGATGGCGTCATTTAAAGCAATTTACTGACGACAAATATGGATAATGACCATATCCTTGTATACAGCACAAAATCGATAATACAGAAAATCAGAAACCGAAGGTATACAAAATAAGGATAAAACAGGAACCAAAGCAAACAAACAAAAACCTCCACCATTTGAAAAGAAGCGAACTCCCGATATGGAAGTGAGACCAGGTGCCCAGGAAGAGCAAGCATCTCCTGCTTGCATGCAAAACCCGCGCTATGAATTTGTATTCATGGAAAATTGTTTATCATCATTGAAAAAACAAATCGCAATGCCTATTATATCAATTTTGATGAGTTTAACAGCTTTAATCACTTCTAAAAAGTGAACGGAATTCTTAAAACTCATTTTGTGACATTGCGTTTTGAATCATTTGTCTTTATCATGGCGCTGTGTCTGATCATGCAGACGGATTCGTTTGGCTTTTGACAGAATAAGTCACTCGTTTACCTAGAATAAAATATAGATACATATAGATTACATAATTAATTTGATAGAATGAAGATAAAGTGGTGCGTTTCTTTTTTTTTTGGGGGGGGGTATATTTCAATGCAGTGCGTAAACACTTAAACTAGGTGAGTAATATCATCGGGGACTTACAGTCTACCAGCAGCGATACCGGCCTAGTGGTGGAAATATATGTTCTGTATTACCAATTTTATTATACTAGACACGTGTTTCGATTATTGAATCCTCGTCAGTATTACTTCATGTCAAACAGTTTAATTAAAGCCAAAGTGAATTTTCCTGGCCCCATCTACAATAATCATAGACTTTTAATTTCCTCTTGCCAAAATGAGCGGTCAAAAAAATTGAGTAGGGTTTATTCAGAAGCGTATTCAATTAAAAAATATGGCCAAAATCGTTGGAGGGTAGGCGCAAGGAGCTTAATTCTAAACATGACAGAAAACATTATGCTGAAACCCCAGCTAAGGACAGAGCTATGCAACGAGGGAGATACCTCTTAGTTTTAGAAATTTAAGTCTAATTTGATAACAGGATATGTCTTATGAAAATGACAGGAAATGTGTTATGTCTAAAAGTCTTATGAAAATTCCAAATCCTTGAAACTTTATTAGAGATGGATACCATGGCAATGACACTCTTTTTCTACAAATGACAGATATTTTTCACCTTAGCATTCCATATTGAACTCCCAAATCAAAAATCGCTAGAACCTATGACATGCCGTGCCAAAGTGTCACTGAATTTGTTTTTTTTTGGGGGGGGGGGAGGTTCTTACGGAGAATTATTTTTTATTCTCAATTTGCCCAAAAGACATTACAGAAATATAATGAAAAAATGTAATTAAAGAAGATCTCTAACCAAAATACATTGTATAAATCATAGTGGAGCAAACGACGACAAAAACCTGACAACACACATATGTAATCCTATCACCTTTCCCCCACAATGATTTTTGCATTTTATTCATATTATCTTTAAGTATGCTGTCCTCTAACTGTATCTTACTATCTATCTGACTTTTGTATATATTTTACATGTCACAGGGAAATTGCACACGTATGGAAAGAGGGATAACTCTAAATTAAATCGATGCATTTTTCTGGAAACTCGAGTATAATAACTTCTCCATACGAAAAGGAGGGATGATTTTCATCTTAAGTTCATACCAAGTCAAGAATAACACTTTATAAGATATAAGTACAAGAAATTCCAAGTAAATATGCTTTTCTTAAGATTTTGATAATATTATTTTCTGAATTTAAGTTCCAATATCGATTACTTCAGTCTGGGACAATGCAAAACTTAATTACAAACGGGTTTTATCTAAGAATTGGAGAAATGATTGTCACTTCTACACGTGCAATACCATCATATTGGGTTTATCTACGTACAATCCCTTATAATTTCGATGCATTTTGGATACTTTCGGAATACTTATCTTCAGGGGAGATAACTGAAAATCGATGTTAAAACGCCAATCAAATGTGCAATTCCCCTCCTTAGTTTAAATACGAATTGTCATTTTTGATCAAGCAGAATCACTTTCTCAACTGCATGGAATGACAAATATGGATAATGACCATATCCCTGTATACAGCACAAAATCGATAATTCAAAAATCAGAAACCGAAGGCATACAAAATCAGGACAAAACAGGAACCAAAGCAAACAAACAAAAACCTCCACCACATGAAAAGAAGCGAACTCCCGATATGGGAGTGAGACCAGGTGCCCAGGAAGAGTAAGCATCTCCTGCTTGCATGCAACACCCGTCGCTTCAATTCGGTAGAACTGTCACATCCGGTTACTTCCATTTTGGAAGATATAGAGTACAATCTTTGGTTGGATGGTTCAAATGGTCTATGACAGAATATCATCCACCATTCTTGGGAGTGGAACATCATAGTGTATGACGAGTTCCCCATATCGACCGTAGAACTTCCTTAGTGACGATGTTAGTCGGTCACAAACATATCCCTGACTGAGAAGCTTATCTGAAAGACGCCTAGCTCTCAGAACAAAATCCGTATATTTGGTACATAGCGTATCAACTGAGATATGAACACGCCATAAGCAGGCGATGAAGGGATGTTGCTACTCAGAAAAGGAAAGTTCGTAATGCTGAAATTGAAGTCGTCACTTTTGTCATAGAGTGAGGTGTTCATGTGACCATCAGTGTCGTAGGACAACATTATGTCCAAATAGGATGCTGAATTATTTGTCTCTGTGGTTTCTTTGACTTCAAGCTCCGAAGGATAGATACTGCTCAGGTAATCCGCGAATTTTGGATTATTGATGGACAACACATCGTCTATGTATCTGTAAGTGAAGTTAAAGTCAGAAGCTAAGTATCTTTTCCCTTCAGAGACCAAGGATTGAATGAATTCAGCTTCGTACGAGTAAAGGAAAATGTCGGCAAGGAGTGGGGCACAATTGGTCCCCATTGGAATTCCGACAATTTGCTGGAAGACCTTTCCTCCAAACACCACCAAAATGTTGTCGATCAGAAAGTTTAACATCTGAATAATGTCTGTTTCAGTGTACTTATTTTCAGAATCGGACTTTTCTTTTACAAAGTAGATTTTGTCATAGTTAACAACAATAAATTTGTATTTGCGATTACCGTTCTTACTTGTAAACGCATTACTTATAATTTTTGCGAGTCTATCTTTCAATTTAGAATGTGGAATTGTAGTGTAAAGTGTCGAAAAATCAAATGCTTTGATCGAATGGACTCTACTAAAATGAGTGGATTTCAGATGTTCTAAAAGTTCCTTCGAATTCTTTAAAATCCACATCTGGTTGATACCACTGCGAGAATACACTGTCGAACAATATTTTTGAAGCCCAGATTTGATTTCAGATATAACTTTGGTGAGTAAGATCGATACAGATTTGGTAGAACATTTTGAGGAACCAGCGATGAAACGTTGTTTGTACGGATTCTTATGCATTTTAGGTATGCAGTACAAGTATGGTAAATCTAAATCTAAATTGGTAGTGTCGAAGCCAAAGGAAGTAAGAGCTGATTTGTGGTTATCTATTATTTCAGAGGCAGAAAGGTTTGTTGGGGTGTAAGTGGGATTTCCAGGTGTCGAATTTAAACCCAACTCTTTAACTAGACTGTCGAAATAGTACTTTTTGCAAGTAAATGTGAAATTATTTGAGGCTTTGTCCGCTGGTGTGATGACATAATGTTCTTGGAGGTAGGTGAGCTCTGTGATAACATCAGGGTCTTTAAATATAGACACGAATCTGGTGTTCACAGTTGATTTTAATCGGTTAATTCTAGATAAAAGTAACCCTCTGATTGATTTTATCCATTCGGAAAGGGTGTCGAGCTGTACATCCTCTTTCTTTGCCCAACGTCTTGCATATTCCTCACAAGAGTCCATGATAATTTCGACATTTTGGTTCCATGTAAAGGACATACTTTCTCTGTATTTGGGACCCTTTTTTAACAATTCTCTCAACTTGTCGTTCTTGACTATACTAAGGTCACCAATAATAACGTGTCCACAAGGAGAGTAGTTGAAATCTGATGAAGAACATTCGCAGGGAAGTGGATGTAGTGAGGGATTACTTAAATCAATACACTGCAGGAATCGTTTGTAATTGTAAATTTTAGATGCAACTGTTGGTGTGTAGCTATAGGAAATACAAGGAGTTTCTTTTCTTTTGAAATATGGTGGGATTTTTTCTGTGACAGTTTTGTGATTCAAAATTTGACCAAGATTCAAGTTATCAATACCTTTGTTTGCAAATCTTACTTTAATGAAAGGGCGGTTTGTTTTCTCCTCTGATTTATCTGATCTAACTGCTTGAAATAAACGAAAAGTAGAAAAGTCCAATATGACTCCTTGTAGTCTGTATTCTGGGGAACGTGTATCGGTATATGTGAGGTCCTTCGTATAATCGTAGATTTCGTGCAACTTCCGTAAAGGAACAGAGTATAATTTGGTACGAATATAATGCAGGCCTAGAGGCTCATTCAAAAATGGAACCAAGTCATCGAAGGAGAAACTATGTATCTCAGGCCTATTGTATTTTCGAATGCCATGACTTCGAGGTCTTCTTTGTTGTCTGTTGAATAAGCTAGTCACATTTACCGATTGACAACCGGGACTTGTTAAGTTTCCTATAGTGCTGATGTTATCGTTGCACCCATAGGGCGCTGCAGTGTTAAGATTTTTTTTATCCAGAACTCTTCTCTGTTGCGACGGAAAGGTGTGCTCAAATTGGGATTGTTTGTGGGGTGATATATTTTCTCCAGGATTCTGACTCTCATAGATAAAACCGAATGATCGGCCTGGTCAAAATGTCGGTAAAGGAGTTGACTTCCTTTATTATTTATTTTTGACCGGTGTCCTGACATTCTAGTTCGGAGCTTACCTTTGGTTTCACCCACAAAAATCAATCCACAAAGTGAGCACTCTATTCCGTACACAACATTAGAAGTCATGCAGTTAAGGTTTTCAAAACTATGCGTGTTAAATGTTTGTTTTGTGAGATTACTTGAGAATGAAGTGTCTGTTATTAGGATGTTACAAGTTTTGCAGTTCTTCGTGCCGCACTTAGAAACTGAGCAATCGCTTGGTGAAAATTGGTGCTCTTTTAGAATATCGACCACTTCAATCTTACAGGGCTTGATTTTAACATACCCATCTGCATGTTTGTACCAAAACTCATGGTTACTACTCACTACAAACGTCTCGTCTCTAATGTCATTTAGACTAATTCTAGGGACACCTAAGTTACCTGTTGCGTATGTGTCCGTAGACGCAACAGGTTGGGGCCTTTTTATAGTGGGCGACGCCCCAGCCACTTTGTAGGTCTCTTGTGTACTATCCATTGAAGCAAAAGACTGCCCGACAAGTGCCCTCGGGGACAATTTGTCCACCAGCAGTGACACATGGACAGTGGTAAAAATGACAAATATGGATAATGACCATATCCCTGTATACAGCACAAAATCGATAATTCAAAAATCAGAAACCGAAGGCATACAAAATCAGGACAAAACAGGAACCAAAGCAAACAAACAAAAACCTCCACCATATGAAAAGAAGCAAACTCCCGATATGGGAGTGAGACCAGGTGCCCAGGAAGAGTAAGCATCTCCTGCTTGCATGCAACACCCGTCGCTTCAATTCGGTAGAACTGTCACATCCGGTTACTTCCATTTTGGAAGATGCTTTCGCGAAAGCGCGGGGACATTAAAACCGGTTCGTCCGTCCGTCCGTCTGTCCGTCCGTCCGTCCGTCTGTCCGTCAGTCACAAAAACTTTAACCTTGTGCATAACTTTTGAATGGTAAGTGATAGGGCTTTGATATTTCACATGTGTTTTCCTTGTGACAAGACCTTTCCATGGATACCAAAATTTTTGACCTTGTGACCTTGACCTTAGACTTTGACCTACTTATTAAAAACTTTAACCTTGTACATAACTTTTGAATGGTAAGTGATAGGGCTTTGATATTTCACATGTGTATTCCTTGTGACAAGACCTTTCCATGGATACCAAAATTTTTAATAAGTAGGTCGAACTCAAAGGTCAAGGTCACAAGGTCAAAAATTTTGGTATCCATGGAAAGGTCTTGTCACAAGGAATACACATATGAAATATCAAAGCCCTATCACTTACCATTCAAAAGTAATGGTCAATGTTAAAGTTTTTAATAAGTAGGTCAAAGTCCAAGGTCAAGGTCACAAGGTCAAAAATTTTGGTATCCATGGAAAGGTCTTGTCACAAGGTATACACATGTGAAATATCAAAGCCCTATCACTTTCCATTCAAAAGTTATGATCAAGGTTAAATTTTTTATTAAGTAGGTCAAAGTTCAAGGTCAAGGTCACAAGGTCAAAAATTAAGGTATCCATGGAAAGGTCTTGTCACAAGGAATACACATGTGAAATATCAAAGCCCTATCACTTTCCATTCAAAAGTTATGGTCAAGGTTAAAGTTTTTAATAAGTAGGTCATGGAAATCTGTTAAATTGTCGTAATAAAAATTTGTGAAGAAAAACTTAAAAGAACTTTGTCAAATTTTTGAAAACAACCGAAGTGCCACACATAGCAATAAAGTCAACAAAGTATCAGATACAAAGAGAACAGGCCATAAATGGCGGCCGCACTAGTAATTTTACAAAAAAATAATTGTCAACTTCTTTTGAAATTCGGACCTACACAAGCAACAGAATGTATTACTTTGGGTATTTCACAACCTGCATTTTATGGTTACATATTAATAGAATAAGAAGGATCAAAGGTAGACAGCATAACCATCGAAAATGCGTCAGAATCATCAAACGCCTTTTATACCGTGGATATGATCCTAATGTCAGCAGACGGACACTTGGCTTAGTACTTGACCAATTTACAGTCTTGTACCAGCGCATTCTTGAGACTTGCTTTCTAGCTGACTGTGACGACGGGACTCCATCACATACCCTGTCCAAACCTCTTTAAAGAAGACAGGGCCCCAACCACCTGTCCTCTCTAATGTCAGTCGGTCTCCTCGAGCTCGTTACAGCCGGCAGAGCACGGAATGTATTACGTACGCCCTCTTTTTATTTCCATTCATCTCTGATGCTTAGGCCCTTCACTTTGCGGTCTTGTTTTTGTGTGGTCATTTAACAGTGAGGAGGTTGTTTAACATGCCAGTTGTACGTTCTTCGGTACCTCTGGGTAATCGGATCAGTGGGTGGGTTGTGCGCACGTAATCTAGGATAACCATACCGTCTGCTACTGACGTGGCAGATGGCCGTCCTAAGTCGGACCGATTGCGCATTGGTCTCGTTGGTTTATGTTAAACGTCTTCAAATTCAATAGCATCATTTAAGAACAGGATGGACCAAACATGGGCCAGACATGCACGTTTCGGGTACTTAACCTGTGTAGTCATTTATGTTTGATGTTTCTATGTGATTTGGCGTTTCTAGAACCATTCCATCTCATTCATTGTATGTCTGCCTTGTATTTTTGCAGTGGGTGTTATGAGGTTTTACTGTTGGTGCCGCAACCATGTTGTTGGAGAGCCCCTCCTTTCTGATAAAATTTAACGTTTTTTTCTGATACGGTTAATCAGTTCCATAACAGAAATAGGGCATTACACACATACAATAACCCCTAATTATGGTGCTTGTATATTGTCATATAATGTATTTGAATTAATTTTTAAATTAAAGATGCCTTGCGGGACGCGGAGTGCATGCAACTTTATGGACAGAACTTGAGTGTCTTTGTTGTGAAGAATTGTTTTGAGCAAAACCAGAGTTCAATCAATCTATCAAATCCTGAGAACGCAAGTGGGACGATTTTTGATGTCATTCCAGTAACCTCTAAAACTAAAACCGTCTACAGAAATAAGTTTATCGCCGAATGCAGCTCTGATACAGAGTACACAATCTGGAAACTGAGGTTTGATATAGACAGTTGTTCATCCAGTATGAGAACTAAGAACATCGGCAAGTCAACAAAGGATGTTGCAGACTTTTACTTCCGAGCAGGATGTGATTATAAAGTTATCCCTCCTGATGATACACCACCAAGGTTCTGTATCTTATTCATTCCTACAGAAGACAGCAGTCAAAGACGGATACCTATCTCAAGCGTTCATGGTGTACATCGTGACAGAACAAGTTGCAAAAGGTTTAATCCGAAGATGACGTGCAATATGTGTTTTGATTCTGTACTGTGGGGCGAACGAGAACTAGGATTACGTCATGACAGATCTATAAATGCTTTGTTTCAATTTAGCCACAATACGATAGAGCAGGTAAGTTTATCCAGAAATACAATCCACATCATTTATGCAATTAACATAGAAGAAAATACGAAATGCCCGATGAATTTAGTGCATAATATAAAAAAAAGCTATTCTGAATTGGCTTTAATCAGTGTGGACAAGACTTATCTCGACATTTCACTCTTCATATCTTCACTATTTGGATTTCTCTCTGTCTCAAGCATTACTGATGAGACATTTCTTGCTAAATTGCGCATGTCGTGCAATTAAAAGTCCTTTTACTATTTGGAGCCGCGCACTTTTTAATAAAAAGATATACAAATCATAAAATCAATCCAGAGAGCGCTACTAAAATGAATTTGGCTTTGTCTGAAAATCACTTTGACATTCAGTATCACAAATGAGGATTTGCATTAATGACTTGCATTAAAACTGGTTTGAAATATTCTTCAAAAATGTAAGGAATTGAAAAACTTCATGGATATTTAGTTTAGTTTACTGTGAACAGTGACATAAAATGTATTTGACGATTTTCCGATACGATATTTTATGTTTTATTCTAAAACTGAGGGATATCACCCTGATGGCATACCTCTGTCCTCTTTGGCATACATTTTCATGTCGTGTCTAGAATTTCACTCTTCGTATAAACGAAAAAAAAAACGATAATCTCAACCGCACTCACAATAGAGCACCAAATTGAGCACCGACGGACCCCTAGCAAGCTAGGGGTGGGACCAGGTGCCCGGGAGGAGGAAGCATCCCCTGTTGGCTAGCCGCATCCGCCGTCGATGTTCATGCACGAAAATGAAAATAATATATAAAATACATGCACTGTCTAGGCTATGTCTATGTAGAAAGTGCTATGGCGACAATGTCAGGGAAAATATTCAAAACACTTACTGTCAAACCCCTCGCGGGCAACATTTTACGAGCTCCACACGGCAAAGGGCCGTGACACAAATGAAAAATGACGGATATAAAAAGTTCGTTTGTCCTAAACTCATATTTCAGTATATTTATGACATAAATGCATACTTGGCTTGTTAAATACCGTTATCATTCCGCTCAATTTGCAATTGCACGCCTTTTCATATTTTCAAGCATGCACATTATGCAATGAATTTCACTCGTTTTTGTCATTTTTTCTGCAGATTTTAGGTCACTTTAACGGAAAAACATTGTTTGGTTTAAGAAAATATTGTTTTATATTTTTATGTACAAGATTAAATTACTGATTTCTTGAATTCGGGAAGCTTGATCTGAGATGCTCCAAAACGAAGTAGCGAGGCACTTTTGAATGAACTATTAAGTAAATGCTTGAATGGAATGTTTTGAACAAATTGCCACTATTCGGGAACATAAACGGAGAGGACAATAGACGATTTTCATGTTACCGCAGTTGACTTGTATTTTACACATCCTAAGACCCGACATCACAAGATTTGACGTAACTTTTATATGTGACGTCGTATCTGATTTATGACGTCAGAATTAGAAATAACGCCAAAAGCAATTATGTCGGGTCTTGGAGTGTCTTAAATTCAAGTCTATCGGTATAATGAAGAAGGTCTATTGCCTATGAATACTTGTTGGCAAAATGCGAAAATAAGGACGTCATACCCGCGTAAATTAATTTTGATCGCACTTTTGAATGCAGAAAAAATATTTGGCCATATAAGAAGTTAAAGAAACCATCAAGAAAAATTAAAGACCGGTTTCTCTGTTCGGCTAACCCATTTCCATTAACGTCAACGTAACGTCACTTTTAGTAAGGATAACACAAATGCATATACACTTCTTGAGCTATTGTTATTCCATGTCATAACGCTATTTAGCAACTAAAACAATTATTATCGTCATATATTTCACGAAAAGTCATTTTGGCATAATTTAAGTCGGTTTCAAATCAAACACTAAACGTCATGATTTTAAACGTTAAAAGTGCATAAGATGTGAATGTTAAACGTCTTCAAATTCAATAGCATCATTTAAGACCTGATAAATTTACAGCATGGACAGACATGCACGTTTCGGGTACTAAACCATCGTCAGTGATCCTCAGTCTAAACAATGTAAAATGACCAAAAAGTACGAAAATAATTATGTCCAAAAATGTACCAAAAGACGTAGCAGAATATTTCAAATAATACGGAAGGGTTCCAACTCTATACCTTCTAGAAGAAAATTTCAAACCAATCTATTATGCACCGGACATGTGTTTCGGATATTAAATCCCCATTAGTGATGCTCATAAGCGGCCATAATTCATTTCAGTAGCGCCTTCTGGTTTTATTTTTAGAATTAAAATTTGTGCATTTACTTTACGGAGATTGCGTGGTTCATGTAGGATCGATTGATCCATATCCAAATAAAGCCTTTGTTTGTGAAACACGAATGCCCCCGGTGGCATTTTTGTTAGTATAAACACAATTTTCTGTGAAGTCAAGGTTGGGGTCACTCTGTTATAAATGTTGATATCAATGAAAAAATCTTATGACAAGGAAAAGGAACGTGAAATATCAAAGCCCTATCACTTACCATTTGCAATAAACATTAAAGAAGTACCTATCAGTTATTGAGTCTCAATGTCGAGAATGCAAGGCAAAATCATAAGAATTTCCATAGGAACAGTTGCGAACCTCTGATATGAATAACATTCCGAATGAGTTAAAGAAGATCCTGATAATAATCTCAACAGCACTCACAATAGAGCACCGAATTGGGCATCGACGGACCATTAGCAAGCTAGAGGTGGGACCAGGTGCCCGGGAGGAGTAAGCATCCCCTGTTGGCTAGCCGTCGTCGATGTTCACGCATGAAAATGAAAATAATATTTAAAATGTATGACTGTCTGAGGTTACGTCTATATAGAAAGTGCCATGGCGACAATGTCGGGGTAAAATATTCAAAACACTGTCAAACCCCTCGCGGGGAACTCTTTTACGAGCTCCATACGGCAAAGGGCATAAGTGTGACACAAATTAGTTAAAGAAGATCCTGACAATTATTTCAACAGCATCACAATAGATCACCGAATTGAGCATCGACGGACCCTAAGCAAGCTAGAGTTTGGACCAGGTGTCCGGGGGGAGTAAGCATCCCCTGTTGATGTTCACGCATGAAAACGAAAACAATATATAAAATGTATGCACTGTCTGAGGTTACGTCTATGTAGAAAGTGTATTACGTCTATATGTTAAACGTCTTCAAATCGAATAGGATCATTTAAAAACAGATAAATTGGCAGTATGGACCAGACATGCACGATTCGGGTACTTAGCCCTCTTCAGTGATCCTCAAATCTGAACAATGTTATAAGCCCGAACGTGTGAAAATTAGTCAGTCCAAAACGTACCGAAAGACGTCTTCAAATTAGCATCATTTTAAAGTAGGTAAATTTACAGCAGACATTTACCTTTCGGTTATTTAACCCTCGTCAGTGATCCTTAATCTAAACAATGTAATATAGCCAAAATCTGTGAAAATTATGTCCTAAATATACCGAAAGACGTAGCAAGATGACTGGGATATGATGCTACAGGGCCAATGTTTATGAATGAGAAATATGGATAATCACCATATCACTGTATACAGCACAAAATCGATAATTCAGAAAATCATAAACCGAAGGCATACAAAATCAGGATAAAACAGGAACCAAAGCAAACAAACAAAAACCTCCACCATATGAAAAGAAGCGAACTCCCGATATGGGAGTGAGACCAGGTGCCCAGGAAGAGTAAGCATCTCCTGCTTGCATGCAACACCCGCCGCTACAATTCGGTAGAAATGTCACATCCGGTTACTTCCATTTCGGAAGACATAGAGTACAATCTTTGGTTGGATGGTTCAAATGGTCTATGACAGAATATCATCCACCATTCGGGAGAGTAGGACATCATAATTTATGACGAGTTTCCCATATCGACCGTAGAACTTCCTCAGTGACGATGTTAGTCGGTCACAAACATATCCCTGACTGAGAAGCTTATCTGAAAGACGCCTACATGTAGCTCTCAGAACAAAATCCGTATATTTGGTACTTGCTCTGGCATAGCGTGTCAGCTGAGATATGAACACGCCATAAGCTGGCGATGAAGGGATATTGCTACTAAGAAAAGGAAAGTTTGTAATGCTGAAATTGAAGTCGTCACGTTTGTGATAGAGTGAGGTGTTCATGTGACCATCAGTGTCGTAGGATAAAATGTCCAAATAGGATGCTGAATTATTTGTCTCTGTAGTTTCTTTGACTTCAAGCTCTGAAGGATAGATACTGCTAAGGTAATCCGCGAATTTTGGATTATTGATGGACAACACATCGTCTATGTATCTGTTAGTGAAGTTGAAGTCAGAAGCTAAGTATCTTTTCCCTTCAGAGACCAAATATTGAATGAATTCAGCTTCTTACGAGTAAAGGAAAATGTCGGCAAGGAGTGGGGCACAATTTGTCCCCACTGAAATTCCGACAATTTGCTGGAAGACCTTTCCTTCAAACACCACAAAAATGTCGGAAAAAGAAGTACGTTACTTATTCAACATTGCAACGTTCAATATTGAATAAGTAAATACGAAATGAAGTTGGTTACTTATTAAACATTCAGATTTATAAATTCTACAGTATAACTGTCACTAGATCGATCCCTTCAATAACATTTCTTTCTCCGATTGGTATATATAGCGCATATACCCCTATCGAACCTGGGTATAGGCGCAAAGAGCGCATATAGAGGTCCAATGGGCGCTTTTTATGGCAGAAATTGTCAAAATGAATAAGTAAATGAAATTCTGCCTATCTGAAACCGATTCAATCATGATGAAACTTGACATGTACCTAGCCCCAAGTCTCCTCTTTCGATTGGTATAGCGCATATACCCCTATCGAACCTGGGTATAGGCGCAAAGAGCGCATATAGAGGTCCAATGGGCGCTTTTTATGGCAGAAATTGTCAAAATGAATAAGTAAATGAAATTCTACCTATCTGAAACCGATTCAATCATGATGAAACTTGACATGTACCTAGCCCCAAGTCTCCTCTTTCGATTGGTATAGCGCATATACCCCTATCGAACCTGGGTATAGGCGCAAAGAGCGCATATAGAGGTCCAATGGGCGCTTTTTATGGCAGAAATTGTCAAAATGAATAAGTAAATGAAATTCTACCTATCTGAAACCGATTCAATCATGATGAAACTTGACATGTACCTAGCCCCAAGTCTCCTCTTTCGATTGGTATAGCGCATATACCCCTATCGAACCTGGGTATAGGCGCAAAGAGCGCATATAGAGGTCCAATGGGCGCTTTTTATGGCAGAAATTGTCAAAATGAATAAGTAAATGAAATTCTACCTATCTGAAACCGATTCAATCATGATGAAACTTGACATGTACCTAGCCCCAAGTCTCCTCTTTCGATTGGTATAGCGCATATACCCCTATCGAACCTGGGTATAGGCGCAAAGAGCGCATATAGAGGTCCAATGGGCGCTTTTTATGGCAGAAATTGTCAAAATGAATAAGTAAATGAAATTCTACCTATCTGAAACCGATTCAATCATGATGAAACTTGACATGTACCTAGCCCCAAGTCTCCTCTTTCGATTGGTATAGCGCATATACCCCTATCGAACCTGGGTATAGGCGCAAAGAGCGCATATAGAGGTCCAATGGGCGCTTTTTATGGCAGAAATTGTCAAAATGAATAAGTAAATGAAATTCTACCTATCTGAAACCGATTCAATCATGATGAAACTTGACATGTACCTAGCCCCAAGTCTCCTCTTTCGATTGGTATAGCGCATATACCCCTATCGAACCTGGGTATAGGCGCAAAGAGCGCATATAGAGGTCCAATGGGCGCTTTTTATGGCAGAAATTGTCAAAATGAATAAGTAAATGAAATTCTACCTATCTGAAACCGATTCAATCATGATGAAACTTGACATGTACCTAGCCCCAAGTCTCCTCTTTCGATTGGTATAGCGCATATACCCCTATCGAACCTGGGTATAGGCGCAAAGAGCGCATATTGAGGTCCAATGGGCGCTTTTTATGGCAGAAATTGTCAAAATGAATAAGTAAATGAAATTCTACCTATCTGAAACCGATTCAATCATGATGAAACTTGACATGTACCTAGCCCCAAGTCTCCTCTTTCGATTGGTATAGCGCATATACCCCTATCGAACCTGGGTATAGGCGCAAAGAGCGCATATAGAGGTCCAATGGGCGCTTTTTATGGCAGAAATTGTCAAAATGAATAAGTAAATGAAATTCTACCTATCTGAAACCGATTCAATCATGATGAAACTTGACATGTACCTAGCCCCAAGTCTCCTCTTTCGATTGGTATAGCGCATATACCCCTATCGAACCTGGGTATAGGCGCAAAGAGCGCATATAGAGGTCCAATGGGCGCTTTTTATGGCAGAAATTGTCAAAATGAATAAGTAAATGAAATTCTACCTATCTGAAACCGATTCAATCATGATGAAACTTGACATGTACCTAGCCCCAAGTCTCCTCTTTCGATTGGTATAGCGCATATACCCCTATCGAACCTGGGTATAGGCGCAAAGAGCGCATATAGAGGTCCAATGGGCGCTTTTTATGGCAGAAATTGTCAAAATGAATAAGTAAATGAAATTCTACCTATCTGAAACCGATTCAATCATGATGAAACTTGACATGTACCTAGCCCCAAGTCTCCTCTTTCGATTGGTATAGCGCATATACCCCTATCGAACCTGGGTATAGGCGCAAAGAGCGCATATAGAGGTCCAATGGGCGCTTTTTATGGCAGAAATTGTCAAAATGAATAAGTAAATGAAATTCTACCTATCTGAAACCGATTCAATCATGATGAAACTTGACATGTACCTAGCCCCAAGTCTCCTCTTTCGATTGGTATAGCGCATATACCCCTATCGAACCTGGGTATAGGCGCAAAGAGCGCATATAGAGGTCCAATGGGCGCTTTTTATGGCAGAAATTGTCAAAATGAATAAGTAAATGAAATTCTACCTATCTGAAACCGATTCAATCATGATGAAACTTGACATGTACCTAGCCCCAAGTCTCCTCTTTCGATTGGTATAGCGCATATACCCCTATCGAACCTGGGTATAGGCGCAAAGAGCGCATATAGAGGTCCAATGGGCGCTTTTTATGGCAGAAATTGTCAAAATGAATAAGTAAATGAAATTCTACCTATCTGAAACCGATTCAATCATGATGAAACTTGACATGTACCTAGCCCCAAGTCTCCTCTTTCGATTGGTATAGCGCATATACCCCTATCGAACCTGGGTATAGGCGCAAAGAGCGCATATAGAGGTCCAATGGGCGCTTTTTATGGCAGAAATTGTCAAAATGAATAAGTAAATGAAATTCTACCTATCTGAAACCGATTCAATCATGATGAAACTTGACATGTACCTAGCCCCAAGTCTCCTCTTTCGATTGGTATAGCGCATATACCCCTATCGAACCTGGGTATAGGCGCAAAGAGCGCATATAGAGGTCCAATGGGCGCTTTTTATGGCAGAAATTGTCAAAATGAATAAGTAAATGAAATTCTACCTATCTGAAACCGATTCAATCATGATGAAACTTGACATGTACCTAGCCCCAAGTCTCCTCTTTCGATTGGTATAGCGCATATACCCCTATCGAACCTGGGTATAGGCGCAAAGAGCGCATATAGAGGTCCAATGGGCGCTTTTTATGGCAGAAATTGTCAAAATGAATAAGTAAATGAAATTCTACCTATCTGAAACCGATTCAATCATGATGAAACTTGACATGTACCTAGCCCCAAGTCTCCTCTTTCGATTGGTATAGCGCATATACCCCTATCGAACCTGGGTATAGGCGCAAAGAGCGCATATAGAGGTCCAATGGGCGCTTTTTATGGCAGAAATTGTCAAAATGAATAAGTAAATGAAATTCTACCTATCTGAAACCGATTCAATCATGATGAAACTTGACATGTACCTAGCCCCAAGTCTCCTCTTTCGATTGGTATAGCGCATATACCCCTATCGAACCTGGGTATAGGCGCAAAGAGCGCATATAGAGGTCCAATGGGCGCTTTTTATGGCAGAAATTGTCAAAATGAATAAGTAAATGAAATTCTACCTATCTGAAACCGATTCAATCATGATGAAACTTGACATGTACCTAGCCCCAAGTCTCCTCTTTCGATTGGTATAGCGCATATACCCCTATCGAACCTGGGTATAGGCGCAAAGAGCGCATATAGAGGTCCAATGGGCGCTTTTTATGGCAGAAATTGTCAAAATGAATAAGTAAATGAAATTCTACCTATCTGAAACCGATTCAATCATGATGAAACTTGACATGTACCTAGCCCCAAGTCTCCTCTTTCGATTGGTATAGCGCATATACCCCTATCGAACCTGGGTATAGGCGCAAAGAGCGCATATAGAGGTCCAATGGGCGCTTTTTATGGCAGAAATTGTCAAAATGAATAAGTAAATGAAATTCTACCTATCTGAAACCGATTCAATCATGATGAAACTTGACATGTACCTAGCCCCAAGTCTCCTCTTTCGATTGGTATAGCGCATATACCCCTATCGAACCTGGGTATAGGCGCAAAGAGCGCATATTGAGGTCCAATGGGCGCTTTTTATGGCAGAAATTGTCAAAATGAATAAGTAAATGAAATTCTACCTATCTGAAACCGATTCAATCATGATGAAACTTGACATGTACCTAGCCCCAAGTCTCCTCTTTCGATTGGTATAGCGCATATACCCCTATCGAACCTGGGTATAGGCGCAAAGAGCGCATATAGAGGTCCAATGGGCGCTTTTTATGGCAGAAATTGTCAAAATGAATAAGTAAATGAAATTCTACCTATCTGAAACCGATTCAATCATGATGAAACTTGACATGTACCTAGCCCCAAGTCTCCTCTTTCGATTGGTATAGCGCATATACCCCTATCGAACCTGGGTATAGGCGCAAAGAGCGCATATAGAGGTCCAATGGGCGCTTTTTATGGCAGAAATTGTCAAAATGAATAAGTAAATGAAATTCTACCTATCTGAAACCGATTCAATCATGATGAAACTTGACATGTACCTAGCCCCAAGTCTCCTCTTTCGATTGGTATAGCGCATATACCCCTATCGAACCTGGGTATAGGCGCAAAGAGCGCATATAGAGGTCCAATGGGCGCTTTTTATGGCAGAAATTGTCAAAATGAATAAGTAAATGAAATTCTACCTATCTGAAACCGATTCAATCATGATGAAACTTGACATGTACCTAGCCCCAAGTCTCCTCTTTCGATTGGTATAGCGCATATACCCCTATCGAACCTGGGTATAGGCGCAAAGAGCGCATATAGAGGTCCAATGGGCGCTTTTTATGGCAGAACTTGTCAAAATGAATAAGTAAATGAAATTCTACCTATCTGAAACCGATTCAATCATGATGAAACTTGACATGTACCTAGCCCCAAGTCTCCTCTTTCGATTGGTATAGCGCATATACCCCTATCGAACCTGGGTATAGGCGCAAAGAGCGCATATAGAGGTCCAATGGGCGCTTTTTATGGCAGAAATTGTCAAAATGAATAAGTAAATGAAATTCTACCTATCTGAAACCGATTCAATCATGATGAAACTTGACATGTACCTAGCCCCAAGTCTCCTCTTTCGATTGGTATAGCGCATATACCCCTATCGAACCTGGGTATAGGCGCAAAGAGCGCATATAGAGGTCCAATGGGCGCTTTTTATGGCAGAAATTGTCAAAATGAATAAGTAAATGAAATTCTACCTATCTGAAACCGATTCAATCATGATGAAACTTGACATGTACCTAGCCCCAAGTCTCCTCTTTCGATTGGTATAGCGCATATACCCCTATCGAACCTGGGTATAGGCGCAAAGAGCGCATATAGAGGTCCAATGGGCGCTTTTTATGGCAGAAATTGTCAAAATGAATAAGTAAATGAAATTCTACCTATCTGAAACCGATTCAATCATGATGAAACTTGACATGTACCTAGCCCCAAGTCTCCTCTTTCGATTGGTATAGCGCATATACCCCTATCGAACCTGGGTATAGGCGCAAAGAGCGCATATAGAGGTCCAATGGGCGCTTTTTATGGCAGAAATTGTCAAAATGAATAAGTAAATGAAATTCTACCTATCTGAAACCGATTCAATCATGATGAAACTTGACATGTACCTAGCCCCAAGTCTCCTCTTTCGATTGGTATAGCGCATATACCCCTATCGAACCTGGGTATAGGCGCAAAGAGCGCATATAGAGGTCCAATGGGCGCTTTTTATGGCAGAAATTGTCAAAATGAATAAGTAAATGAAATTCTACCTATCTGAAACCGATTCAATCATGATGAAACTTGACATGTACCTAGCCCCAAGTCTCCTCTTTCGATTGGTATAGCGCATATACCCCTATCGAACCTGGGTATAGGCGCAAAGAGCGCATATAGAGGTCCAATGGGCGCTTTTTATGGCAGAAATTGTCAAAATGAATAAGTAAATGAAATTCTACCTATCTGAAACCGATTCAATCATGATGAAACTTGACATGTACCTAGCCCCAAGTCTCCTCTTTCGATTGGTATAGCGCATATACCCCTATCGAACCTGGGTATAGGCGCAAAGAGCGCATATAGAGGTCCAATGGGCGCTTTTTATGGCAGAAATTGTCAAAATGAATAAGTAAATGAAATTCTACCTATCTGAAACCGATTCAATCATGATGAAACTTGACATGTACCTAGCCCCAAGTCTCCTCTTTCGATTGGTATAGCGCATATACCCCTATCGAACCTGGGTATAGGCGCAAAGAGCGCATATAGAGGTCCAATGGGCGCTTTTTATGGCAGAAATTGTCAAAATGAATAAGTAAATGAAATTCTACCTATCTGAAACCGATTCAATCATGATGAAACTTGACATGTACCTAGCCCCAAGTCTCCTCTTTCGATTGGTATAGCGCATATACCCCTATCGAACCTGGGTATAGGCGCAAAGAGCGCATATAGAGGTCCAATGGGCGCTTTTTATGGCAGAAATTGTCAAAATGAATAAGTAAATGAAATTCTACCTATCTGAAACCGATTCAATCATGATGAAACTTGACATGTACCTAGCCCCAAGTCTCCTCTTTCGATTGGTATAGCGCATATACCCCTATCGAACCTGGGTATAGGCGCAAAGAGCGCATATAGAGGTCCAATGGGCGCTTTTTATGGCAGAAATTGTCAAAATGAATAAGTAAATGAAATTCTACCTATCTGAAACCGATTCAATCATGATGAAACTTGACATGTACCTAGCCCCAAGTCTCCTCTTTCGATTGGTATAGCGCATATACCCCTATCGAACCTGGGTATAGGCGCAAAGAGCGCATATAGAGGTCCAATGGGCGCTTTTTATGGCAGAAATTGTCAAAATGAATAAGTAAATGAAATTCTACCTATCTGAAACCGATTCAATCATGATGAAACTTGACATGTACCTAGCCCCAAGTCTCCTCTTTCGATTGGTATAGCGCATATACCCCTATCGAACCTGGGTATAGGCGCAAAGAGCGCATATAGAGGTCCAATGGGCGCTTTTTATGGCAGAAATTGTCAAAATGAATAAGTAAATGAAATTCTACCTATCTGAAACCGATTCAATCATGATGAAACTTGACATGTACCTAGCCCCAAGTCTCCTCTTTCGATTGGTATAGCGCATATACCCCTATCGAACCTGGGTATAGGCGCAAAGAGCGCATATAGAGGTCCAATGGGCGCTTTTTATGGCAGAAATTGTCAAAATGAATAAGTAAATGAAATTCTACCTATCTGAAACCGATTCAATCATGATGAAACTTGACATGTACCTAGCCCCAAGTCTCCTCTTTCGATTGGTATAGCGCATATACCCCTATCGAACCTGGGTATAGGCGCAAAGAGCGCATATAGAGGTCCAATGGGCGCTTTTTATGGCAGAAATTGTCAAAATGAATAAGTAAATGAAATTCTACCTATCTGAAACCGATTCAATCATGATGAAACTTGACATGTACCTAGCCCCAAGTCTCCTCTTTCGATTGGTATAGCGCATATACCCCTATCGAACCTGGGTATAGGCGCAAAGAGCGCATATAGAGGTCCAATGGGCGCTTTTTATGGCAGAAATTGTCAAAATGAATAAGTAAATGAAATTCTACCTATCTGAAACCGATTCAATCATGATGAAACTTGACATGTACCTAGCCCCAAGTCTCCTCTTTCGATTGGTATAGCGCATATACCCCTATCGAACCTGGGTATAGGCGCAAAGAGCGCATATAGAGGTCCAATGGGCGCTTTTTATGGCAGAAATTGTCAAAATGAATAAGTAAATGAAATTCTACCTATCTGAAACCGATTCAATCATGATGAAACTTGACATGTACCTAGCCCCAAGTCTCCTCTTTCGATTGGTATAGCGCATATACCCCTATCGAACCTGGGTATAGGCGCAAAGAGCGCATATAGAGGTCCAATGGGCGCTTTTTATGGCAGAAATTGTCAAAATGAATAAGTAAATGAAATTCTACCTATCTGAAACCGATTCAATCATGATGAAACTTGACATGTACCTAGCCCCAAGTCTCCTCTTTCGATTGGTATAGCGCATATACCCCTATCGAACCTGGGTATAGGCGCAAAGAGCGCATATAGAGGTCCAATGGGCGCTTTTTATGGCAGAAATTGTCAAAATGAATAAGTAAATGAAATTCTACCTATCTGAAACCGATTCAATCATGATGAAACTTGACATGTACCTAGCCCCAAGTCTCCTCTTTCGATTGGTATAGCGCATATACCCCTATCGAACCTGGGTATAGGCGCAAAGAGCGCATATAGAGGTCCAATGGGCGCTTTTTATGGCAGAAATTGTCAAAATGAATAAGTAAATGAAATTCTACCTATCTGAAACCGATTCAATCATGATGAAACTTGACATGTACCTAGCCCCAAGTCTCCTCTTTCGATTGGTATAGCGCATATACCCCTATCGAACCTGGGTATAGGCGCAAAGAGCGCATATAGAGGTCCAATGGGCGCTTTTTATGGCAGAAATTGTCAAAATGAATAAGTAAATGAAATTCTACCTATCTGAAACCGATTCAATCATGATGAAACTTGACATGTACCTAGCCCCAAGTCTCCTCTTTCGATTGGTATAGCGCATATACCCCTATCGAACCTGGGTATAGGCGCAAAGAGCGCATATAGAGGTCCAATGGGCGCTTTTTATGGCAGAAATTGTCAAAATGAATAAGTAAATGAATTCTACCTATCTGAAACCGATTCAATCATGATGAAACTTGACATGTACCTAGCCCCAAGTCTCCTCTTTCGATTGGTATAGCGCATATACCCCTATCGAACCTGGGTATAGGCGCAAAGAGCGCATATAGAGGTCCAATGGGCGCTTTTTATGGCAGAAATTGTCAAAATGAATAAGTAAATGAAATTCTACCTATCTGAAACCGATTCAATCATGATGAAACTTGACATGTACCTAGCCCCAAGTCTCCTCTTTCGATTGGTATAGCGCATATACCCCTATCGAACCTGGGTATAGGCGCAAAGAGCGCATATAGAGGTCCAATGGGCGCTTTTTATGGCAGAAATTGTCAAAATGAATAAGTAAATGAAATTCTACCTATCTGAAACCGATTCAATCATGATGAAACTTGACATGTACCTAGCCCCAAGTCTCCTCTTTCGATTGGTATAGCGCATATACCCCTATCGAACCTGGGTATAGGCGCAAAGAGCGCATATAGAGGTCCAATGGGCGCTTTTTATGGCAGAAATTGTCAAAATGAATAAGTAAATGAAATTCTACCTATCTGAAACCGATTCAATCATGATGAAACTTGACATGTACCTAGCCCCAAGTCTCCTCTTTCGATTGGTATAGCGCATATACCCCTATCGAACCTGGGTATAGGCGCAAAGAGCGCATATAGAGGTCCAATGGGCGCTTTTTATGGCAGAAATTGTCAAAATGAATAAGTAAATGAAATTCTACCTATCTGAAACCGATTCAATCATGATGAAACTTGACATGTACCTAGCCCCAAGTCTCCTCTTTCGATTGGTATAGCGCATATACCCCTATCGAACCTGGGTATAGGCGCAAAGAGCGCATATAGAGGTCCAATGGGCGCTTTTTATGGCAGAAATTGTCAAAATGAATAAGTAAATGAAATTCTACCTATCTGAAACCGATTCAATCATGATGAAACTTGACATGTACCTAGCCCCAAGTCTCCTCTTTCGATTGGTATAGCGCATATACCCCTATCGAACCTGGGTATAGGCGCAAAGAGCGCATATAGAGGTCCAATGGGCGCTTTTTATGGCAGAAATTGTCAAAATGAATAAGTAAATGAAATTCTACCTATCTGAAACCGATTCAATCATGATGAAACTTGACATGTACCTAGCCCCAAGTCTCCTCTTTCGATTGGTATAGCGCATATACCCCTATCGAACCTGGGTATAGGCGCAAAGAGCGCATATAGAGGTCCAATGGGCGCTTTTTATGGCAGAAATTGTCAAAATGAATAAGTAAATGAAATTCTACCTATCTGAAACCGATTCAATCATGATGAAACTTGACATGTACCTAGCCCCAAGTCTCCTCTTTCGATTGGTATAGCGCATATACCCCTATCGAACCTGGGTATAGGCGCAAAGAGCGCATATAGAGGTCCAATGGGCGCTTTTTATGGCAGAAATTGTCAAAATGAATAAGTAAATGAAATTCTACCTATCTGAAACCGATTCAATCATGATGAAACTTGACATGTACCTAGCCCCAAGTCTCCTCTTTCGATTGGTATAGCGCATATACCCCTATCGAACCTGGGTATAGGCGCAAAGAGCGCATATAGAGGTCCAATGGGCGCTTTTTATGGCAGAAATTGTCAAAATGAATAAGTAAATGAAATTCTACCTATCTGAAACCGATTCAATCATGATGAAACTTGACATGTACCTAGCCCCAAGTCTCCTCTTTCGATTGGTATAGCGCATATACCCCTATCGAACCTGGGTATAGGCGCAAAGAGCGCATATAGAGGTCCAATGGGCGCTTTTTATGGCAGAAATTGTCAAAATGAATAAGTAAATGAAATTCTACCTATCTGAAACCGATTCAATCATGATGAAACTTGACATGTACCTAGCCCCAAGTCTCCTCTTTCGATTGGTATAGCGCATATACCCCTATCGAACCTGGGTATAGGCGCAAAGAGCGCATATAGAGGTCCAATGGGCGCTTTTTATGGCAGAAATTGTCAAAATGAATAAGTAAATGAAATTCTACCTATCTGAAACCGATTCAATCATGATGAAACTTGACATGTACCTAGCCCCAAGTCTCCTCTTTCGATTGGTATAGCGCATATACCCCTATCGAACCTGGGTATAGGCGCAAAGAGCGCATATAGAGGTCCAATGGGCGCTTTTTATGGCAGAAATTGTCAAAATGAATAAGTAAATGAAATTCTACCTATCTGAAACCGATTCAATCATGATGAAACTTGACATGTACCTAGCCCCAAGTCTCCTCTTTCGATTGGTATAGCGCATATACCCCTATCGAACCTGGGTATAGGCGCAAAGAGCGCATATAGAGGTCCAATGGGCGCTTTTTATGGCAGAAATTGTCAAAATGAATAAGTAAATGAAATTCTACCTATCTGAAACCGATTCAATCATGATGAAACTTGACATGTACCTAGCCCCAAGTCTCCTCTTTCGATTGGTATAGCGCATATACCCCTATCGAACCTGGGTATAGGCGCAAAGAGCGCATATAGAGGTCCAATGGGCGCTTTTTATGGCAGAAATTGTCAAAATGAATAAGTAAATGAAATTCTACCTATCTGAAACCGATTCAATCATGATGAAACTTGACATGTACCTAGCCCCAAGTCTCCTCTTTCGATTGGTATAGCGCATATACCCCTATCGAACCTGGGTATAGGCGCAAAGAGCGCATATAGAGGTCCAATGGGCGCTTTTTATGGCAGAAATTGTCAAAATGAATAAGTAAATGAAATTCTACCTATCTGAAACCGATTCAATCATGATGAAACTTGACATGTACCTAGCCCCAAGTCTCCTCTTTCGATTGGTATAGCGCATATACCCCTATCGAACCTGGGTATAGGCGCAAAGAGCGCATATTGAGGTCCAATGGGCGCTTTTTATGGCAGAAATTGTCAAAATGAATAAGTAAATGAAATTCTACCTATCTGAAACCGATTCAATCATGATGAAACTTGACATGTACCTAGCCCCAAGTCTCCTCTTTCGATTGGTATAGCGCATATACCCCTATCGAACCTGGGTATAGGCGCAAAGAGCGCATATAGAGGTCCAATGGGCGCTTTTTATGGCAGAAATTGTCAAAATGAATAAGTAAATGAAATTCTACCTATCTGAAACCGATTCAATCATGATGAAACTTGACATGTACCTAGCCCCAAGTCTCCTCTTTCGATTGGTATAGCGCATATACCCCTATCGAACCTGGGTATAGGCGCAAAGAGCGCATATAGAGGTCCAATGGGCGCTTTTTATGGCAGAAATTGTCAAAATGAATAAGTAAATGAAATTCTACCTATCTGAAACCGATTCAATCATGATGAAACTTGACATGTACCTAGCCCCAAGTCTCCTCTTTCGATTGGTATAGCGCATATACCCCTATCGAACCTGGGTATAGGCGCAAAGAGCGCATATAGAGGTCCAATGGGCGCTTTTTATGGCAGAAATTGTCAAAATGAATAAGTAAATGAAATTCTACCTATCTGAAACCGATTCAATCATGATGAAACTTGACATGTACCTAGCCCCAAGTCTCCTCTTTCGATTGGTATAGCGCATATACCCCTATCGAACCTGGGTATAGGCGCAAAGAGCGCATATAGAGGTCCAATGGGCGCTTTTTATGGCAGAAATTGTCAAAATGAATAAGTAAATGAAATTCTACCTATCTGAAACCGATTCAATCATGATGAAACTTGACATGTACCTAGCCCCAAGTCTCCTCTTTCGATTGGTATAGCGCATATACCCCTATCGAACCTGGGTATAGGCGCAAAGAGCGCATATAGAGGTCCAATGGGCGCTTTTTATGGCAGAAATTGTCAAAATGAATAAGTAAATGAAATTCTACCTATCTGAAACCGATTCAATCATGATGAAACTTGACATGTACCTAGCCCCAAGTCTCCTCTTTCGATTGGTATAGCGCATATACCCCTATCGAACCTGGGTATAGGCGCAAAGAGCGCATATAGAGGTCCAATGGGCGCTTTTTATGGCAGAAATTGTCAAAATGAATAAGTAAATGAAATTCTACCTATCTGAAACCGATTCAATCATGATGAAACTTGACATGTACCTAGCCCCAAGTCTCCTCTTTCGATTGGTATAGCGCATATACCCCTATCGAACCTGGGTATAGGCGCAAAGAGCGCATATAGAGGTCCAATGGGCGCTTTTTATGGCAGAAATTGTCAAAATGAATAAGTAAATGAAATTCTACCTATCTGAAACCGATTCAATCATGATGAAACTTGACATGTACCTAGCCCCAAGTCTCCTCTTTCGATTGGTATAGCGCATATACCCCTATCGAACCTGGGTATAGGCGCAAAGAGCGCATATAGAGGTCCAATGGGCGCTTTTTATGGCAGAAATTGTCAAAATGAATAAGTAAATGAAATTCTACCTATCTGAAACCGATTCAATCATGATGAAACTTGACATGTACCTAGCCCCAAGTCTCCTCTTTCGATTGGTATAGCGCATATACCCCTATCGAACCTGGGTATAGGCGCAAAGAGCGCATATAGAGGTCCAATGGGCGCTTTTTATGGCAGAAATTGTCAAAATGAATAAGTAAATGAAATTCTACCTATCTGAAACCGATTCAATCATGATGAAACTTGACATGTACCTAGCCCCAAGTCTCCTCTTTCGATTGGTATAGCGCATATACCCCTATCGAACCTGGGTATAGGCGCAAAGAGCGCATATAGAGGTCCAATGGGCGCTTTTTATGGCAGAAATTGTCAAAATGAATAAGTAAATGAAATTCTACCTATCTGAAACCGATTCAATCATGATGAAACTTGACATGTACCTAGCCCCAAGTCTCCTCTTTCGATTGGTATAGCGCATATACCCCTATCGAACCTGGGTATAGGCGCAAAGAGCGCATATAGAGGTCCAATGGGCGCTTTTTATGGCAGAAATTGTCAAAATGAATAAGTAAATGAAATTCTACCTATCTGAAACCGATTCAATCATGATGAAACTTGACATGTACCTAGCCCCAAGTCTCCTCTTTCGATTGGTATAGCGCATATACCCCTATCGAACCTGGGTATAGGCGCAAAGAGCGCATATAGAGGTCCAATGGGCGCTTTTTATGGCAGAAATTGTCAAAATGAATAAGTAAATGAAATTCTACCTATCTGAAACCGATTCAATCATGATGAAACTTGACATGTACCTAGCCCCAAGTCTCCTCTTTCGATTGGTATAGCGCATATACCCCTATCGAACCTGGGTATAGGCGCAAAGAGCGCATATAGAGGTCCAATGGGCGCTTTTTATGGCAGAAATTGTCAAAATGAATAAGTAAATGAAATTCTACCTATCTGAAACCGATTCAATCATGATGAAACTTGACATGTACCTAGCCCCAAGTCTCCTCTTTCGATTGGTATAGCGCATATACCCCTATCGAACCTGGGTATAGGCGCAAAGAGCGCATATAGAGGTCCAATGGGCGCTTTTTATGGCAGAAATTGTCAAAATGAATAAGTAAATGAAATTCTACCTATCTGAAACCGATTCAATCATGATGAAACTTGACATGTACCTAGCCCCAAGTCTCCTCTTTCGATTGGTATAGCGCATATACCCCTATCGAACCTGGGTATAGGCGCAAAGAGCGCATATAGAGGTCCAATGGGCGCTTTTTATGGCAGAAATTGTCAAAATGAATAAGTAAATGAAATTCTACCTATCTGAAACCGATTCAATCATGATGAAACTTGACATGTACCTAGCCCCAAGTCTCCTCTTTCGATTGGTATAGCGCATATACCCCTATCGAACCTGGGTATAGGCGCAAAGAGCGCATATAGAGGTCCAATGGGCGCTTTTTATGGCAGAAATTGTCAAAATGAATAAGTAAATGAAATTCTACCTATCTGAAACCGATTCAATCATGATGAAACTTGACATGTACCTAGCCCCAAGTCTCCTCTTTCGATTGGTATAGCGCATATACCCCTATCGAACCTGGGTATAGGCGCAAAGAGCGCATATTGAGGTCCAATGGGCGCTTTTTATGGCAGAAATTGTCAAAATGAATAAGTAAATGAAATTCTACCTATCTGAAACCGATTCAATCATGATGAAACTTGACATGTACCTAGCCCCAAGTCTCCTCTTTCGATTGGTATAGCGCATATACCCCTATCGAACCTGGGTATAGGCGCAAAGAGCGCATATAGAGGTCCAATGGGCGCTTTTTATGGCAGAAATTGTCAAAATGAATAAGTAAATGAAATTCTACCTATCTGAAACCGATTCAATCATGATGAAACTTGACATGTACCTAGCCCCAAGTCTCCTCTTTCGATTGGTATAGCGCATATACCCCTATCGAACCTGGGTATAGGCGCAAAGAGCGCATATAGAGGTCCAATGGGCGCTTTTTATGGCAGAAATTGTCAAAATGAATAAGTAAATGAAATTCTACCTATCTGAAACCGATTCAATCATGATGAAACTTGACATGTACCTAGCCCCAAGTCTCCTCTTTCGATTGGTATAGCGCATATACCCCTATCGAACCTGGGTATAGGCGCAAAGAGCGCATATAGAGGTCCAATGGGCGCTTTTTATGGCAGAAATTGTCAAAATGAATAAGTAAATGAAATTCTACCTATCTGAAACCGATTCAATCATGATGAAACTTGACATGTACCTAGCCCCAAGTCTCCTCTTTCGATTGGTATAGCGCATATACCCCTATCGAACCTGGGTATAGGCGCAAAGAGCGCATATAGAGGTCCAATGGGCGCTTTTTATGGCAGAAATTGTCAAAATGAATAAGTAAATGAAATTCTACCTATCTGAAACCGATTCAATCATGATGAAACTTGACATGTACCTAGCCCCAAGTCTCCTCTTTCGATTGGTATAGCGCATATACCCCTATCGAACCTGGGTATAGGCGCAAAGAGCGCATATAGAGGTCCAATGGGCGCTTTTTATGGCAGAAATTGTCAAAATGAATAAGTAAATGAAATTCTACCTATCTGAAACCGATTCAATCATGATGAAACTTGACATGTACCTAGCCCCAAGTCTCCTCTTTCGATTGGTATAGCGCATATACCCCTATCGAACCTGGGTATAGGCGCAAAGAGCGCATATAGAGGTCCAATGGGCGCTTTTTATGGCAGAAATTGTCAAAATGAATAAGTAAATGAAATTCTACCTATCTGAAACCGATTCAATCATGATGAAACTTGACATGTACCTAGCCCCAAGTCTCCTCTTTCGAT